>JARXNR010000300.1:0-29903 GCA_036346035.1 Crossoptilon crossoptilon
AGCATCTTGTCGCACTCGTCCAGGATGACGGGCTTGATGTGCTCAGTGCAGCCCACACCCCATAACCCCATAACCCACCCCATAACCCTATAACCCACCCTATAACCCACCCCATAACCCCGTATCCGACCCCATAACCCCATGACCACCCCATGACGCACCCAGCTGCTCCAGCATCTTGTCGCACTCGTCCAGGATGAAGTGCTTGATGTGCTCAGTGCAGCCCACACCCCATAACCCCATAACCCTATAACCCACCCCATAACCCTATAACCTACCCCCACCCAGCTGCTCCAGCATCTTGTCGCCACCTGTCAGGATGAACCCCATAACACCCCATAACCCCACCCCATAACCCTATAAAGACCCCATAACCCCATAATGACCCCATAAACCCCATGACCCAGCTGCTCCAGCATCTTGTCGCACTCGTCCAGGATGAAGTGCTTGATGTGCTCAGTGCAGCCCACACCCCATAACCCCATAACCCACCCCATAACCCCATAACCCACCCTATAACCCACCCCATAACCCCATAACCGACCCCATAACCACCCCATGACGCACCCAGCTGCTCCAGCATCTTGTCGCACTCGTCCAGGATGAAGTGCTTGATGTGCTCAGTGCAGCCCACACCCCATAACCCTATAAACTACCCCATAACCCTATAACCCACCCCATAACCCCATAACCGACCCCATAACCACCCCATGACGCACCCAGCTGCTCCAGCATCTTGTCGCACTCGTCCAGGATGAAGTGCTTGATGTGCTCAGCGCAGCCCACACCCCATAACCCCATACCCACCCCATAACCCCCCATAACCACCCCATAAACCACCCCATGACGCACCCAGCTGCTCCAGCATCTTGTCGCACTCGTCCAGGATGAAGTGCTTGATGTGCTCAGTGCAGCCCACACCCCATAACCACTCCATAACCCTATAACCCACCCCATAACCCCATTACTCACCCCATAACCGACCCCATGACCACCCCGTAACGCACCCAGCTGCTCCAGCATCTTGTCGCACTCGTCCAGGATGAAGTGCTTGATGTGCTCAGCGCAGCCCACACCCCATAACCCCATAACCACCCCATAACCCACCCTATAACCCCATAACCGACCCCATAACCACCCCATGACGCACCCAGCTGCTCCAGCATCTTGTCGCACTCGTCCAGGATGAAGTGCTTGATGTGCTCAGCGCAGCCCACACCCCATAACCACTCCATAACCCTATAACCCACCCCATAACCCCACCCCATAACCCCACCCCATACCCTTAGAACCCCATAACCAACCCCATAACCCCCCCCTGACGCACCCAGCTGCTCCAGCATCTTGTCGCACTCGTCCAGGATGAAGTGCTTGATGTGCTCAGCGCAGCCCACCCCATAACCCCATAACCCCCATAAACCCAATACCACCCCATAACACCACACCCCATTACCCCACACCCCATAACCCCATAACCACCCCATAACCGACCCCATGACCACCCCGTAACGCACCCAGCTGCTCCAGCATCTTGTCGCACTCGTCCAGGATGAAGTGCTTGATGTGCTCAGTGCAGCCCACACCCCATAACCCACCCTATAACCCCATAACCCTATAACCCACCCCATAACCCTATAACCCACCCCATAACCCTATAACCCACCCCATAACCGACCCCATGACCACCCCATGACGCACCCAGCTGCTCCAGCATCTTGTCGCACTCGTCCAGGATGAAGTGCTTGATGTGCTCAGCGCAGCCCACACCCCATAACCCCATAACCACCCCATAACCCACCCTATAACCCCATAACCCCATAACCCACCCCATAACCCCATAACCCACCCCATAACCCCATAACCCCATAACCACCCCATGACGCACCCAGCTGCTCCAGCATCTTGTCGCACTCGTCGAGGATGAAGTGCTTGATGTGCTTGAGGTTGAGGCTCATAACCCCATTAGCACCTTCCTCATCCTTCTATCACCGACCCAGGCCCCCGAAACCCACTGCTCCAGCCGCCGCACTGCGTCGGGAAGTGGGGGGGCGCAGCCCACACCCCAGCGCGGGGGGGGGTTTGGGGGGGCAACGGGGAGATGGGGGGGGGAGATGGGGGGGATGAGGGGGGAGATGACCGAGGGATAACCACCCCATGACGACTAAGGGGGAAATGGGGGGACATAAGGGGGGGGTAAGGGGGGTGAATTGGGCAGACGGGGGGAGATGGGGGGGAGATAGGGGGGAGGGGAGGTAAGGGGGGAGGAGAGGTAAGGGGGTCAGCGGGGGAGATGGGGGGAATGGGGAGTGGAGGGAGATGGGGGGGCAATTGGGGGTGAATGGGGGGAGATGGGGGGAGATAAGGGGGGGAGACGGGGGAGAGTAAGGGGGGGAGATGGGGTGACAGATAAGGGGGGGGAAAGATGGGGGGAGAGATAAGGGGGGGGTGAGGTAAGGGGGGGGAGAGGGTGGGGGGGCAATAAGGGGGGGGGGAGATGGGTAATGGGGGTGATGGGGGGGTGATACTGTGGCGGGGGGGGAGGTAAGGGGGGGGAGATGGGGGGCGGGGGAAGGTAATAGGGGGAAATGGGGGGAGATAAGGGGGGAAATGGGGGGGGAATGGGAGTGGAGGGATGGGGGATAAAGGGGGGATGGGGAGATAAAGGGGGTGAATGGGGGATATATGGGGGGGGGGATAAAAGGGGGGGAGGTGGGGGAACTGGAGATGGGGGGGATATGGGGATAATGGGGGGGGCAATTGGGGGAGATGGGGGATAATGGGGGATGAATGGGGGGAGATGGGGGGAGATAAGGGGGGAGATGGGGAGTGGGGAGTGAGAGGTGAGATGGGAGCAAGATTGGGGGGAGAGGATGGTGGGATGGAGTGGAGATAAGGGGGGGCATGAAGAGGAGAAATGGGGGGGGGGATATGGAGTTAAATGGGGCGAATGGGTGCATTGAGAGATAATGGGGGGGGGGAGATAAAGGGGGGAGATTTGGGTTGAGATAAGGGAGGGGGAATGGAAGGAGTTTTGGAGATAAGGGGGGTTTTATGGGGGGAGAAATTGGGGGGAGATGGGGGGTTATGTGGTAAGGGGGGGAGATAGGGGGGAGGTAAGGTGGGAGATGGGGATAGTTCGCCTAGGAGGGGATGGGGAGAGATAAGGAGTTGGGATGATTGGGAGATGGAATGGGGAAATGGGGAGAGAAGATAAAGGGGGAGATAAGGGGGGGAATGGGGGAGTTGGAGATGGGGGGCAATTGGAGGAGATGGGGGGTGAATGGGGGGAGATGGGGGGAGGTAAGTGGGGAATGGGGGCAGATAAGGAGGGAATGGGGGGGGAATGATGAGTGGGAGATGGAAGGGCAATCGGGGGAGATGCGGGGTAATGGGGGGTGAATGGGGGGAGATAAGGGGGGACTGGGGGGGAAATAGGGAGGGGAGAACGATGGGGAATGGAAGGGAGATGGGTTAATGGGGGTGGAGGGGGGGGGGTGATGAATGGGGTTTTGAATGGGGGTGAGGGGGGATTGGGATGAGGGAAGTGGAGATGGGGGATATGAGGGGTGATGTTGGGGGGGTGTGAGGAAGGGCGGCAGAAAGGGGGGGGACATAGGGGAGAATGGGGGGAGATGGGGGGAGATAAGGGGGGGATGAGAGGGAGAAATGGGGGGAGATGGGGGGAGGTAGGGGGGTGAATGGGAGGCTGGGTGGGGAGATGGGGGGGAGATGAGGGAAAATCAAGGGTGAGGGAAGGGAGGCAAGAAGTGGGGGGGAGGACAGACGGGGAGCAGGAAGTTGGGGAGGGGGACTGGAAGCGGGGCAGGAAATGGGGGGCAGGGAGACAGGAAGTGGGGCAGGAAATGGGGGAGGTGAGGCAGCGGGAGGGGGAACGGGAAGTGGGGCAGGAACTGGGGGAGGGGGGACAGGAAGTGGGGAAGGGGAACAGGAAGTGGGGCAGGAACTGGGGGAGGGGGGACAGGAAGTGGGGCGGGGGGAGGGGGGAACAGGAAGCGGAGCAGGAACTGGGGGAGGGCAGGGACAGAAGTTGGACAAAAGGAGGAGGAGGGGAGACAGGAAACAGGGCAGAAGGAGAGGGAGGGGAGACAGGAAGCAGGGCAGGAGGAGGAGGGAAACAGGAAGTGGAGCAGGAACTGGGGGAGGGGAAACAGGAAGTGGGTGGGGAGGGGAGGGGGAGAAGGAAGTGGGGGGTTCTGGGAAGGGAAGGAAGTGAGAGGTTCTGGGAAGGATTTGGGGGGGGTGGGGGGCTTTGGAGGGAAGTTGGGGCAGCTGCAGATTCGGGGGGGGATGGGGGATTTTAGGAAGGAGTTTGGGGGGGTATTGGGAAGGGGTTGGGGGGTCTTGGGGGGGGAACAGGAGACTTTGGGGGGGCTGGAGAGGGGTGGGGGAATTTGGGGGGGGTCTGGAAACGAAATTGGGCAGTTCTAGGAGGGGTGGGGGGGAGATGGAGGATTCTAGGAGAGATTGCAGGGGCTTGGGGGGATTCTGGGGGGGGGAAGGGGCGGGTGGAAGGCTCTGGGGGGGGCATGGGGGGGTTCTAAAAGGGGTTTGGGGGGGGTGAGGAGGTTCTGGAGAGGGTGGGGGGCTCTAAGAGGGGGTGGGGGGGTTCTAAGATGGGTTTGGGGGGGGATGGGGGGGTTCTAGAGGGGTTTGGGGGTTCTGGGAGGGATTTGGGGGGGGGGGTCGGGGTTTTGGAGGGGAGTTGGGGTGGCTGCAGTTTCTGGGGGGGGGATGGGGGATTTTAGGAAGGGGTTTGGGGGTGGTTCTAGGAAGGGGTTGGGGGGCGTAGGGGGGTTCTGGGGGGGGAATGGGGGTTCTGGGAAGGAGTTGGGGGAGCGATGGGGGGTCCTGGGGGGGGCTTGGGGGTTCTGGGAAGGGTTTGGGGGGGAGTAGGGGGGTTCTGGGGGGGCTTGGGGGTTCCAGGAAGAGGTTGGGGGGGTGGGGGGGGTTCTGGAAGGGAATTGGGGGGTTCAAAGAGGGCTTGGGGGGGGTGGGAGGTGTTCTGGAAGGGATTTGGGGGTTCTGGGAGGGGTTTGGGGGAGGGTGTAAGGGGTTCTGGGAGGGGCTCGGGGGGGGTGGGGGGGTTCTGGAGAGGAATTGGGGGGGTTCAAAAAGAGGTCTGGGGGGGGATGGGGGGCTTGGGGGGGGATGAGGAGTTCTAGGAGGGATTGGGGAGATATGGGGGTCTGGGAGGGGCTTGTGGGGCAGATGGGGGTTCTGGGGAGGCTTGGGGGTTCTGGGAAGAGATTGGGGGGGGTGTGGGGTTTCTGGAGGGGATTTGGGGTGTTCAAAGAGGAATTTGGGGGGGGGGATGAGGGGTTCTGGGAGTGGGTTGGGGGAATGGGGGGGTTCTGGAAGGAAATTGGGGGGTTCAAAGAGGGTTTTGGGGGGGATGGGGCGTTCTGGGGGTCTGGGAGGGGCTTGTAGGGCAGATGGGGGTTCTGGGGGGGGGCTTGGGGGTTCTGGGAAGGGGTTGGGGGGGTTCTGGAGGGGAATTGGGGGATTCAAAGAGGGGTTTGGGGGGGGTGGGATTGGGGGGGTGGGAGGGGTTTCTGGGGTGGGGCTGGGAGGAGATGGAGGTTTCTAGGAGGGATTTGGGGGGTGGAGGGGATTTTGGGGGGGTTGGGGGGGCTCTACGAGGGGTTTGTGGGGGGGGTGGGAGGTTGTGGGAGGAGCCAGAGAGGGTTGGGGGGGGGGGTTCTAGGAGGAATTGGGGGGGGCACGGGGGGGTTCTGAGAGGGATTGGGGGTGGGGGGGATATTAAGATGGACCGGGGAGGATGAGGAGTTCTGGGGGGGTACGGGGGGCATTGAGGGGTTCTAGGATGGATTTGGGGGAGGGGGAGTGGGAAATTCTGGGGGGGGGGGGGTTGGAGATCTCTAGGAGGAGTTTGGGGGGAGGGTGGGGGGGTCTGTCGTGAAGCCCCCCCCTCACCTTGACGCTGGGCATGTACTTGGAGAAACGCTCGTACTCCTTGCTGATCTGGAAGGCCAGCTCCCGCGTGTGGCACATCACCAGCACCGACACCTGCGCAAATTTTGGGGGGGGGGTCAGCAAAATACCCCCCCCCCCAATACAAAAACCCACTAAGCCCACCCTTAATTGCACCCAGGATTCCTCCCAGGTGCCCGGAACCCCCCCGACCTTTATGCGGGGCACCATGACCCCACTTAAGCCATCACATCACCCCCCGCCCTCAGCCCCCCACCGACCACAGTAACACTCCCAAGACCCCCCCCCCCAAAAAAATGCCCCCAAGACCCCCCCCTCTCCAAGACCCCCAAATCCACCCCCTCAGCATACTCAGGACCCCCCCCCCACCACCTCCCCAAAACTATTCCAAGAAGCTTACAGAAGAAACTGTGACCCCCCCCGGGACCCCACTTAAACCACCAATTATCCTCCCCCCCCCCCCCCCCAAAATCTCCTTATCACACCCAGGACCCCCCCCCCCCCCAAACCACCTCCAGGACCCCCCCACACCCACCCCCCCCCAGGACCCCTCCCAGAATCCCCCCTCTATGACCACAGGACCTCCGCAAGACCCCCCCCAAGATCCCTTTATCACCCCCAGGACCCCCCCCATCCCCTCCAAGAGCCCCCCAGGACCCCCCCACCAGCCCAGGACTCCTCCATCCCCCTCCCCCCCATCCCCCCCCTCCACCATCCCAATACCACCCAGACCCTATTAACTGCCCCCCCCAGCACCCCCGGACTCCCCCCCACTACCCCTAGGACCCCCTTTACCACCCCAGGACCCCCTCGATCCCCCTCCAGAGCCCCCCTACCACCTCAAGACCCCCCGTTCCCCTCCACAACCCCAAAACCCCCCTTTATCACCCCAGGACCCCCCTACTCCCCCTAAAAACCCCCTCCAGAGCCCCCCTACCACCCCAAAACCCCTCCCATTTCCCCCAAGACCCCCTTTACCACCCCAGGACCCCCCCATTCCCCCCAAGATCTCCCTTTACTACCCCAGGACCCCCCTACTACCCCAGGATGCCCCCAAGACCCCCTTTACCACCCCAAGTCCCCTCCATCCCCCCTAAGACTCCCTTTATCACCCCAGGACCCCCCTTCTCCCCCTAAAAACCCCTCTCCAGAGCCCCCCTACCACCCCAAACCCCCTCCCATTCTCCCCAGGACCCCCTTTTACCACCCCAAGACCCCCTATACCACCCCAGGACCCCCCCAGGACCACTCTACTGCCTCAGGATGCCCCCAAGACCCCCTTTACCACCCCAGGACCCCCCCATTCCCCCCTAAGAACCCCCTCCACAGCCCCCCTACCACCCCAAAACTCCTCCCATTCCCCCCAGGACCCCCTTTTACCACCCCCAGGACCCCCCCACTACCCCAGAACGCCCCCAAGACCCCCTTTACCACCCCAAGTCCCCCCCATTCCTCCCTAAAAACCCCCTCCACAGCCCCCCTACCATCCCAAAACCCCTCCCATTTCCCCCAAGACCCCCTTTACCACCCCAGGACCCCCCCATTCCCCCCTAAGAACCCCTTCCAGAGCCCCCCTAACACCCCAAAACCCCTCCCATTCCCCCCAAGACCCCATTTACCACCCCAGAACCCCCCTACTACCCCAGAATGCCCCCAAGACCCCCTTTACCACCCCAGGACCCCCCCATTCCTCCCTAAGAACCCCTTCCAGAGCCCCCCTACCACCCCAAAACCCCCTTTTACCACCTCAGGACCCCCTCAGGACCCCCCCACTACCCCAGGATGCCCCCAAGACCCCCTTTACCACCCCAGGACCCCCTAACTCCCCCTAAAAACCCCCTCCAGAGCCCCTTTACCATCCCAGGACCCCTCCCATTCCCCCCAGGACCCCCTTTTACCACCCCAAGACCCCCCGCAGGACCCCCCCATAGCCCCCACCTGCCCCGTGACGGGCTCCAGCTGCTGCAAGGTGGCCAAGACGAAGACGGCCGTTTTCCCCATGCCGGACTTGGCCTGGCACAGCACATCCATGCCCAGGATGGCCTGCGGGATGCACTCGTGCTGCACTGCGGGCAGAAAATGGGGGGAGGGGGGGGGTCAGCATCACATAAAAAATTAATTACTCTGTCTCAAATTAAAGACTCTTATCTAATTAGCCCCCCCCCCCCTTTCACCAGGATGCTCAAAAATTTAATTGATGTAATTCTTCTTACGTTAAAGCCCCCCCCTCCCCACCTTCACTGCGATGCTCGAAACCGCAGCCTGCAACAGGGTGAGCACCACATGGAGACCCCCCCCCGTTTTAAAGCCCCCCCCACCCCAATTAACCACATACCTAATTAATTCCACCCCCCATTACCTAATTAACCTCCCCACCTTCACTGTGCTGCTCAACACCACAACCTGTGAGACCCCCCCCAATATTAAAGCCCCCCCACCTTCACTACTATGCACAAAGTTGCAGCCCACAGTGGGGTCAGCACAATATGGATACCCCCCCATTTTAAAGCCCCCCCCAACTAATTAACCACATACCTAATTAATTCTACCCCCCATTATCTAATTAACCCCCCCACCTTCACTGGGCTGCTCAAAACCACAGCCTGTGAGACCCCCCCCATATTAAACCACCCCCCACCTTCCCTGCGATGCTTGAAGCCGCAGCCCACAATGGGCTCAGCACCACGTGGAGACCCCCCCCATTTTAAAGCTCCCCCACCCCAATTAACCCAATACCTAATTAATTCCTCCCCCAATTACCTAATTAACCCCCCCACCTTCGCTGAGCTGCTCAAAACCACAGCCTGTGAGAGCCCCCCCATATTAAAGCCCCCCCCCCACCTTCACTGCGATGCTCAAAGCCGCAGCCCAGAATAGGATCAGCACCACATGGAGACCCCCCCTTATTTTAAAGCCCCCCACCCAAACTAACGCCATACCTAATTAATTCCACCACCCATAACCTAATTAACCTCCCCACCTTCACTGCGCTGTTCAAAACCACAGCCTGTGAGACCCCCTCCCAATATTAAAGCCCGCCCACCTTCACTGCAATGCACGAAGTTGCAGCCCACAGTGGGGTCAGCACAATATGGATACCCCCCCGTTTTAAAGCCCCCCCCCACCCCAATTAACCACATACCTAATTAATTCTATCACCCGTAACCTAATTAACCTCCTCACCTTCATTACACTGCTCAAAACCACAACCTGTGAGACCCCCCCCCCCCAGATTAAACCACCCCCCACCTTCCCTGCGATGCTTGAAACCACAGCCCACAATGGGTTCAGCACCACATGAAGACCCCCCCCCATTTTAAAGCCCCCCCAACTAATTAACCCCATACCTAATTACTCCCCCCCCCATTACCTAATTAACCCCCCCACCTTCACTGGGCTGCTCAAAACCACAGCCTGTGAGACCCCCCCCATATTAAACCACCCCCCACCTTCCCTGCGATGCTTGAAGCTGCAGCCCACAATGGGCTCAGCACCACATGCAGACCCCCCCCCCATTTTAAAGCGCCCCCCCAACTCATTAACCCCATACCTAATTAATCCCCCCCCGTTACCTAATTAACCACCTCCACCTACACTAAGATGATCAAAGCTTCAGTCTGTGAGACACCCCCAATATTAAAGACCCCCACCTTCCCTGCGATGCTCAAAGCCGCAGCCCGCAATGGGCTCAGCACCACATGGAGACCCCCCCCCCATTTTAAAGCCCCCCCACCCCAATTAACCACATACCTAATTAATTCCACCCCCCATTACCTAATTAACCCCCCCACCTTCTCTGGGCTGCTCGAAGCCGCACTCCATAACACCCCCACCCCATATTAAATCCCCCCCCCCCCCAAAAAAAGCCCCCCCACCTTCTCTGGGCTGCTCGAAGCCTCACTCCATTACCCCCCCACCCCAATTTAAAGCCCCCCCCCCCAAAAAAGCCCCCCCCACCTTCACTGGGATGCTCGAAACCGCACTCCATGAGACCCCCCCCACTTTAAAGCCCCCCCACCTTCGCTGGGCTGCTCGAGCCAAGCCTCACTCCATGACACCCCCAGACCCCCACTTAAAGCCAAACAAAACCCCCTCCCCCCCATAAAAGCCGAAAACCAAAAAAAGCCCCCCCACCTTCGCTGGGCTGCTCGAAGCCGCACTCCATGACACCCCCACCCCATATTAAATCCCCCCCCCAATCCAAAAAAGCCCCCCCCACCTTTGCTGGGCTGCTCGAAGCCGCACTCCATGACACCCCCACCCCACATTAAACCCCCCCTCCCACCCCCCAAATAAACCCCCCCACCTTCGCTCAAAGCTGCACTCCATGACACCCCCACCCCACTTTAAAGCCCCCCCCCCCAAAAAAGCCCCCCCCACCTTCTCTGGGATGCTCGAAACCGCACTCCATGAGACCCCCCCCACTTTAAAGCCCCCCCACCTTCGCTGGGCTGCTCGAAGCCTCACTCCATGACACCCCCACCCCACTTTAAACCCCCTCCCCCCCAAAAAAGCCCCCCCACCTTCGCTGGGCTGCTTGAAGCTGCACTCCATGACACCCCCACCCCATATTAAACCCCCCCCCCCCCCAAAAAAAAGCCCCCCCACCTTCGCTGGGCTGCCTGAAATCGCACTCCATGAGACCCCCACCCCCCTTTCAAGCCCCCCCACCTTCGCTGGGCTGCTCGAAGCCACACTCCATGACACCCCCACCCCATAGTAAATCCCCCCCCCCCAAAAGACCCCCACCTTCGTTGGGCTGCTCAAAGCCGCACTCCATGACACCCCCACCCCATATTAAACCCCCCCCCCCCCAAAAAAGCCCCCCCACCTTCGCTGGGCTGCCTGAAATCGCACTCCATGAGACCCCCACCCCACTTTAAAGCCCCCCCACCTTCGCTGGGCTGCTCAAAGCCGCACTCCATGAGACCCCCACCCCATATTAAACCCCCCCCCCCCAAAAAAAAGCCCCCCCACCTTCGCTGGGATGCTCGAAGCCGCAGTCCACGATGGCTCTGAGCAGCTCAGGTTTGAGCAGGAAGTCCCTGAAGCCGGAGCTGTGGATGGACACGTAGGAACCCTTCACGTCTTTTTTGGGGGGGGCTTCCGATCCGTCCCCCCCCGCCGCGTTTTCCACTTCGTCCTCCTCGTAATCCAGCAGCTCGTTGTCCACGTCGTTCTCCGCCATGGTGGGCTGGGGGGGGGGCAGAGCTGTAATATGGGGGGGGGGGACATAAAGTTAATAAAAGTAGTTCCAAGTATAAGGGGGGGGGGCACAAAAAAACGTGAGAAAACTCAGAAGGAAATGGGGGGGGGGGTATTAGAGGGGGGGCACAAAGAAATGTGGTGGAACCCAATAGGAATATAGGAAGGGGGGGGGGGAATTAGAGGGGGGACCTGAAAGCTGGGGGGGCACAAAGGGATGTGGGGAACACAATGGGATTTGGGGGAGGGGGGGGGGGGCAGAACACATTATGGTGGGGGGGGTGTCTGAAAGATCAAAGGGATGTGTGAAATCTGGGGGGGGCGCAAAACGATGTGGGGAACCCAATGGGATTTGGGGGGGGGAGGGGGGGCATAATGGGGGGGGGGGGGGGGGCGCAGAATTATGGGGGGGCTGAAATCTGGGGGGTGGGGGGGCACAGAATTATGGGGGGGGTCTGAAATCTGGGTGGGCAAACAAAAAACGATGTGGGGGAACCCAAAAATGGCAGGGGGCAGAGAAGTAAGGGGTGGGTGCTGGGAAAATCTGGGGGGGGGGGGAGAGGGGAGAGAGAATAATAGGGGGGGTCTGAAATCTGGGGGGGGAGGAAAATTAATGGGGGGGTCTGAAATCTGGGGGGGGGGGAGAATTAATTGGGGGGGGTCTGAATGCTGGGGGGGTCTGAACTATGGGGGGGGGGAGAGAATTAATGGGGGGGTCAGAAATCTGGGGGGGGGGGAAGAATGGGGGGGGTCTGAAATATGGGGGGGGGGAAGAGAATTAATTGGGGGGGGAAATTAACAGGAGGGGGGTTCAAACCTAGGAAGAAAAAATTAATGGGGGGCCTGAAATCTGGGGGGGGGGGGGAGACAATGAGGGGGGGTCTGAAATCTGGGGGTGGAGGAGAATTAATGAGGGGGGTCTGAAATTTGGGGGGGAAGAATTAATTGGGGGGGTCTGAAATCTGGGGGGGGTCTGAACTCTGGAGGGGGGAGAGAATGGGGGGGTCTGAAATCTGGGGGGGGGGAGAGAATTAATGGGGGGGTCTGAAATCTGGGGGGGGGGAAGAATGGGGGGGATCTGAAATCTGGGGGGGGGGGAAAAATTAATGGGGGGGAGAGAATTAATGGGGGCAGGAAATCTGGAGGGGGGGGGAAATTAACGGGGGGGTTCAAACCTAGGAAGAGAAAATTAACGGGGGGGTCTGAAATCTGGGGGGGGGGCGGAGACAATGGGGGGGGGTCTGAAATCTGGGGGGTGAAAACTTACTGGGAGGCAAAGAAAATTAATGGGGAGGTCTGAAATCGGGGGGGGGGGAAGAATTTATGGGGGAGTCTGAAATCTGGGGGGGGGAGATAATTAATGGGGGGGGTCTGAAATTTGGGGGGGGAAAAGAATTAATTGGGGGGGTCTGAACGCTGGGGGGGGTCTGAAATCTGGAAGGAATAAATTAACGGGGGGGTCTGAAATCTGGGGGGGGTCAAAAAATTAACGGGGGCTCTGAAACCTCAGGGAGAAAAAAAATTAACGGGGGGGGTCTAAAATATGGGGGGGGGGTCTGAATACGGGGGGGGTGGGAAAATATTTTGGGGGGGGCTCTGAATATGGGGAAGAGAGCTTTGAAATCTGGGGGGGGGGCACGAAGAGATGCAGGGAAAACCAAAGGCCCAAAGAATTGGGGGGGGGGGGGGGGGGATGGGCGGGGAATGAATATAAGGGGGGGGCAAAATGTGAAGAATAACTCGATGGGGGGGGGGGGACACAAAATGAGTGGGGGGGGGGGGCGTAAAATCATTAGAGAAAATACAGAATGAAGGGGGGGGCGGCACAGAATGGATGGGGGGGCATAAAATCAACGGGGGGGGGGAAATTAATTGGGGGGGGGTCATAAAATGAGTGGGGAAAAATATAAAGTCAGTGGGGGGGGGACATAAAATCGATGGGGGGGGCAGAATAAATGGGGGGGGTGTAAAACCAACGGGGGGGGGGCATAAAACTAACGGGGGGGGGGCACAAAAATAAAATGGGGGGTCACAAAAAGAAAGGGAAACCAATGCATAAAAAGCGGGGGCGGGACATAATGGATGGGGGGGGGACATAATCGATGGGGGGGGTCCTAAAATAAACGGGGGGGGGAGGAGAAATTGGGGGGGGGGGGGGCATAAAACTGAGGGCGGAAAAATATAAAGTCAGTGGGGGGGGACATAAAATCAATGGGGGGGCAGAATAAACGGGGGGGTGTAAAACCAACGGGGGGGGGTAACGGGGGGGGCACAAAATTAACGGGGGGGGCACAAAATGAATGGGAAAGCAATGCAGAATCAGCGGGGGGGGGGGACAGAATGGATGGGGGGGGCACAGAAACGATGGGGGGGGACCTAAAATCAACGGGGGGGGAGGAGAATTAATTGGGGGGGGGGGCATAAAATGAGTGGGGAAAAATATAAAGTCAACGGGGGGGGGGGCATAAAATCGATGGGGGGGGGCAGAATAAATGGGGGGGTGTAAAACCAATGGGGGGGGCATAAAATTAACGGGGGGGGGCACAAAATTAACAGGGGGGGGCACAAAATGAATGGGAAAGCAATGCAGAATCAGCGGGGGCGGGGACAGAATGGATGGGGGGGGCACAGAATCGATGGGGGGGGACCTAAAATCAACGGGGGGGGAGGAGAATTAATTGGGGGGGGGCATAAAATGAGTGGGGAAAAATATAAAGTCAACGGGGGGGGGGGCATAAAATCGATGGGGGGGGCAGAATAAATGGGGGGGGTGTAAAACCAACGGGGGGGGGGGCATAAAATTAACGGGGGGGGCACAAAATTAACGGGGGGGGCACAAAAAGAAAGGGAAAGCAATGCAAAATCAGTGGGGGGGGACATAATGGACGGGGGGGGCGTTATAAACACTTAGGGGGGGGCCAGAATGGATGGGGGGGGCAGAATAAATGGGGGGGGGCAAAATAAATGCGGAAATATAAAACCAACGGGGGGGGGCAGAATGGATGGGGGGGCATCAAATCAACGGGGGGAGGCAGAAAATCAATGGGGGGGGCACGAAGTGAATGGGAAAGCAATGCAAAATTAGTGGGGGGGGGGCAGAATGGATGGGGGGGCGTAAAATTAATGGGAGAAAAGATAAAATCAACGGGGGGGGGGTTGGAATCCACGGGGGGGGCGTAAAATAAATGGGGGGGGGACTGAATCGATGGGGGGGTGTAAAAATCGATGGGGGGGGGGACACAAAATGAGCGGGGAAAATATAAAATCAATGGGGGGGGGGGACAGAATGAATGGGGGGGGCACAAAATGAATGCAGGAAAATGTAAAGTCAACACGGGGGGGGGGGGCAGAATTTGGGGGGGGGGGCAGAATCGATTGGGGGGGGCACCAAAATGAATGGGGGGGGGGAACTAAAGGCCTCTAAGAGCTCGGGGGGGGGGGGGGGGGGGGAGGGGGGGGGGTCAAATTGTAAATTGGAGTTTACTGGGGGGGGGGGGGCACAAAAACCAACCGACCCCCCCCAGATTGATAGAGGATGGGGGGGGGAATATGGGGGGGGGTCAAAAATACGTGGGGGGGGGCAGAAAACCCAATGATGACGCCCCCCAGATACACGGGGGGGGGGGGAAATAAGGGGGGGGGGGCATAATTGGGGGGGGGGGAAAGAGAACACCAAAATGAGAGGGGGGGGGCAATTAAAAGCATCTAAGAGTTCTGGGGGGGGGGAGGGGGGGGGCCAAAAAATAGGTTGAAACTTATGGGGGGGGGGCACAAAAAACCGACTGACACCCCCCCCCCCCCGAGTGTGCGAGGTGGGCCAATGGGGGGGAGGAATAATAAGTGGGGGGGGGCACAGTCGTAATAAATTTGGGGGGGGGGATTAAAGAGCTGTAAGACACCCCGGGGGGGTCAAAAACACGGGGGGGGGGGGGCAGAAAAACCACGGATGCCACCCCCAGATACACCGGGGGGGGTCAAAAAGAGAAATGGGGGGGGGGGCTTTAATATGGGGGGGGGGCACAGTCACAATAAATTTGGGGGGGGGTTAAAGAGCTCTACAACATCCTGGGGGGGGGGGTTCAAAAACGCGGGGGGGGGCAGAAAAACCCACTGATGCCACTCCCAGACCCACGGGGGGGGGGGGGGGGGCATAAAGAGCCATTGGGGGGGGGGGCTTTAATATGGGGGGGGGCGGTTTTAAATGGGGGGGGCACAATCATAAGAAATTTGGGGGGGGGATTAAAGAGCTTTAAGACGCCCCCGGGGGGTTAAAAACACGCGGGGGGGGGGGCAGAAAAATCAATGACTACACCTCCAAACACACGGGGGGGGGTTTTGGAGGGGGGGGGGGCAAAAAATAATGTGGGGGGGACCACAAAAATGGGGGGGAGGGGGGGGGCAATCTAAGATGCCTTTAATTCTGGGGGGGGGTTGAGGGGGGGGGCAAAATTGATAATGAAACATATTGGGGGGGGGGGGCAGAAAAAAACGACCGACCCCCCCCCCCAGATTGATAGAGGATGAGGGGGAGGGGGAATATGGGGGGGGCACAGCGGGAGAAGAACATCAGAATCAAGGGGGGGGGGGGTCAAAAATACGTGGGGGGGGGCAGAAAAACCCAATAATGACACCCCCAGATACACGAGGGGGGGGCCATAAAGAGCAATGGGGGGGGGGGGCAATATTAAGTGGGGGGGGGCCCCCGCCTAATAAATTTGGGGGGGGCGTTAATACGGGGGGGGGGGGCGGACGTAACTGGGGGGGGGGGGGCACAATTATAATAAATTTGGCGGGGGGGGGGGAATTAAAGATCTCTAAGACCCCCCCCCCACGTGGGGGGGGGAAAAACACTGGGGGGGGCGAGGAGACGCTCAGGACCCCCCCTCCCGTTTTCCTGCCCCCCCCCCTCAATTATTCTCTATGGGACCCCCACAAGGACCCCCCCCCAACCAAGAAAAGGGGGGTGAATACCGGCTGCCCCCCCCCCACCCCCACGGCCCGCAGCCAATCAGCGCCCTTCCCGCCCCGCTGGCCCCGCCCCCTCGCATCCCTCATCGCCGCATCCCCCCCCCCCCCCCCCCCCCCCAGCCGCCGCCGCCGCCACCGCCGCCGCCATCTTGGAGCCCACAATGGCGCCGGGCCCAACCCCCCCCCTCCTTCTTTCTCTTAAAAAAGCTGGCGGGAAATGGAGATGGGAGAAGATGCGGAAGGGCCGAGCCGGTGGGTATCGGTAACCGCCGGGCTCCGATGGGCGGCGGGAAGGCGGATGAAGGAGCGATGATGGACCGGGCCGCGGCGCCATCACTTACCGCTGAGCGCTGCGACCGCCGCGGGAGGGAGAGGGCGGGATTCTGCGCGCCACTTCCGGCCACGCCCTTCCGCTGCGCGCGCAGCGCGGCGAGGTCCCCGCATGGGGCTGTCGGTGGCGATCGCCTGATCCCGCCCACAGCCCGGTCAGACCCTCCGGGCTCTCCCCGCTCTCCAATCGCGGTGTCGCCGTTCTCGAAACTCTCCCAGCGGTTTCGCCGCCGCCGTGATGCGCCGTTTGGGACTTTCGGGGTCGTTGTTCCGATCAGGCGCTGCGTAGGGCAGCCCCACGTCGCCTCCCGCCGAGTTGCCGCGCTGGGGTCCTTCGACAGAGGAGTGGCCAAGCCGTCTCCATGGCGACGCGCGCCCGCTGCTCCCCATTGGCTGTCGCCGTGGCGATGGGACTCAGCACAGCGTGGGGGGGGGGGCGGGGGGGCACTGGGAAGCCGGGGTTGTCCGCGGGAAGATTTTAGGCTCAGAAACGGAGACGGTGATGCCGGGGTTGAAACAACAGAGGGTTTATTTTATTGTGGGGGGGGTAGAAATGGGGTAACGGGGGGGGGGGGGGGGGGGGGGGGGGGGGGGGGGGGGGGGGGGGGGGGGGGGGGGGGGGGGGGGGGGGGGGGGCGGGGGGGGGGGGGGGGGGGGGGGGGGGGGGGGGGGGGGGGGTAAACGGGGGGCGGGCGGCGCTGTGGGGGGGCGTGGAGATCAGGAGGGTGGGGGAAGGGCGCTGCGAGCGAAACCGGGGCCTGTGGGGAGGGGTGAAATTCTGCACCGGAAGTCCCTCCCGCACGCCGCAGGAAGTGGCGATGACGTCACTACGACGCGCCGCCTCCCGGCTCAGGGAACGCGCGAAAGAAGCAGCAGCGCGGTCCCTTTAAGGCCCTTCAGGTGACCCGGTCACGTGAGGCACCGACGGGTATCACGTGACGGGCGGAGGGCGGGGACGCGCCTTCAAACGGCGACGCCGCAGCGAGGCCGCGTCTTAAAGCGGCAACGCGTATGGAGGGGGTCCACCTAAAGCGAAAAAACCTCATTTTTTTGATTTTTTGGCAGAAAAACACCGTTTTATTGCACTTTTGCTCCCTGCGGCGGTGCGGCAGAGCGGGATCACGTCTCGGCCAAGCGTAGCAACGGCCCCGAAGTGGTGGGGACGCTGTGGGAGGGCAGAAAAGCCCTGCGGTCAGAGGTCAGGGATGAAGCCTGAGGCTGGGCGAGGGGTGGGGTCAAAGGTCAGGGGTCACAGGTCACCTGCGCAGCAGCTCGGCGCCCAGCAGATCCAGCAGGACGTAACGGAAGCCGAGGGAAGGCCGCGCCCTGCGCTGCCCCAACTCCGCCTGCAGCACCTCCCGGTGCCGCGAGCGCCGCACAGCGGCCAGCAGCTGCTTCCGGCCTACGGCGGAAGTAAGGCTTTTTTCTCAAAAGGTCACGTGATGAGGGGTCACGTGGGGAGCAATATGGCGGAAGCGGGTAGGGGGATTTTAGAGGGCGGGGGGATTTTAGGGGGCGGGGGGTCGTACCGCGAAGGAGGGCTCGGACGAAGCGCCCGGCGCCCGGCAGGGCCAACCACCAACTGCCGGCGTCGCGCACCGTCAGCACGCCTGCCGCCACCAGCTGCCTGGGGGGGGGGTTAAAACCTAAGACCCCCCCCCCAAAAAAAAACACAAAAGGACCCCATTCTGAACCCTAGGACTACATAGGACTCCCCCCCTCCCCCCCCCCCCCCCAGACCCTCAGGACCCCCTCCTAGGATCCCCCACCCCCCGAACCCCAGGACCCCCTCAAGACCCTCCAGGACCCCCCTCGGCCCCCCCACGAACCCCGGGACCCCCTCAAGACCCCCTCAAGACCCCCTCCAACGCCCCCCCCTCTGGACCCTCAGGACCCCCTCCTAGGACCACCCCCCCCCGACACACAGGACTCTTTAGGACTCCCCCCCCCTCCCAGATCCTCAAGACCCCCTCCTAGGACCCCCCCCCCGAACCCAAGGACCCCCTCAAGACCCCCCCAGGACCCCCTCAGGACACCCCCAGCCCCCCCCGAACCCCAGGATCCCCTCAGGACCCCCTCAAGACCCCCCAGGACCCCCCCCAACCCCCCCGTGAACCTCAAGAACCCCTCAAGACCACCCAGGACCCCTTCCAGCCCCCCCACGAGCCCCAGGACCCCCTCAAGACCCCCCAGGACCCCCCAGCCCCCTCCCCCCAAACCGGACCCCCTCAAGATCGCTCAAGACGACCCAGGGATCCCTCAGGACCCCCTCAAGACCCCCCAGGACCCCCCCCAGCCCCTCCCCACACCTCAAGATCCCCCCATGACCCCCCAGGACAGCCCCAGGACCCCATCAAGACCCCCCAGGACCCCTCAGGACCCCCCCAACCCCCCCCCTTAGGAGACCCCCAGGACCCCCTCAAGACCTCCTCAATACCCCCCAGGACCCCCCCCTCCCCAAACCCACGTGACCCTCACGACACCATCAAGCCCCAGGACCCCCCCCAACCCCCCCCCAAGGAACCCTCAGGACCCCCTTCAAGGACCCCCTTGAGAAGACCCCCTCAAGACCCCCCCAGCCCCCCCCCAAACCCCAGGACCCCCCCCAACCCCCCTGTGAACCCCAAGAACCCCTCAAGACCCCCCAGGACCCCCCCTGAACCCTAGAACCCCCTGAGGAGCCCCCCCAGCTCCCCCTGAACCCCAGGACCCCCTCAAGACCCCCCAGGACCCCCTCAGGACCCTCCCAGATCCCCCCCAACCCCCAGGACCCCCTTCAAGACCTCCTCAAGACCCCCCACTCCAGGACCCCTCCCACCCCCCCCCAGACCCTCAAGAACCCACAAGGACCCCCAGGACCCCCCAATCTGACCCCCCGGAACAGACCCCCCCAGACCCCACCCTGAACCCCAGGACCCCCTCAAGACCTCCTCAATACCCCCCAGGACCCCCCTCAGCCCCCCCCAAAACCCAGGACCCCCTTCAAGACCCCCTCAAGACCCCCCAGGACCCCCCCCAACCCCCCCGTGAACCTCAAGAACCCCTCAAGACCCCCCAGGACCCCCCCTGAACCCTAGAACCCCCTGAGGACCCCCCCTCAGCTCCCCCCTGAACCCCAGGATCCCTCAAGACACCCAGGTCCCCGCCAACGACACCCCTCATGGACCACCCCAACCTCCCAGCCCCAAACCCAGGACCCCCCAACCCAAAACCAGGACCCCTCCAAGACCCCAGGACCCCTCCAGGACCCCCTCAAGACCCTCCCAACCCCCCCCCGAACCTCAAGACCCCCTCAAGACCCCTCCAGGGGATCCCCCTCAAGACAATCCCACTGACCCCCCCCTAAACTCAGACCCCTCAAGAACCCAGGGACCCCCTCAAGACCCCCTCAGACTACCACTGAACCCCAGGACCCCCTTAAACACCTTAAGACCCTCAGGGACCCCCCCCAACCCCCCCTGAACCCCAGGAACCTCAAGACCCCTCCCCCCAGGGACCCCCCAGACCCCCACCCTAGAAGGCCCCAGGACCCCCCACAGACCCCTGAACCCAAGTCAAGACCCTCCCAGGAAAACCCCCAGCCCCGAACTCAAGACCCCGCAAGACCCCTGCAGGACCAAAAAAAAACCTCAGGACCCCCCAGGACCCCAAATTGAACCCCAGGACCCATCACAGACCCACCAAAGGACCCCCCAGGACCCCTTAGCCCCCCCGAACCTCAAGACCTCCCCCCAAGGACCCCTACAAGACCCCGAGGGGACCCCCCCAACCCCCCTCAACGAAACGTCTCAACTTGAACCCCTCAAGACCTTCCAGGCACCCTGTCAAAGAACCCCCTGAGCAGGACCCCACCTCAGCTGAGCCCCGTGAACACCAGGAGAAGCCCTCAAGACGGGGCGCAGGAACCCCCCCCAGGGACCCCACTGACCACCCAGGACGCAGCACCCTGGCAGGACCTCACTCAAACCCCAGGGTCAAGGGTCAGGGGTCAAGGGTCAAGAACCCCAGGTCACGGCAGAACATCAAGGGTCAAAGACCACCCAGGACCCCTCAAGACCCACCCAGCCCCCCACTGAGAAGTCGGGGGGACCACTTCAAGAGGACCACCCCAGGTGGGGGAGCGCAGTCCTGAGCCCCATTCTTCCGGAAGTGTCAGGGGACCCCGCCAGGGGGCAAGCGCCGCACCACGGGGTGTTTAAACCGGTCAGGGGGACCCCTTCCAGCCACCGCCACGCAGCACCTGGCAGGTGCTGGGGTCAAAAGGTCAGGGGCGCAAGGTGGGCGGGGTTGGGGTGAGAGGTACAAGAGGCTGGTCAGGGGAGCGGTCAGGGGGTGAAGGTGGCACCAAGGTGAAAAGGTAAAGGGGTGGTGAAGGCAGGAGCACGGGGGTCAAAGGTCGGAGTCAGCAGGTCGGGGGTGAAGAGGTCACGGGTCAGGGGAATGAAGGTGGGGGCTGAGGGTCAGGGGGTGAGAGGCTGAGTGGGTCAAAGTCAAAGAGGTCAGGGGGTGAGGGGCGCAAGGTGGGGGTTGCTGAGGTCAGCGGGAGGGGGAGGGCAGTGCTGAGGGTCAAAGGTCAGGGTCAAGGTGTTGTAAGGGGAGGAGTGGGGTGAGAGGTAAGGAGTCAGCTGAGGGGAGAGGTCACAGGGTCAGGGGGAACGAGGTGGGGCTTCAAAGAGTCAGGTCATCTGTGGGGTGAGAGGGCTGGTGCGGTGGGGTCAGAGGTCAGGGAGTGAGGTCTGGGTGCTTGGGGTCAAGGTCTAGGGGTCAGGTCGGCCGGGGTGAGAGGTCAGAGGGTGAGGGGCAGAAGGCAGAGGGTAAAAGGTCAGGGGTGAAGGGAGGAGTTGGGGTCAAAGGTCAGGAGTCAGCTGGGGTGAGAGGTCACAGGGTCAGGGGAACGAGGTGGGGGCTCAGAGGTCAGGGGTGAGGGCAGATGCTGGGGTCAAAGGTCAGGGGTCAAGGTCGGGTGGGTGGGGTGAGAGGTCAGAGATTCGGGGCAGAAGGTGGGAGGTGAAAGGTCAGGGGTGAAGGCAGGAGTTGGGGTCAAAGGTCAGGAGTCAGCTGGGGTGACAGATCAGAGTGTCACGGGCACGAGGTGGGGGGTTAAAGGTCAGGGGTGAGGGCGGATGCTGGGGTCAAAGGTCAGGGGTCAAGGTCGGGTGGGTGGGGTGAGAGATCAGAGGGTCAGGGGCAGAAGGCAGAGGGTGAAAGGTCAGGGGTGAGAGCAGATGCTGGGGTCAAAGGTCAGGAATCCGCTGGGGTGAGAGGTCACAGGGTCAGGGGCACGAGGTGGGGGAGTCAGAGGTCAGGGTGAGGGCAAATCTCAAGGTCAAAGGTGAGGGTCAAGGGTCAGGGGTCAGGTGGGGTGAGAGGTCACAGGGTCAGGGGCACAAGGTGGGTGGGAGTCATAGGTCAGAGGGCAGAAGTCGGGGTGAAAGGTCAGGGGGCGGGGCCAAGGGGTGGGTCAGGGTCAAAGGTCAGGGTGAGAGTGGAGGATGGGGTCAAAGGTCAAGGGGCAGGGACAAAGGTTATGGGTATGGACTGAGGGACTGAGGGCAGGGGCTGGGTCAAGATTTGGGATGGGGGTGGAAGGTCGGAGGTCAGGGGAAAGGTCAGAGGTCAAGGCTGGAGACATGGGTGATGTGGGTGGGACTAAGGGTCAGCGTCGGTGATTTTGGGGAGAGAAAGGTCAGAGGTCACGGGTTTGGGACTGAGGGTCAGCATCAATGAGGGGGGAGGCAGAGCTTCAGGGTCAGAGGTCAGCATCATTGATTTGGGGGGGAAAGGTCAGAGGTCACGGGTTTGGGACTGAGGGTCAGCATCAATGAGGGGGGAGGTGGGGCTCAGGGTCAGAGGTCAGAGGTCAGCATCATTGCTTTTTTGGGGGGAAGGTCAGAGGTCAGGGCTGGAGCCAAAGGTCACGTGGGGTGGGAGTGAGGGTCAGTGCCAATGGTTGGGGGGAAAGGTCAGAGGTCAAGACAAAGGTCAGAGGTCAGGGCTGAAGCCGTAGATCACGTGGGTGGGATGAGGATCCGTACGAATTATTTGGGGGGGGGGGAGACAGGGAGTAGAGCTGAGGTCAGAGGTCATGACCAGGGGTCAGAGGTCATGACCGGGGTCAGAGGTCATAGGTCACGGCCTCACCGTCTCCCGGTACTCCTCAGCTCCCACCACGGCCACGGTGTCGGGGCCCAACCCCAGGTGCAGCAGCCGCACGCGGCCCTCGGCCTGCTGTCGGTTCTATGGGGAGATTAAATTACCGGAGGGATGGGGGGGGGTTGGGTGTGGGTGGGGGGGGGGGGGGGTTGGGTGTGGGGGGGGCGTTTCAGTCGTTCAGCACCGTGATGACGTCACCACCCCAACCCACCCAATCCCGACACACCGCTGGGCCCGTTCTGTTGGGGGGGGATGGCCGTCGCACCGTGATGACGTCACCATCCACCATCCACCCAAAAGTCTTGTGTGGTGGAAGGTTCCCGTCGCACCGTGATGACGTCACGATCCCTCCACCCCACCAAATAACAGTCCTCCGTCAGCACACGCCTCATGGGTGGTACCGTCGCACCGTGATGACGTCAACGGCCTCCCCCCCCTCCCCCCCCCCCCACCCCCCACAAATAACAGTCATCCCATCAGGCCCCCCCATGGGGGGGGGGGGGGGAGATCCCGTTTCGCACAGTGATGACGCAACCTGCACGAAAAGCCGTCCTCAGCAGCCCCGCGTTTGGAGGGGCGTCGCACCGGTGATGGAAGTCAACCGACCTCCCACATGCAAGTCTCCATCACCCCATGCCATGGGTACGGTCCCGTCGCACAGTGATGACGTCACCAAACGGTACCCACCAAATGAAGGTCCAACCGCCGATGCGATCCCCGCCAAAACGTACATGATGAGTGCACGCAGCCAACCAAAGCGGGCGAAGAGCCAGCGACAGCATCGGGAAAAGGCTCAGTCGATTCCCTCAGAAAGCCGCCTCCACCGCCTCCGGAGCCCGGGCCGCTGCTTACACGACCCCTCCGGAGCGCGACGCCGACGGCGACATTTTGGGGTGGGAAGTTGAAAGAAGAGGCACGGAGATACTCTACGCTTCCGGGTCGCGGTGTGGGCGCGGGATGACGTCAACGGCAGATGACGTCAAACGCCTCGGCGCGCTCCGATGACGACGCGGCGCAGCCATCGCGCATGCGCAGGTGTCACTGCAGTGGAGCAGGGACGGAAAGCCAGACGGACGTGGGTCACGCGGCGCGCTCTGATGTAACCGTCAAAGACGGAGGCGCGGAGAAAGAGAAAATGGACGTCGGTTGGGCATGCGCAGAGCTCATAGTGGGGTACTTATGGGGACACATGGGAATCTATGGGGCGCTTGGGGTCGGTGGGGCGCTAGGGGTAGGTGGGGGCAAGATGGGGAGATCTATGGGGTCTGTGGCGAGCGCTATGGGGCCTTTGGGGTTATGGAGGCATATAGGGTCTTGGCGGGCACACTATGGGGTCACTATAGGCACTTTGGGGCGCTCTGGGGTCTGTGGGGGCACTTATTGGTTTTCCACTAGGGGGTCCGTATGGGGCTGTGATACGCTATGGTGCGCTTGTGGGTGTCTGTGGGGCGCTATTGGTCTGTGTGTGCACTTTGGGGCGCTATGAGTCTGTGGGGGCGCTATGGGGCCCCATGAGGGTATGTGGGGGCACATGTGGGCACTTTGGGCACTATTGGTCTTTGGGGGCGCTATGGGGTCTGTGGGGCACTATGGGGTCTGTGGGCGCTATTGGGCCGCTAGGGGTATTGGGGCGCTATGGGGGGCCTATGTGTCCCTGTGGGGCGCTAAGGGGCACTTTGGTGCGCTATGGGGGCTGGGGTGGTAGGTGGTGTTTCGGTGGGGCGCAAAATGGGGCAATTGGTGGGGTCTCTGTGGTGGCGCTATGGGGCAGCTATGGGACGTCTATAGGGTCTGTATGTGCCACTTGTGGGGTCTGTGGGGTGGCTTTGGGGCACTTTGGGTTGCGGGGCTCTGTGAGCCTATTGGGTGTATGGGGCACTGTGGTAGGGCGCTATGGGGTCTGGTGGGCAGGTGGAAAGGGGGGTTGAGGGTTATGGGGCACAGTTGTGGTCTGTGGGTGGGGCGGTGGTTATGGGAGCAGGTTATGGGGTGTTTATGGGCCGCTATGGGGCGCTATGGGGCAGGTTAGGGAGCGGTTATGGGGGGCCGTTATGGGCGTATGAGGGCGTTATGGGGTTATGGGGCGTAGTTATGGGGCGGTTATGGGGCGGTATATTTATGGGCGGTTATGGGGCGGTTATGGAGAGGGTTATGTTATGGGGCGGTATGGGGCAGGTTATGGGATTATGGGGCGGTTATGGGGTTGTTTTGGGCTTAGGGCAATTATGGGGCAGTTCTGGGGCGGTTATGGGGCGATTATGTGCAGTTATTGTGGGGCCAGTTATGGGATTATGGGGGTTAGTGGCTTATGGGGTTGTTATTGGGGGCAGTTATGTGGGGGCCGTTATGGGTATTTATGGGGCAGTTATGGGACACTCATGGGGCGCTGTGAGGACCGGTTGGGTTTATGGGGCAACAATCCTGGGTATAAATTAACGCCACGGGGTTAACCGAGGGGGTGGGGGGTTAAGGAACGCATGAGGTGGTTTCACAAACCGATAGGAGAGGAATAATTAAAGGCGCAGCAATTTAAAAGAAATCAGCAATTATAAAGGCGCAGCAGTAACGAGCTGTAATAACACTGTGAGGGTAACGAGGGTAACCTGTGGGCTGGGCCCCATAGCAGGGGGGGGGGTCACTCGCGCACACACATTTGTATACCTGGTCCCATCACCCACAACTTATGAGGGTCCCATCCACCACTTGGGGTCACCACGAACCACGACACCCAGAGCATCCCACCCTCACCACTTCGCTACCCTACCCCACACTTTGGGGTCCCACCCCATAACTTTGTGGTCCCACCCCAGACTTTGGGCTACCACCAACCATACTGGGGGGGTCACATCCCATAACCTTTGTTCGGTCTCCCACCCAACACACCCCAGACACCATCCACCCCGCCACAACCTTGGGTCCCCCCTCCCCCACCACTTTGGGGTCCCACCCCATAACTTGTGGGTCCCACCCCACACCCCAGACCTCCCACCCCACAACTTTGGGATCTCCCCCCCACTTTGGGGTCCCACCCCATAACCAACTCACCCCATAGCACTGACCCCATAGCACTGACCCCATAACCAACTCACCCCATAACCAACTCACCCCATAGCACCGACCCCATAGCACTGACCCCATAACCAACAGACCCCATAACCAACTCACCCCATAGCACCGACCCCATAACCAACAGACCCCACAACCAACTCACCCCATAACCAACTCACCCCATAACCAACTCACCCCATAGCACTGACCCCATAACCAACTCACCCCATAACCAACAGACCCCATAGCAACTGACCCCATAACTAACCCACCCTATAGCCACTGACCCCAAACAACAACGGACCCCCATAGCACTGACCCCACAACCAACTGACCCCACAACCAACCGACCCCACAACCAACTGACCACATAGCAACTGACCCCATAACCAACTGACCCCATAACCAACTGACCCCACAACCAACTGACCCCATAACCAACAGACCCCACAACCCCATCGGACCCCACAACCCAACCCCATAACCGACCCCATAGCACTGACCCCATAACCAACTCACCCCATAGCACTGACCCCATAACCAACAGACCCCATAACCAACAGACCCCATAACCAACTGACCCCATAGCACTGACCCCATAACCAACAGACCCCATAACCAACTGACCCCATAACCAACAGACCCCATAACCAACTCACCCCATAGCACTGACCCCATAACCAACTCACCCCATAACCAACTCACCCCATAGCAACTGACCCCACAACCAACTCACCCCATAGCACTGACCCCATAGCACTGACCCCATAGCAACTGACCCCATAGCAACAGGACTCCAAAGCCAACAGACCCCATAACCAACTCACCCCATAGCACTGACCCCATAACCATGGGGTTGGGACCCCATAACCAACATGTCATGACCCCACATGGGCCCACAGACCCCATAACCAACAGACCCCCCATAACCCAAAACAACAGACCCCATAGCAATGGGACCCCATAACCCACCCATAACCAAACAGACCCCACTATGGGACCCCATAACAAACCCACCCTATAGCAACTGACCCCACCTACCCAAAGGATCCCCTTATGGGGCAACCAACTGACCCCATAGCACCGACCCCATAACCAACTCACCCCATAACCAACCAGACCCACCCACCCCATAACCACATGGATCCCACCAATGACCCCAAACCACTTATGGGGTTGTGGGACCCCCACTGACCCCAAAATGGGGCCACAGACCCACTTAACCAACAGGACCCCACATACACCCCATAGCACTGGACCCCATATGGGGCAACAGACCCCACTATAACCTGTGGGACCCCCACTTATGGGACCCCAGACCCCCACTTATGGGGTTTGGCACCGTCCCATCTTATGGGTTTTGGGTGGGATCCCCTTATGGGGCAAGAGACCCAAAGCCTTATGGGGTTTTGGCCCCACAGTCCCACTTATGGACCCCATAGGGATCCCCATTTGGGGCCGACAGTCCCACTTATGGGGCACTGGGATCCCATAATATGGGACCCCCCCACAGAACCACTTATGGGGCACAGACCCCCACTTATGGGGCACAGATCCCCACTTATGGGGCACCACCCATGGGGACTGAGACCCCTTATGGGGCACAGTCCCACTTATGGGGGTTGTGGGATCCCACTTAGGGGCACAGTCCCATCTATGGGGATCCAACTTATGGGGCCGAGATCCCATTATGGGGTGGGGATCCCACTTATGGGGCACAGTAACCCACTTATGGGCACTGCCCGTGTGGGATCCCACTTATGGGGCACAGTCCCACTTATGGGGCCGTGGGATCCCACTTATGGGGCACAGTCCCACTTATGGGGCACAGTTCCACTTATGGGGCCGTGGGATCCCACTTATGGGGCACAGTCCCACTTATGGGGCTGTGGGATCCCACTTATGGGGCAGAATCCCATCTGTGGGGCTGTGGGATCCCACTTATGGGGCCCAGTCCCACTTATGGGGTTGTAGGATCCCACTTATGGGGCCCAGCCCCATCTATGGGGCACAGTCCAATCTATGGGGCTGTGGGATCCCACTTATGGGGCACAGTCCCACTTATGGGGCTGTGGGATCCCACTTATGGGGCACAGTCCCACTTATGGGGCTGTGGGATCCCACTTATGGGGCACAGTCCCACTTATGGGGCTGTAGGATCCCACTTATGGGGCCCAATCCCACTTATGGGGCCCAGTCCCACTTATGGGGCCGTGGGATCCCACTTATGGGGCACAGTCCCACTTATGGGGCCGTGGGATCCCACTTATGGGGCACAGTCCCACTTATGGGGCCGTGGGATCCCACTTATGGGGCACAGTCCCACTTATGGGGCTGTGGGATCCCACTTATGGGGCCCATCTTATGGGCTTGTGGATCCCACTCCCACTTATGGGCTGTGGGATCCCACTTATGGGGCCACTTGACGTGGGATCCCCCACTTATGGGGCCCAGACCCACTTATGGGGCACAGTCCCACTTATGGGGTTATGGGATCCCACTTATGGGGCACAGTCCCACTTATGGGGCTGTGGGATCCCACTTATGGGGCAGAATCCCATCTATGGGGCTGTGGGATCCCACTTATGGGGCACAGTCCCACTTATGGGGTTATGGGATCCCACTTATGGGGCACAGTCCCATCTATGGGGCTGTGGGATCCCACTTATGGGGCCCAGACCCACTTATGGGGCACAGTCCCACTTATGGGGCCGTGGGATCCCACTTATGGGGCACAGTCCTGGGCAGCTATGGATGGCGTTTATGGGTGGAGCTGGTGGACACTAATGGGGCAGGAGCTGTGTTGGCAGAGCATGTGGGGCAGCATGGTATGTGCTATGGGGCTCTATGGTGCTGCCAGGGGCTGCTATGGCGGCTATTTGGCGGCTATGATACCATCTTTGGGGGCAGCTATGGGGCGTGAATCTATACGATACGCTATGTGGCGGCTATGAGGTCCAGCACATGGGGTACATCTATGGGCAGCTATGGGGTCAAGCTATACACAAAAAAAAAGAAAACCCAGCTATGGGCAAACCCACAAAACACGCTACCCCACCCCAAAACAAGTTATGGGGTGGAAATGGGGAGGAAATAGGGTGGAAATTGGCAGTTATGGGAAGGAAGTGGGGAGGAAGCGAGGAGGAAGTGGGGAGGAAGTGGGATGGTGCTATGGTGTGAAAATGGGGCTGTTATGGGGCAGTTGGGAGGAAAGGGGGAGGAAAGGGGGAGGAAAGGGGGAGGAAAGGGGGAGGAAAGGGGGAGGAAAGGGGGAGGAAAGGGGGAGGAAAGGGGGAGGAAGTTAGCAGTTATGGGGGGAAATGGGGAAGAAGTAGAACTGTTACGGGGTGGAAATGGGGAGGAAGTGGGGCGGAAATGGGGAGGAAGTGGGATGGTGCTATGGGGTGAAAATGAGGCAGTTATGGGGTGGAAATGGGGCAGAAGTTAGCAGTTATGGGGCGGAAATGGGGTGATGCTAAGGGGTCGTTACGGGGCAGTTATGGGGCGGTGCTGTGGGGCAGAAATGGGGCAGCGCTATGGGGGATTCTATGGGGCAGCTGTGGGGTGGTAACAGGAAAACCCCAAACCCCACAGACCCCATAACCCCCCCATAACCCCACAGACCCACAGACCCCATAACCCCCCCATAACCCCACAGACCCACAGACCCCATAACTCCCCCATAAACCCATAACCCCCCAGACCCCATAACGCCACAAATCGCACAGCCCCCCCGTAATCCTATAATCCCACACACCCCATAACCCTACAGACCTCCCAGTCCTCGTTTAACGCCCCACATTCCCATAAGCCCCATAATCCCATAAACCCCACAGCCCCCCATAACCCCATAGAAACCCACAGACCCCATAACCCCACAAATCCCCACAGCCCCCCCCCATAATCCCACACACCCAACGACCCCACAGTCCCCACTTAATGCCCCATAATCCCATAAACCCCATAATCCCATAAACCCCATAATAAACCATAACCCCACAGCCCCCCATTACTCCATAACCCCATAGAAACCCACAGACCCCATAACCCTACAGACCCCCATAACCCCATAGAAACCCACAGACCCCATAACCCTACAGACCCCATAATCCTACAGACCCCATAACCCTACAGACCCCCCGTAACCCCATAGAAACCCACAGACCCCATAACCCTACAGACCCCCCATAACCCCATAGAAACCCACAGACCCCCCATCACCCCCG
>JARXNR010000333.1:0-66803 GCA_036346035.1 Crossoptilon crossoptilon
CCCCCCCAAATTAACCCCACAACAAAACACAACTCAACAGGAGAACCAAGTTTATGGGGTGAGGCCCGCTCCCCACATCCACTTATAGGGCAGAGGTGGGGGGGGGGGTGTCTCAGTGCCCCCCCCCCTCACGGCCCCAAATTCTTCCTTTTTGGGGCTCGTTTCCGGGCACAAACGGTTTCCATCGCGTCCCACAGCGCATCGCCGCCCTCCTCCTCCTCCTTCACCACAGGGGCGGGGGCATCCTCAGCCTGGGGGGGGGACAGGGGTGGGATTCAATATTTCTTTGACCTTCCAGGACCCTTCAACTCAAACCATGGATCTTTGACCTTCAAGGACCCGTCCATCCCATTCCGTGGTTCTACGACCTTCAAGGACCTTCCCAACCCACCATTCTTTGACCTTCAAGATCCTTCCAATCCAACCCAACCCTTCCTATGCCCTTCAAGGACCTTTTTATCCCTCTTCCATGGCTCTTCCACCTTCAAGGACCCTTCCAAGCCAACCCAACCCTTCCTCCGATCTTCAAGGACTCTTCCAAGCCAACTCAACTCATCCTATGACCTTCAAGGACCTTTCCAACTCAACCCAGCCCATTCCATGACCTTCAAGGACCCTTCTAACCCAACCCAACTCATGGCTCTATGCCCTTCAAGGACCTTTTCATCCTATTCCATGGCTCTTTCACTTTCAAGGACCCTTCCACGCCAACCCAACCCATCCTATGACCTTCAAGGACCCTCCCAACCCACCCCCCCCTATAATTCCATGGCTCTGTAACCTTCAAGGACCCTTCCAAGCCAACCCAACCCACCCTATGACCTTCAAGGACCCTTCCAAGCCAACTGGAGTGACACGAGCCGATTTGGGGCGATGACTTGGGATAAATTCGGGCTGATTTGGGGTCACTCCATTTGGGTGGACCCCGAGGACCCTCCCCTTACCCCCCCCCCCCAATTTCTCACCTCCAGGTCCTGGCAGCTGCTCAAAAGAAGGCAGTTCAAGCGTGACTTCAGGTACACCTGCATTGGGGAGTGAGGGGAGAGGGGGCAATGGAGAGTGGGGGGGGGTTTGGGGTCCCTCTGCCCATTTTTGGGGTCTTTCTGGGGTCCCCATGCCACTCTTAGGGTCCCTCTGCTCATTTTGGGGTCTCTCTGCCCACTTCTGGGGTCTTTGTGGGGTCCCCGTTCCGATTTTGGGCTCCCCGTGCTCATTTTAGGGTTACTCTGCTCATTTTTGGGGTCTTCGTGGGGTCTCTATGCCACTTTTAGGGTCCCTCTGCCCATTTTGGGGGTATCTGTGGGGTCCCCGTGCCACTTTTAGGGTCCCCGTGCTCATTTTGGGGTCACTCTCCCCTTTTTTGGGGTCTCTGTGGGGTCCCCATGCTACTTTTAGGGTCCCACTGCTCATTTTGGGGTCCCCCTGCCCATTTCCAGGGTCTTTCTGGGCTCTCCGTGCTCATTTGGGGGTCACTACCCCCATTTTTGGGGTCTTTGTGGGGTCCCCGTGCTCATTTTGGGGTCCCTCTGCCCACTTTTCGGGTCACTGTGGGCTCCCCGTTCCCATTTCGGGCTCCCCCAGCCCATTTTGGGGATCTTTGTGGGGTCCCCAGACTCATTTTGGGGTCACACCCCCCATTTTTGGGGTCATTTCCGGCAGTACAATTGAGGACCCCGTTCCCATTTTTGGGACCAATTGTGCCAACATTGGGGTCTCCGATCCTTTTTTTTGGGGGGCGGGGGGGGGCGCAGACCCCCATTATTTTGGGGGGGGTCCCACCTTGTGCAGCAGCCGTTTGTCGTGGAGGCTGTGGAGGCGCAGGAAGCGATCGAGGCCGCAGGAGGCGACGAGGGGCAGCGAGGGGTGACACTGCAGCCCCCGCACGCTGCCCCCCACCCCCTTCAGGCACTTCAGCAGCCGCCCTGGGGGGGGAAATGGATCCATCGTGCCATTCTGTGACCTTCCAGGACCTTCCCACCCTGATTCAACAACCTTCCAGGACCTTCCCAACCTGATTCGACCCATTCTGTGACCTTCCAGGACCTTCCCAACCCCATTCCACCCATTCTGTGACCTTCCAGGACCTTCCCAACCCCATTCCACCCATTCTGTAACCTTCCAGGACCTTCCCAACCCAATCCGACCCATTCTGTGACCTTCCAGGACCTTCCCAACCTGATTCGACCCATTCTGTGACCTTCTAGGACTTTGCTAACCCATTCTGACCCATTCTGTGACCTTCCAGGACCTTCCCAACCAGGTTCGATCCATTCCGTGACCTTCCAGGACCTTTCCAACCCGATTCAACCCATTCTTTGACCTTCCAGGACCTCCCCCCCCCCACTGCCCTTCCAGGACCCACCTTTGCGCAGGTCGATGACGCCCATTTCCCCTCGGGCGCTGCCCACCACCACCGACCTGAGGACGCCCTCAATTAAATCCCAATTAATTAATGCCTGCTAATTAAACCCCCTCCCCACCACCCCCCATTAACCCTAATTAACCCCCTCCCTCATTAAACTTGTTCCTCCCCCACCCCATTAACCCCAATTACCCCCCGCCCATCAACCCCCCACCAACCCATTCAACCCCCCCATTCCCATTAATTAATTAATCACACCCCAATAATTAACTAATTAACCCCACTAACCTCCCTACCCCCTTGACCCCAATTAGCCATTAATTACCCCCCCATTGTCACTCCCATCACCCCAACAACCCTCCCAACCATCAACCCCCTTAATTAACAACCATTACCCCCCTTAATTAGCCCTCCGACTAATTAACTCACAAACTAATTAACCCTCCCACCACCCTCATCCCATCACCCCCACTCCATTAACCCCAATTAACACCCTCACCCCACCCTTAATTCCCCCTTCCCTAACGACCCACGAGCCTAACGAACCTCTCCGCCATTTAAGCCGTGACGTCGCTAATTAAGCCCCGCGCTAATTAATTAATTAAGGAACTCACGTCCCGCCCGGCGCCAAGGCCAGCGCTGTGAGCGGCGCCTCCCCGAACGTCACCTGCAGTACCGGCCGCCGCCGCGGGGTGGCGCTGTCGTACAGCCGGACCTGCATGAGGCGGCGCCGGTAATTAAGGGGGGGAGGAATTAATGGGGGGTAGCAGTTAATTGGGGGGGGCAGCGCCGTTAATTAGGGGACAGGAATTAATTGGGGGGAGCAGTTAATTGAGGCGGGCAGCGCCGCTAATTAAGGGGGGGGGAATTAATTGGGGGTAGAAATTAATTGGGGGGGCCAGCGCCGTTAATTAGCGGGGGGGGGAATTAATTGGGGTAGCAGTTAATTGGGGGGGGCAATTAATTGGGATGGGGCAGTTAATAGGGGGGATGCAGTTAATTGGGGGGAGGCAATTAATTGGGATGGGGCAGTTAATTGGGGGGAGGCAGTTAATTGGGGGGAGGCAGTTAATTGGGGGGGTGTTTAATGGGGGGTGTTAATTAGGAGAAAAGTTAATTACGGGGGAGAAGTTAATTGGGGGGGGTAGATGATTGAGGAGAGTTAATTAGGGGGGAGTTAATTAGAGGAGGCGGTTAATTGCGGGGGCAGTTAAGGGGGGGGCATTTAATGGGGGGGGTTAATTGGGGGGAGGTAATTAGGGGGGAGGCAGTTATTTGGGGGGGGCATTTAATGAGAGAGCATTTAATGGGGGGCATTAATTGGGGGGGGGTCAGTTTGGGGGGGGGGCCAATTTGGGGGGGGGGGTGAAGTTTTGGGGGGGGGTTTAGGGTTACGGGGGGAGGCAGCGTTACTGCGAAAGGGGGGGCAGTTTGAGGGGCGGGGGGGGCAGTTTTGGGGAGGGGGGGGTCGGGGTTACCGAGGGGGGGGGCGGTTGAACGGTGCCCCCCCCCCACCTGGCTGTAGGCCGTGCAGGTGAGCAGCTGCGCCGTGCCGGGAACGAAGCAGAAATCGCGGTCCCAGATGGGGGGGCGCAGATCCAACCAGTCGTTGGGGGGCTGCGGGGGGGGGGGGCGTCAAGGGGGGGGGCGTCAAGGTGGGGGGGGGCACCAAGGAGGGGGGGGGCTCTGCGGGGACTTTGGTGTGGGGACTTTGGGATGGGGGGAGTGGGGGGGCCATCAAGGGGAGGGGGCACGGTGGTAATTGGGGGGGGGGCACCAAGGTGGGGGTATTGGGGGGGCATCAAGGGGGGGGGGGCACGGTGGTAACTGGGGGGGAGAACCAAAGGGGGGGGGGGAATTGGGAGGGGGGGGCTTTGGGGTGGGGGGGGGGGAGCAATGGGAACTGGGGGGGGAGGACAAGGGGGGGGAATTGGGAGGGGGGGCTCAGTGGGGATGTTGGGATGGGGGGGGGCAGGGGGGGTGATGGGAATTGGGGGGGGGCACCAAGGGGTGGGGATTGGGGGGAGGCATCAAGGGGGGGGGGCACGGTGGTAATTGGGGGGGAGAACCAAAGGGGGGGGGGAATTGGGAGGGGAGGGGGCTTTGGGGCGGGGGGAACGATGGGAATTGGGGGGGGGCACCAAGGAGGGGGGGCTATTGGGAGGGGGGGCATCAAGGGGGGGGGGCTCAGTGGGAACGTTGGGATGGGGGGGCAGTGATATTTGGGGGGGGGAATTGGGGGGGGGCATTGGGATGGGGGACTCGGGGGGGGCACAGTTATTTGGGGGGGGCACTGGGGTGGTGTGTTGGTATGGGGGGGGCTCGGGGGGTGCTGTTATTTTGAGGGGGGGGCTGTGGGGGGGGCGGTGTCGGTATGGGGGAGGCTCGGAGGGGGGGGGCGTTGGGATGGGGTGGCACAGTTATTTGGGGGGGGCTATTGGGGGGGGCGGGGGGGGGTTTTGGCATTGGGGGGGGGCCATTGGGATGGGAAGATGTGGGGGGGGGCACTGCGGGGGGGCTTCATGATGGGGGGGGGCAACAAATCCATGGGGGGGGGGGGGCCATGGGATCAGAAAGATTTGGGGGGGGGGGGGGTTCAGTGGGGGGGGGGGGGGGTATAACAATGGTATTGGACCCCATGGAGGGGGTTGGGGGGTTTCAATGGGGGGGGGGGGGTTATGAGGGGGGGGCACAGACTGACATTTTTGGTGCGGAAAATCGGCCCCCCCCCGGGCCGCTGCAGGTCCCAAACTTTGAGGCCGTTTTCCTTCCCTGCCGTTCCCACGCGGTGGGGGCTGCTGGGGTCCTGGCGCATCCGCTGCAGCCCCCCCCCGGCAAACAGCTCCGTCTGGGGGGGGGGGGGGCGGTAAGGGGGGGGGGGGGGGGGGCGATTTGAGGGGGGGGCAAAATAGAGGTGGAAATTGGAGGGGTAGGAAGTGACCCCCCCCACCCACTCCATCCCCCCACCCTTCTTCCTTTCATTCCAATGGTGCAGCCCCCCCCCCCCCCCGCAAAAAACAATGTATAGGGAGGGGCAATAATGGGGGGGGGGCAATTTGGGGGGGGGTCAAAATAGAGGTGGAAATTGGGGGGGTAGGAAGTGATCCCCCCCCCCCCACCTCCCATCCGCTTCAATTGTGGGACATGGTGCATTCAATACGGCCCCCCCCCCCAGCAAAGGGGGGGGCAATAAGGGGGGGTCGTTATTTGGGGGGGGGGGGGCATTAAGGGGAGGTGGGGGTAATAAGGGGGGGGGGGGTCACTATGGAGGGATCAATTTGGGGGGGGGACAAAATAGGGGTGGGAATGGGGGGGGTATGAAGTGACCCCCCCCCCTCAGCAAACAGCTCCGCCTGGGGGTGGGGGCAATTAAAGTGGGGGGCAATTAAAGGAGGGGGGGGGGATATGGGGTGACCCCCCCCCAGCTGGCAGCCCATAATACTCACATCCTCAGCCGGATCCTCGCGCCACACCTTGAGGAGCCCCGACTGCACGCAGGTGATGACGGCGCTGCCACCCCAAAAGGGCCGGGATTCAGCCCAAAATGACCCCAAAATGACCCCAAATCCCCCAAACCGACCCCAAATGGCCCCAAAATCCCATAAAACCGACCCCAAACCCCCCAGAACTGACCCAAAATCACCCCCAAAACAACTCCTAACGGCCCCAAACCCCACAAAATCGACCCCAAATCCCACAAAACTGATCCCCAAATCCCCCAGAACCGACCCAGAATGGCCCCAAATCCCCCCAAACTGATCCCAAATTACCCCAAAACCTCAAGAACCGACCCCAAATGACCCCAAAATCACCCCAAAACCAACCCAAATGGCCCCAAACTCCACAAAATCGACCCAAAGTCTCTTAAAACCGACCCAAAATCCCACAAAATTGACCCCAAAATCCCCCAGAACTGCCCCAGAATGGCCCCAAAATCCCATAAAACTGACCCCAAACCCACCAGAACTGACCCCAAAATCACCCCCAAACCAACCCCAAATTGCCCCAAACCCCTCAAAATCGACCCAAAATCCCACAAAATTGATCCCCAAATCCCCCAGAACCGCCCCAAATCCCCCCAAAACTGACCCAAGTCCCTCCATAATGACCCCAAACCAACCCCAAACGGCCCCATAATCCCCCGGAACCGACCCAAAACCCCCAGAACCAACCCCAAATCCCCCAAACCGACCCCAAACCCCTCAAACCAACCCCAAATTACCCCAATCCAACCCCAAATCAACCCCAAACCCCCAGAACCGACCCCAAACCCCCCAGAACCAACCCCAAAGATCCCAGAACAGACCCCAAATGACCCCAAACCAACCCCAAACGGCCTCCAAATCCCCCAGAACCGACCCCAAATCCCCCAGAACTGACCCCAAAGACCCCAGAACAAACCCCAAATGACCCCAATCAACCCCAAATGGCCCCATAATCCCCCAGAACCGACCCCAAACCCCCCAAATCAACCACCAACCCCCCCAATCAACCCCAAATCCCACAGAACCGACTCCAAATCCCCCAAAGCCGACCCCAAAGATCCCAGAACCAACCCCAAATGACCCCAATCCAACCCCAAACGGCCCCATAATCCCCCAGAACCGACCCTAAACCCCCCCCAAATCGACCCCAACCCCCCTATACCCGACCCCAAACCCCTTGGAACGGCCCCACAACTGGCTGCCCCCCCCCCCCACCTTCCATGCACGGCGATCCCACAGAAATCCCCGTCCCCCCCCAGGCAGCGCCGGGTGCAGCTCAGCGTTCCGGACCCGGCGTCCCAGCGCTGCACCGAGCGATCCGAGCGACCCAGCAGAACCTGCACAGACAGAACCCCACGGAATGGACCCAAAACCCCATGGAATGGACTCAAAATCCCATAGAATGGGCCCAAAATCCCATGGAATTGACCCCAGATTGAATGGGACTGACACAAAACTCCACCCAAAGGGGACCCAAAATCCCACAGAATTGACCCAAAACTGAACAGAATTGACCCCAAATCCCATGAAATGGACGCAAAATCCCACAGAACCGACCCCAAATCCCGGAACCGACACAGAACCTCCCAGAACCGAGCCAGAACCGAACCAAAACGCCACAGAACCGCCCCCAAATCCCGGAACCGACCTCAGAACCCCATGGAACCCCACCCCAAATCCCAGAACCGACCTCAGAACCCCACAGAACGGCCCCAAACTCCACAGAACCGCCCCCAAATCCCAGAACCGACCTCAGAACCCCAGAGAACTGCCCATGAACGGCCCCCAAACCCCACAGAACCCCCCCCAAATCCCAGAACCGACACAGAACCGACACAGAACCTCCCAGAACCGCCCCAAAACCCCACAGAACCACCCCCAAATCCCGGAACCGACCCCGGAACCCCACAGAACCACCTCCAAATCACAGAACCGACACAGAACCTCCCAGAACCGACCTCAGAACTGACCCAAAATCCCATGGAAAGGACGCAAAATCCCGAACCGACCCAGAACCCCCCAGAACCGCCCCAGAACCCCAGAGAACCTCCCCCAAATCCCGGAACCGACACAGAACCCCTCAGAACCGCCCCCAAATCCCAGGTCCGACCCCAGACCCCCCCCCCACCTCTCTCTCGTTCTCCCCCCAGCTCAACACGCTGATCGCCGCCTCCCGGCCCAGCGCGGGGCCCACGCCGTAATTCACCGCCTCCTTCCGCCGCAGGTTCACCGCTGAAAGGAACGGAGGAGGGAACGGGGGGGTCCGCAGGGACGCCGCTTACCGGTGCCCCCCCCCCCCATGTCCCCCCTTCCCCCGCACCTTTCAGCGCTCCGCTCTCAGCTCCCACCCAAACGTGGTACTGCCTTGCGGAGGCCGCCATCTTGGAAAGGTCCGTCACTTTCTGTCTTCCCCTCTTCCGGTCAGCGCCGGAAGTGTTTTAGGTAATTCCGGCGGATCTTACAGCGTGGCGCAACCGGAAGTGCCGTACGAGTCTTTACAACCGCAGGGCCCATGAGGGCCGAGCGCAACCGGAAGTGCCGTACAACTCTTTGCGTTGTACTTTTTCGTCGTTTCGGTTCGACTGACACCGGAAGAGCCGTAATGAAGTTCTTTCGGGAGGACGGACGACGGCGGAGAGGAACCGGAAACGCTGTGATGACGCTTATTTCCGGTGAGGGATGCTCTCGTCAGGAAGCGCGTTTTATTAATGGAAGGCGCGCCACCGGAAGTTGGGGGGCTCAGAGCGGAAGTGACGCTCCGAGGACGCGGAACGGGAAGAGGACCGGAAGTGCGCCTGAACGGGACCGCGGCGGTGCGGCAGCGAAATGAGTCCGGGGGGAAACAAAGCGCCGCCGTAACGCGGGGACGGAACGCGACCCACAGCCCAAAAAAGCAGGAAAACAAAGGGAATTTTTGCTCAAAATCCGTTTTTATTGCCTTGAAAAAAAACCAAACAAACAACCAACAGCGGCGCGGGGGACGTGGGGGGGCTTCCCGGCCTCGTCTTCACGGAGCTGCGGGAGAGACAGAGTGAGTGGGGGGGCCTAAAATCCCGCCCCCCCCCATCAGCCTTAAAACGCCCCCATTACCCTCAAACGTTTCCTCAATTTGTCCCAAAACGGCCTTAAAATCCCCAAAAACGGCCTTAAAATGCTCTTAAAATCCCCCCCTCCAAACACCCCCCAGGTTGCCCCAAAAACAACCCCCAAAACGCCCCCAAAATCATCAAAAACCCCCAGAATCCCCATAAACACCCTTCAAACCCCCCCCAATGCCCCCTCTGTCCCCCCCCCCAACAAAAAAAACCCCAAATTATCCCCCCCAAATCCCCCCCCCCGCTGCCTCAGAGGGAACCACTCAGCACCGGGCTCAGCCTGGGGCGGTATCGACTCATCCCAGGCAGCACAGCCCCCTCCAACCCCCCCCCCCAAAAAAAACCCCACTCACCTTCACCCCGCGGCCCCATGGTGGCCCTATAAGAGATGAGGGGATTTGGGTCGGGGGGGTTCAAGGTCCCAAAACGACACTGTGAGGCCCCCCCCCAGTTTTTCAGGGATTTGGGGTGTTTTCAGGGTGGGGGATCAAAGTGAGCTAGGTGGGCTCATCATTAAAACTGGGGGGGGAGGTGGAAAAAGGGAAAAGCAATGAGGGGGGGGCAGGTAAAAATTAGGGAAAATGAGGAAAAAATTGGGGGGGACGGGGGAAAATTATGGCACCCCCCCCCCAGCACTGACCTCAGGCAGCAGCACTTCTCCCCCTTTCATGCAGTCCGTGGGGTCCTGTGAGGGGGGGGCATAAATCAGAGTGATTCCCCCCCCCCTCCAACCCCTAAATTTGGGGTGCAGACCCCCCCCCCAACGTGACCCCCACCCCAAATCAGAGCCAAAGCCTCATCACAGCCGTCAGCCGAACGAGATTCTGAGTGTGGTCATCACAAAACGGGGGGGGCACAGATACAGGGACCCCCCCCCGACCCCCACCTGAGCCTTTGGGTCCTTCTGGGTTCTTTGCTGAGGTCCTGGAAGGGAAAAAAACGATCCCGAATGTCACAAAATAGCACCCAAAGAGCCTAAAAGGGGCTGAAATCCCACAAACTGCTCCACCCCCCCCAGAGTCGACCCCAAAACCCCCAAATTTCACCCCAAATTTCCCTTTAAGTCCCAAAATCATCCCCCAAATCCTTCAGAACCGCCCCAAACCCCACAACTGATCCCATATCCCACAAAACTGAGCCCCAAACCCCACAAAACTGAGCCCAAATCCTTCAGAACCACCCCAAACCCCACACAACTGACCCCAAACCCCCTAAAGAACCTAAAAGGAGCTCCAAACCCCACACGCTGGCCCTAAAAACCATAAAACTGCTCCAATCCCCCCCCCAGAATCGACCCCAAAGCCCTCAAATTTCACCCCAAGTTTCCCTTTAAGTCCCAAAATCATCCCCTATCACCCCACAAAACTGACTCCAAATCCTTCAGAACTGCCCCAAACCCCACAACTGACCCTAAACCCCCCAGATTCCAGAGCCCCAACACTGCTCCCAAATCACCCCAAAAACCAGAGAACCCCCAAATCTCTCAGACCCAAAATCGCTCCAAAATCCCCACAAAACCTCACAAGACCACCCTTAAAATCAGCCCAAAATCTCTCAAAACCACCCCCCAAATCCCACACAATTGCCCCAAAATCCCCCAGATTCCCCTCCGAATCCCAAAGTCACCCCCAAATCACCCTAAAAATCCTCCAGAACCCCAAAAGCCCCCAAAGTCACCCCCAAAATCCCCCCAAATCCCACAGTCCTGCCCTCAATCACCCCCAAAATCCCCCAGAACCCCAAAAGGCCCCCAAATCCCCCCCGAAATCCCACAGACCAGCCCCCAAATCACCTCAAAAATCCCCCAGAACCCCAAGATCACCCCCAAAATCCCATAGAACCCCCAGGACCTTCCCCCAAATCCCCTCACCTGCAGCTTCACAATCCCTCCATCTCCATTTTCACCACTCCTGCAAGGGGGAAAAAAAAAAACCAAACCATCAGCCAAACCCCAAAACGCTGCCAACCCCCCCCATCACCCCAAAACCCCCCCAGGACCCCCCAAAGCCCCCTCAGACCGTTCAGCTGAACGCAGCTTCCTCCTTTCCACCCCCCAGCACCAGTGGGTTCTGCCTGAGCTCAGGCTCTGCTGTTGGGAGGCGCTCAGACACGTGGGAGGTTCCTCATCGGGGGCACGGCATCAAACCCACCCAAAATCGCCCCCAAAATGCCCCCCAAACCGACCCCAAATCACCCCCAAATTTGAGTCCAGAAGCAATCCCGAATCTGTCCCATTACTGCCCCAAAAGGGATCCCAAATCGGCCCCAAAATTGACCCAAATCACACCCAAAACTGAGCCTGGAATCCACCCCAAATTGGTCCCAGAAATGGACCCCAAATCAATCCCCAAACTGACCCCAAATTGTACCCTAAATCAGCCCCAAAACTGACCCAAATCACCCCAAATCTGAGCCTGGAATCCACCCCGAATTGGTCCCAGAAGTTGACCCCAAATCAACCCCAACACTGCCCCCACTTTGGCCCCAAAACTGACCCCAAGTTGAACCCCAAATCAGCCCCAAAACTGACCCCAAATCACTCCAAATCTGAGCCTGGAACCGATCCCAAATCAGTCCCATTACTGCCCCAAAATGGACCCTAAATGACGGGGTCAGGGTGGGATTTGGGGGGGGGTTTACACACCATTATGGGGTCAGGACCAAGTCTGGGGGGGGATTTACACGCAACTATGGGGTCAGGGTGGGATTTGGGGGGGATTTACACACAATTACGGGGTCAGGATGGGATTTCACACACAATTATGGGGTCGGGGTGGGATTTTGGGGGGTTTCACTCAGAATTATGGGGTCACGGAAGAATTTTGCACACAATTCTGGGGTCAGGACCAAGTTCTGGGGGGGATTTACACACAATTATGGGGTCAGGGGTGGGATTTTGAGGGGATTTGAACACAATTATGGGGTCGGGGGTGGGATTTTGGGGGGATTTACACACAATTACGGGGTCAGGATGGGATTTCATACACAATTATGGGGTCGGGGTGAGATCTTGGGGGGATTTGCACACAATTACGGGGTCAGGGGTGAGATTTTGGGGAGATTTGCACACGATTATGGGGTCAGGGGCGGGATTCTGGGGGGATTTGCACACAATTAAGGGATCAGGACCAAACTTTGGGGTATTTTCCCCACGATTCTGGGATCAGAGCAGACCCTGGGGGGTCACACGCAGCGCAGGATCAGGGATCACGACGACTCACCTGGCGGTGGGGCTCCAGGCTGCAGGGCTGCAGATGGGAAGGGGGGAGGGGGGGGTTATGGGGTGAGCTGTAGGGCATCAGCACAGCCCCCCCCCTCGATTTTATGGCCCCCCCCAGCCCCCCCCCCCAGCTCTGATCAGGGCTTTGGTGACTCGGTTCTGCCATCAGACCAACGTCGTCCAGAGGAGGATTTCATCCATTCAGAGCTGGGAGCCAAAGCTGGAGGCCAGAGACACAGCTTACCTGGGGGGGGGGGACAGCTCAGCCTGGGGGGGGAAGGGAGAAAATGGCTGTGAGTGGGGGCAAAGGGACAGAGGGACGCAATGGGGGACAGACAGACGGACACGGGGACATAACGCCATGGGGGGTGGGACAGACGGATGGATACGATGCTATGGGGAGGGGGGACGGAGGGATATTGGGGTCAGTGCGCCATGGGGGGGGGGGACGGACAGAGGGACGTGGGGATGTGATGGCGTGCGGAGGGACAGACAGATGGACACAGTGCCACGGGGTGGGGGGGCAGACAGAGGGACACGATGGCATGAGGGACAGAGGGACAGTGGGGTCAGAATGCAGTGGGGGGGACAACAAGGGGACATGATGCCATGGGGTGGGGGGGACAGATGGACGGACATCGGGGTCACAGTGCCACGGGGTGGGACAGCAAGGAGACATGATGGCATGGGGTGGGGGGACAGACAGATAGACACAATGGCATGGGGTGGGGGGGACAGACAGAGGGACATTGGGGTCACAGTGCCATGGGGTGGAGGGACAGACAGAGGGCCATGGGGACGTAATGCCATTGGGGAGGGACAGACAGAGGGACAGACACAGTGCCATGGGGTGGGGGACAGACAGAGGGACACAATGGCATGGGGTGGGGGGACAGACAGAGGGGCATGGGGACATAATGCCATGGGGGTGGGGGGAAAAACAAATGGACATTGGAGTCACAACGCCATGGGGGAGGGGACAGACAGAAGGACATCGGGGTCACAATGCAATGGGGTGGGGGAGGTAAAGGAACCTGATGCCACGGGGTGGGGGACAGACAGACGGACACAATGGCATGGGGTGGGGAGGGGACAGACAGACAGAAGGACACAGGGGTGGCTCTGGGGTCGGACGCACCTCCAGCACAGGGCGGCCGTCTGGGGCTGAAGGAGGGCTCTGCTGGGAATTAATTAAGTCATTAATTGCACGTTAATCTCAGCTGCCTACTCCCAAAGCCCCCAAATCGGTGATTAATTAGTGGTTAATAACTTCTCGTTGCCCCAGTCCCAGAGTCCCCAAATTAGAAATTAATTTGGGATTAATAATATAATCTTGTTCCAATCCCAGAACCCCTAACTAACTCATTAATTACGCATTAATAATGGCTCCTTACCCCCAGTCTCAGAGCCCCTAAATAGCTCATTAATTAGGAAATAACAATAGCACCATACCCCCAATCCCAGAGCCTGTAACAGTTCATTAATTAGGGATTAATAATAGCTCTTCACCCCAAATTTGAGAGCCCCTATTGCCCAACCCCAGAGCCCCTAAATAACTCATTAATTAGTGATTAATAATGGCTCCTAACCCCCAATCTGAGAGCCACCATTGCCCAACCCCAGAGCCCCTAAATAACTCATTAATTAGGGATTAATAATACCTCCGTACCCCCAGTCTCAGAGCCCCTAAATAACTCATTAATTACGGATTAATAATAGCTCCTTATCCCCAGTCTCAGAGCCCCTAATAGCTCATTAATTACAGATTAATAACGGCTCCTTACCCCCGATCTCAGAGCCCCTAATAGCTCATTAATTAGGGATTAATAACGGCTCCTTACCCCCGATCTCAGAGCCCCCACTGCCCAACCCTATATTAGAGCCCCTATATTAGCTCACTAATTAGGAATTAGTGAGGCCCCGACCCATCTGGGCTCTCCGCACCGTTAATTACTACCGGTATTAATGAGGGCGGCCGCCCTCAGCACGCCTTGGCATCACGGAGCTCAGCCATATGCTTGTCGTGCTGCTCATCACCGAACGGCCCCCAAAAAACCCCAAAACGCCCCCAAAAAAACCACAGAAATGGGCAAAAACGAACCTGGGCGAACGCAGGCGTCCCGCAGCTGGAAGGGGGAATGGAGAACCTCGTTAGGTCGTTAATTAGGGGGGGGCATTAAGGGGTCATTAGGGCCGGGGCGCCGCTCAGAGGGTTGTGAAGGGGTTTCTCCATGCGGGGGTCGGAAAGAGAGAGTTCGGGTCGTCATCTCTGCAGCGTTAATTGGGGTTAATTAATGGGGGGAGGGGGGTGATACTCACGTGTCTGAGAGGAGCCATTTTGGGGGGGGAACCTGGGGAGAAATGGAGAAAAGTGAGATAAAGTACAATAAAAGGGGGGAAATAGATGGGGGGGGGGGGGGAAGAAAAAGGGAGCAGGGAAATAAAGGGGAAGAAGGGGGGGGAATAAAGAGGAAGGAGGGGGAAAAGCGGGGTGGAAATGAAGGGGAAGGGGGGGAATAAAGGAGAAAAAGGGGAGCAGTAAAGGGGGGATTAAAAACGGGGAAATAAAGGGGAAAATGGGGGAGGAATAAAGTGGGGGGAAGAGGGGGGGAATAAAGGAGAAAAAGAGGGGAAGAAAAAACGGGAGCAATAAAGGGGGGAGGATAAAGGGGAAAACGGGGGGGGAAATGAAGGGGAAGAAGAGGGAGGGTAAAGGGGGGAAACAAAGGGGAGGGAAAATGGGAAAAAGAAAAAGAGAAACAAAAGAGGAAAAAGGGGGGGGAGGATAGAAAAAGGTTTTGGAAGCAGCAAAAGCAGTGAGAAAAGGGAAAAAACGGGTAGAAAAAGCCGTTTGGGAACGCGAAAAGGGTTCAGAAGGACAAAACTGGGATGGAATTGGGGGGGGGGTGAGGGGGGCTCACGGAGGGTTTCGAAAGCTGAGAAAAAGGAGAAAATCTCGTTGGAAATCGGGTAAAATCGGTGAGGAAAGAACCGAGGAGCTGCGGGGGGGGGCCGAGCCCTCAGAAATACCACTATTCCTTCAGCCCGCGGTCAGTTCAGGTCTGTGGGCTCATCCCTGGGCGGCCCCCCCTCGTTTCCCGCCCCCCCCCCCCAATGTTCTCCTCACGACAACGCGCTCCGGGCCGCGCGGCCGCCTGAAGGCCTCGGGGAAAATCCCCGCGTCTGAGCGCCGAGAATTAAATAAAAGCCAACTCCTCAGGCAGCGCCGAGCCGTCACAGAGGCGACCCCGTAAGGAGAAATAGAGATAAATGAGGGATAATAGCGCGGAACGCACCCAAACCCAGCGAGCTGCCCACCTGCTCAGCGCCGCGCGCAAAATGGCCGAAGCGCTGCTCGCCGCGCGCCTTTATAGCCCGCGGGGCATGCTGGGATCGCGCTGCACCGCGCGTGCGCGAGGAGCGGAAAAGGGCGGGAAGAGCGGGGAGCATGCGCAGTGATGGCGGTGGGGGGGCGCGACTGCGTATGGAAATGAGCGGGAAAGGGGCGGGGAGAATAATGCAAATAGGAAGGGAGGCGACCAATCAGAGAGCGGCGGGGGCGGGGCGAGCGGCGTTGAGGCGGGGATAGCTGGATGTGTGGGCGGGGATATGCAAATGAGCCCTGGGGAGGACGGGAAGCGCTGCAGCAGAAGGGAAGTTATGGGGCGCAACTCTGACCCCAAAATCCCCTCTGCGGCCTCAAAAATGGACCTGCTGTACCCCGAATCCGCCCCACAGCCCCTCACAGCCGCCCCGGGGATTTGTCTTCAGTTCAACCATGAGATCCCAAATGTTGGCCAAACCCAATGGGATACAACCACAACCCTCAATAAATCACCAAATAACGACCAAATTTTGGGGGATATGTCTCCAGTTCAACCATGGGACGCCAAATGTTGGCCAAACCCTCAATAAATCACCAAATAACGACCAAATTTTGGGGGATATGTCTCCAGTTCAACCATGGGAACGCCAAATGTTGTCCAAACCCTCAATAAATCACCAAATAACGACCAAATTTTGGGGGATATGTCTCCAGTTCAACCATGGGAACGCCAAATGTTGTCCAAACCCAACGGGAAATGACCACAACCCTCAATAAAACACCAAATAACCACCAAATTTTGGGGGATGTGTCTCCAGTTCAACCATGGGACGCCAAACGTTGGCCAAACCCAACGGGCTGCGACCACATCCCTCAAGAAAACACCAAACGAGCACCAAATTTTTTCGGAGATTTTTGGATCCATCCAAATCGGAACACCCAACGTCGACCCAAACCCAACGGCAGACGGACAGGGGACCCCCAAAACCCCCCCGTTTTACAACAGGAAGAGCAGGGAATACTCGGGTTGGACCCGACGCCGCGTCGCCCGCCCGGCGCGACCGATCACCGGCAGCTTCTGCGCGTAGCGTGCCGCCACGTGGCCCGGTGAATGGTGCTGCCCAAAAACGGTCTGGAAACGCCTGCCGTGACACCGACGTCCCGTTTGCCTCCCGGCGATGAGAAAAGCGAAACGGGGGGGTCCGCGGGGGGAGAACCGGCATTTTTGGAAGACGTCACGGATCCCCAAACGGTGAACGGGAGGACGAGCCGTGCCGGCGCCGCCGCGGATGCCGCGGGGAAACGCCGGCGATGGGCGGTGAGGCGTCGGACGTGGGGGGTCATCCGGGGGGGGGCTGGAGCTGGCTGTTAATTGAGGCATTTTCCGGGTGGACCCCCCCCCCGTATCGCTTCCGTAAGGTTCTTTTTCGGGGGTCTCAGGGGGATTTTGGGGGGGGGTCGGGGGTTGAGCGCCGGTGCCGAAACGGAGAGCCAGGCTGTCGCCGAAGAAGTCGTAGAGGTCCCGGTACATCTCGTGCAGGGAGAGGGGAGGGGGGGACGGGGGGGGCGTAGGGCTGTCGCCGCCCCCACCTCCTCCAGATTGCAGCAGGGGGCGGCCCAAAGCGGGGGTGGGATCTGGGGGGGGGTCCCGGTGGGGGCTGTGCCATGGGGAGGGGTGGGGGTCGGCGGCGTGGTGGGCTTTTGTCTTCAGCAAACGCTCGACGGCGACCTGGGGGGGAGCATGGATTATGGGGGGGGGGGGGGGGTCAATATAGGGGAGGGGGGGGTCAATATGGGGGGGGGGTTAATATAGGGCGGGGGTCAATACGGAGGGGGAAAAGGGGAGATTCTAAAAAGGAGAGGGGGGAGAGTCTGAAAAGAGGGGGGGTCTCCAGGTGAGAGACCCAAAGAATGTGGGAAGAGGGGGGTTGTAAAAGGGGAGGGGTCCCAAAAAATTGGGAAGGTCTGAAAGAATGGGGGGCCCAAAAAATGGAGGGGGGGGGGGCCTAAAAAACAAAGTCTCGACTGGGGAAGGGGGGGGGTCCCAAAAAAATGGGGGAGTCTCCCAAAAAGGGGGGGAAGGGGGGGTTCCTGAATAGGGGGGGGTCCCCCAAGAGGAGGGGTCCCAATCAATGTGGGTGGCAAAAAAGGGGGGTCCCAATGGGGAGGGGGGGGTCCCAATGAACAGGAGGGTCCCACTATGGGGGGATCCCAACGATTGGGGGGATCAGAAGGGGGGGTCCCTCAATGTGGGGGGGGTCCCAATGAATGGGAGGGGCAAAAGGGGGGTCCCCAAAGGGAAGAGTTCCCAATGAAGGGGATTGCCAAGAAGGGGGGATCCCAAAAGGAGGGGGGTCCCAATGAGCGGGGGGATCAAAAGGGGGGGGAGGGGGGGGAGCCATAAGGTGTGGGGGGGGTCCCAATGAGTGGGGGGGGGGCAAAAGATGGGGTCCCCAAAAAGAAGGTTCCCAAAGAATGGGGGAGAGGAAGGCAGGGTGGGAGCGGGGGTCCCAATGAATGGGGGGGAGCCGGAAGGGGGGTGTCCCACCACGGGGGGGGGGGGGTCCTAATAAATTGGGGGGGGTCTCTCACCAGGATGGCTCCGTACACTTTGTGCCCGTCCGCCTTCACCTGCGCGTTGGACACGGAGTTGTCGTCCAGCACGGCCTGCAGGCTGGCGCCGTACGAGGGCAGGTGGGGGAACAGGACGCCTTCCACTGCCTGGGGGGGGAAAGGGAGCACAGCACCCCCAAAATCCCAAAGGGCTGGGACCCCATAACCCCAGAATCCCCGAATGTCAAAGGGATGGGAGCCCCAGCAGCCTGGAATCCCCAAAATCCCAAAGGGATGGGAGCCCCAAAATCCCCCAACCCCCAAATCCCAAAGGGATGGGAGCCTAACATCCTGGAATCCCAAAATCCCAAAGGGATGAGAGCCCCCCAAATATCCCCAGAATCCCCAAATCCCAAAGGGATGCGAGTCTCAAAATCCCAGAATCCCCAAAATCCTGGAATTCCCAAATCCCAAAGGAAGTGGAGCCCCAAATTCCTGGAATCCCGAGAATCCTGGAATCCCCAAATCCCCAAATCCTGAAGGGATGGGACCCCAAAAATCCTAAAATCCCCAGATTCCAGAATCCCAAACCCCTACGATTCCCAAATCCCAAAGGGATGAAGGCCCCAAAATCCCGCAATTCCCAAATCCCAAAGTCCCAGAATCCTGGAAGGTCCTGGAAAGTCAAAGAACCACGGGATGGAAAGGTCCTTGAAGGCCAAAGAACCATGGGTTGGGTTGGACAGGTCCTTGAAGGTCAAAGAACCATGGGAGGGGTTGAAGGGTCCTTGAAGGGCCAAAAAACATCCAATGGGATAGAAAGGTCCTTAAAAGCCATAGAATGATGGGATGGGTTGGGAAGGTCCTTGAAGATCAAAGAACCATCATTACGGTTTAAGGATCCTTGCAGGGCAAAAAAAAAAACCAATGGGACAGAAAAGTCCTTAAAGGTCACAGAATGATGGGTTAAGAAGGTCCTTGAAGGTCAAAGAACCATGGGAAGGATTGAAGGGTCCTTGAAGGGCAAAAAAACACCCAATGGGATAAAAAGGTCCTTAAAAGCCATAGAATGATGGGATGGGTTGGGAAGGTCCATGAAGGTCAAAGAACCACCGGGTTCTTTGACCCGGTTGAAAGGTCCTTGCAGGGCAAAAAAACACCCAATGGGACAGAAAGGTCCTTAAAGGTCACAGAATGATGGGTTGAGAAGGTCCTTGAAGGTCAAAGAACCGCGGGTTGAGTTAGCCAGGTCCTTGCAGGTCACAAAGAGCCCCCCCATCACCCTCTCACCTTCCAGCCCAGAGCATGCAGCCCCACAACGGCCCCATAGTGGGAGCAGAGCGGGCGCACGGGGTCGGCCAACACCTTCTGGAGGGCCAGCAGCACCTGGGGGTGCAGCCCGCTCAGCTGGTCGCCGTGCAGCCTGTGGGGGGGAGAGGGGGGCGGGGGGGTGACCCACTGCGGGGCCACCCGTCACCCGCCATGGGGTCAACCAGCCTCCTTGGGGGTCACCCATCGCTTTCCGTGGGGTCAGTCTCCATAGGGCCACCCATTATGCTCTATGGGGCCACCCAACGCGCCCCATGGGGCCACCGACCGTCCTGTGTGGGGCCACCATCTATGGGGCCACCAATAGCTCTCTATGGGACCACCATAGGTCACCATCATACCATCTATGGGGCCTCTCTTTATGGGGTCAACCTCTATGGGACCAGCAATCACCCATCATGGGAACACTCTTCATGGGGTCAATCTCTATGGGGCCGCCACCTATAGGGCTGCCAATAGCCCTCTATGGGGCCACCATCTAGGGGACTGCTTTTTATGGGGTCAACCCCTATGGGACCAACAATCACCCACCATGGGAACGCTTTCCATGGGCTCAGTCTCTATGGGGCCACCACCTATGGGGCCACCGATAACCATCTATGGGGCCACCATCTACGGGGCCACCATTAACCCTTTATGGGGCCACCATCTGTGGGGTCACCATCAACGGGGCCATCCTCCACGTGGTGACCACCTATGGGGCCGCTCTTTATGGGGTCAACCTCTATGGGGCCACCAATCCCCCCTCCACGGAGCCACCCCCTACTGACCCCCCCCCCCCTCCTCTCCCCTTCCCTTCCTCCTCTCCTCTCCTCTTCCCTCCTCTCCCCTCTCCTCTCTTCTCTCCCCTCCTCTCTTCTCTCCCCTCCTCTCTCCTCTCCTCTCCCCCCTCCCCTCTCCCTTCTCCTCCTCTCCCCTCTCCTCTCCCCTCCCCTCTGCCCTCCCTCCCCTCCCTCCCCTCCTCTCCCCTCTCCCCTGCCTTCTCCCCTCCTCTCCCCTCCCCTCCCTTCTCCCCTCTCTCCCCTCTCCCCTCCCCTCCCCTCTCCCCTCCTCTCCCCTCCCCTCCCACCCGACCCCGTTCCTTCCCCCCATTTCCCACCCGTCCCCCCCCATCCCACCGACAGATGCGGCCCAGCAGGACGGCGGCGGAATCCCGCAGGGTCCAGTGGTCGTTCCTGGGGTTGATGGAGGCGGCCAGGGGTTCGAGGGCGCAGTAAAGGACGGAACCCACCAGGCTGCGCCCGTAGGAACCCAGGCACAGGAAGGGGTTGAGCACCAGGCAGCGCGCGACCTGCAGCAAGCGCCGCAGCTGCTCCAAGTCGTGGCTCACCGACTTCACCTGGGGGAGGACGGGGGGGGTTGGGGGCTTATGGGGGGTTTGGGGGCCCCCCGCTGCCGCCCATTATGCTGTGGGGGTGATGGAGTGATGGGTGTTGATGGGATCGGGGTGATATGGCGATCTGACAGGACCCGACGGCTCAATGAGGCAATGGGACACCAGTGGGATCCAACGGGACCCCCAATGGGACCCAACAGGACCCAAATAACCCAACGGGACCCCAGTGGGAACCTAGTGACCCAATGAGACCCCAATGGGATCCCAGTAAGACCGCAACAGGACCCCAATGGAACCCAACAAGACCTCAGCGGGACCCAACGTCCCAAAAGGACCCAAATAACCCAATGGGACCCCAGTGGGAACCTAATGACCCAACAAGACACCAACGAGACCCCAGCCCCCCCAGACCCCCCACAAACCCCCCCCATCCACCCCTACCCCCCCAGCTCACCCCACTGACGACGTAGACGAAATAGGGCAGCAGCGCGGCGATCTTAGGGTTGGTCTGCAGGTCCTGCAGCGCCACCTATGGGGCAGAGAAGGTTTGGGGGGTGGGGGAGGGTTGTGTGGGTCCCCCTCCCCATATTTATTCTGTGTCTGTGTGTCCCCCCCCCCCAGGATGTTCACCTTCATGAGGTGGGGGTCGTCCCCCAGCACCGCGCGGGTGACGTTCTGGTAATACTTGAGCAGATCATCGCTGAGCGTTGAGACGGCGCTGGGGACTGAGGGGGGGGTCACCAAGGGGGAAAATGGGGGGGGGACACACACCACACACTGCCCCACTGTGTGCCCCCCCCCCAGCTCAGAACCCCACCCCAAAAAGTGAGAGCACCCACCTGCACCCTGCGGCTCCACGTTGCCTTTGCCGTCCAGGTAGGAGACGTGCACTGAGTGTGGGGGGGGGAAACGGGGGGTAGAGGGGATGTGTGGGGTCATCAAATTGGGGGGGGGGGGCACACGGGGGGGAGGGCATGGGGGTATATGGGGTCACAAAAAGGGGGGGGCACTAGAACGTATAGGGGATATATGGGAGGGGTCACTGGGGGGTTTGGGGGGGGGTGATATGTGGGTGATGCTGGGGGTTTTGGGGATGGGGGGCACTGGGGGGGGGGGGTTGATGTGGTGACACCAAGTGGAGGGGCACCAAGGCTGAAAGGGGGGGGGTCAATCGGAGGGGACATTTGGGGGGTACCAACAGGATATCGGGGAGGAGGGGGTCAAGTGGGGACACTGGGTGGGGGGGGGGGGGCGCTAAGAGGTATATGGGACAAAGCTGGGGGGGTCAAATGGGGACACCAAGGGGACAGCAAGGGTGGGTGGGGGGAAGGGGGCAATGGGGGGGGTATTTTGGGGGGGTATTTTGGGGGAGAGGGAGAGGGGGTACTTTGGGGAATGGGGAAGGGGCAATGGGGGGGGATTTGTGGGAGGGAGGGGGCAATGGGGGGGGGGATTCTGGGGGGGGTCACTGACCACGCACGGCGGGGGGGGCGCAGCCTTTGGGGATGTTGGTGTGCAGGGCCAGGTCTGCCAGCAGCACGGCGCGCTCGGGGGGGCACGGATCGGCGTCCCGCTGCGGGGGGGCCTCCGCTGAACCGAACCCACACAGAGCCTAAAGGGGGGGACCCCAATTGTGGGACCCCAATTATGGGATCTACATCGTTAGGAGCCGATAATGGGACCCCAATTATGGGACCCCAATCATTAGGAATCAATCATGGGACCCCCAATCATGGGACCCCCTCGTTAGGAACCAATTATGTGACCCCAACCATGGGACCCCAATAGCGTAACTCCAATCATTAGAAACTAATTATGGGATCCCAATCATTACGAGTCAATAATGAGACTCCAATCATGGGACCCCAATCATGGGATCTACATTGTTAGGAGCTGATAACGCGACCCCAATTATGGGACCCCAATCATTAGGAACTAATCATGAGACCCCAATCATGGGACCCCAAACATTTGGAGTCAATAATGAAACTGCAGTCGTGGGACCCCCATTATGGGATTTACACCTTTAGGAGCCCATAATGAGGCCTCAATAATAGGACCCCAATCAGTAGCAACCAATCATGGGACCCCAATCATGGGACCCCAATATTTGGGGGTTGATAATAATGGGACCCCAACTACAGGACCCCAACCATGGGACCCCTGCCGTTGGGACCCCATAATGGGATCCCAATACCAAGGGGTCAATGGCAATGGGATCCCAGCGGTGGGACCTTGATAAGGGGGACCCCACTAATAAAGAGACCCCACTAATAATGAGACCCCAAGAAAAACACGAATTCACCAAGAATGAAACCCCAATAACTGAACCCCCAAAATAATGCAACCCTATAACTAAACCCTAATAACCCGAATCCAACAATAACGGGCTCCCAGCGGGGCTCCAACAACAGGATCTCAGTAATTAAACCCTAATCATCAGACCCCAGAATTAATGAAAAGCCAACAACAACGAGAGCCCAACAAACAGACCCCAATAAGAACAAAATCCCAATGATTCCACCTCAATAAATAACAAAATCCCAACAGTCCTCCCCCAGCGGCAGACTCTCAATAATTAAACCCCAACAATTATAGAATCTCACTAATTAAACCCTGATAACAACGGGAAGCAGTTAATTAAACAGCATCAATAACGGAACCCCGTAACGACAGCACCCCGATAACAACGAGGTCCCAACAATTAAACCTCCACAACAGCAGAACCTCAGCGACCAAATCCCAACCAGCGCACCCCAATAATTACACCCCGATAATAACGAGACCCCGGTAATTAATAATTAATTAGTCCCCCCCCCCCCCTCACCTCCACGTTGCTCCAGCGCAGCGCTCGGTTGAAGTCCTCCACCGTCAGCTTCCTCCTGCGGGTGTGCTTCAGGAACTGGGCGCTGTTCTGGGGGGGGGAAATGGGGGTCAGCGCCCCACAGCCCCCCCACACCCACCCCACAACCCCCCCACAGCCCCACCCCCCCCCTCGGGTTGGTACTTCCCCCATAGCCCCCCCTCAAAGTTGCTATAGTGGCCCATAACACCCCCCTGCCCACGGGCCCCCATAGGCCCTCCTGATCCCCACATAAATCCCTACAGTCCCCCCCCCCAGACCCCACAGCTCCCCCATAGACCCCTTAGAGCCCCCCACAGACTCCCATAGGACTCCACAGTTTCCCCACAGACCCTTTAGACCCCCCAGAGACCCCCCCATAATCCCCCACAGATCCCCCATAGACCCCACAGACCCCCCCCACAGACCCATTAGACCCCTCCGTATGCCCCCATAGACCCCTTAGACTCCCCCTCAGACCCCAACAGACCCCCTACAGACCCACATAGAACCCCACAGTTCCCTCACAGACCCCCATAGACCCCCCAACAATCCCCCATAGACTCCCCCACAGACCCCCATAGGACCCCACAGACCCCCATAGGCCCCCTATAGACCCTCTACAGACCTCCATAGACCCCTTAGACCCCCCCCAACAGTTCCCCCATAGACCCCCACAGAGCCCCATAGGCCCCCTATAGGCCCCCCTAGAATCCCACAGTTCCCTCATAGACCCCCATAGACCCCCAAAATCCCCCATAGACCCCTTAGACTCCCCCACAGACCCCCATAGACCCCCCATAGACCCCCATAGGCCCCCCCACAGACCCCCATAGATCCTTACAACCCCCACAGTTCCCCCACAGACCCCCATAGGCTCCCAAAATCCCCCATAGGCCCCCATAGGCCCCTCAGGCCCCCCCCACAGACCCCCCCCAGCCCCCCCCGCGCACCTGGGCCGCCTCCCTCAGGCGATAACAGACGTCCTCGGCCAGCAGCGCCGCCCCCTCCTCGCTCAGCTCCGCGCCCGCCCCCTCCGCCATCCGCCGCACCGCCTCCCGCGGCAGCTCCGCGAACCGCCGCTCCTCCGCCATCATGGCCGCCTCCACCGCCGACGCCGGAAACTCCGCCCCCTTCGCCGCACGCCATTGGACCACCCGACAGCGTCCCGCCCCCAGCCTTTCCGCTCATTGGCCGCCCTACCGTTGTCCCGCCCCCCTCGCCCCTTCGCTATTGGGCCACCGCGCTAAGGCCCCGCCCCCCCGCATACCGCTTCTCCGCTATTGGCTCGCCCCCAAACGCCCTCCCGCCATTGGCCGTTCTGCCGCGGCCCCGCCCCCCGCTGATTCCCGCTTCTCTGCCATTGGGCCGCATTGCGATTGCCCCGCCCCTAAGCCGCACGCCGCTCCGCTGCTATTGGCTAGCCTCTGTTATGATCCCGCCCCTCGTTCGCCATTGGTAGGAATCCGGAGTTGGGGCGGGGCCGGGAGGTCCTGGAAGGTCACAAAAGGGGAGGAGAGAGGATGGTCCTTAAAGTCAGGGGTTGGAAAGGTCCTGGAGGATCATACAGCCATGGATTGGGTTGGGTTGAAAAGGTCCTTAAAGATCACAGAAGGATGGAATGGGTTGAAACGGTCCTGACAGATCACAGAAGGGGTTGAAAGGGTCCTTAAAGGTCAAAGAACCATCAAATGAGTGAATGGGGGGAGGGGGTTGGAAGGGACCGTGAAGACCACAGAAGCATTAAATGTGTTGGAAAGGTCCTTGCAGGTCACAAAATGAGGCGAGTTGGAAAAACCTTTCAAGATAGAATGGATTGAAAAGGTCCTTGAAGATCACAGAAGCACGGATGGGGTACGAAGGGTCCTTAAAGCTGCAGCTCTGACTTTTTTTTGCCCTTTTTTGCACCACATCACTCCGTCCCACCCCCAGACCACACAACACTGCTCCAAACATCACTTATTTATTGTCCCCCCCCCTCCACCCCATCCTCCTCCGCACCATCGGGGGCAGAAAAACCCTCAAAAAATGGAAAAAATCCCTAAAAAGTGGCCCTGGGCCCGGGGTGGGGGTCAGGCGGAGCAGCGCCCGTTGTCCCCCCGCCGTCAGCCGGACGTCGGCATCGAAGCGGAGCAGCGGCTCCGGGGGGCGAGAGGCGCCATTCTGCTGCAAGATGGCGGCCGTCACCTTCTGCTCCAAGTCCAGATCCTCAGGGGAACCGCTGGGGTCCCCATCTTGGAGCTCGTTGGGGTCCTCATCCCCACAGAACACATCGGTGTCCCCACTTTGGAGCTCACTGCTGTCCCCATCCCCATGTTGGGTCCCACCGGTGTCCCCATGGAGCTCACTGGTGCCACCGACCCCACCTTGGGGCCCACTGCTGTCCTCATGGCCCCTACTGGTGTCCCCATGGACCCTACTGGTGCCACCAGCCCCATGGATCCTACTGGTGTTCCCATGGAGCCCACTGGTGCCCCCATTCCCACCTTGGGACCCACTGTTGTCCCCACGGCCCCTACTGGTGTCCCCATGGCACTCACTGGTGCCACCAACCCCATGGAGCCTACTGCTGCCCCCATCTCCATGTTGGGGACCACTGGTGTCCCCATGGCCCGTACCGGTGTCCCCATGAAACCCATTGGTGTCCCCATCTTCATGTTGGGGCCCACTGGTGTCCCTATGGATCCTACTGGTGCCACCAGCCCCATGGATCCTACTGGTGTTCCCATGGATCCCATTGACGCCCCCATTCCCACCTTGGGACCCACTGGTGTCCCTATGGACCCTACTGGTGTCCCCATGGCACTCACTGGTGCCACCAACCCCATGGAGCCTACTGCTGCCCCCATCTCCATGTTGGGGACCACTGGTGTCCCCATGGCCATTGACGCCCCTTGGGCCCACGTACCGGTGTCCCACTGGTCCCCCATGCCAAACCCATTGGTGTCCCCATCCTCATGTTGGGGCCCACTGGTGTCCCCATGGACCCTACTGGTGCCACCAGCCCCATGGATCCTACTGGTGCTCCCATGGATCCCACTGATGCCCCCATTCCCACCTTGGGACCCACTGGTGACCCTATGGACCCTACTGGTGTCCCCATGGACCCCACTGGTGCCATCCTGGTGCTGCAGTTGACGGCGGAGGCGCCGGCGCCCGGTCCACACGCGGTGCCACACGGTACAGCTCCAACGTGCTGCTTCCTCCTCCTCCTCCTCCTCCTCCTCCTCCTCCTCCTCGGGGTCGTTCACCCGCTGCCGTTTGGTGGCGGGGGCTGCGGTGCCGTTCGTCCCTTTGGGTTGGGGCCGTTTGGAACCCACTGGTGGGGGCAGCTCTGGGGTGTTGGGATCCATTCCTGAAACTTCCATCAGTTTGGGGTCCACCTCCATGAGGTTGGGGTCCTCCTCCATGGGTTTGGGGTCCGTTCCAGGAGTTCCCATGACTTCAGGGTCTTGCAATTTGGGGTCCTCCAGGAGTTGGGGGCCCCCTAAAAGTTTGGGGTTCATTGCAGGAGCTCCCAAACCTTTGGGGTCCTCCAAGAGTTCAGGGTTTATTCCAGGAGTGCCCAGGACTTTGAGGTCTTGCAATTTGGGGTCTTCCAGGACTTTGGGATCCATTCCAGGAACTTCCAAAATTTTGGGGTCCGCTGTAGGAGATCCTTTGCGGTCTTCTAAGACTTTCGACTCCGTTCCAGGAGCTCCCATGACTTTGGGGTCTTGCAATTTGGGATCCTCCAAGACTTTGCCCTCTTCCAAGACTTCGGGGTTTGTTCCAGGAGCTCCCAAACTTTTGGGGTCATCCCAGACTTTGGGGCCCATACCAGGACCTCCCAAGACTTTGGGGTCTTGCAATTTGGGATCCTCCAACACTTTGGGGTCTTCTAAGACTTTGGGGTCCATTCCAGGAACTCTCAAGACTTCGTGGTCTTGCAATTTGGGATCCTCCAAGAGTTCAGAGTCCTCCAAGAGATCGGAGCCCTCTCCAGGAACTCCCAGAAGTTTGAGGTCAACCGTAGGATCTCCTTTGGGGTCCTCCAAGCATTCAGAGTCCTCCAAGAGCCCACGGTCCACCCCACTCTCCCCCACCCCCCTCTCCTTCGGCCCCACGGCGCAGCGCAGGACGTCCCTCAGCACGAAGAGGACGGCAGCACGGACCTCCTTCAACCCAGCAGCAGCAGCAGCAGCATCCAACGGGATGGGGATGAGGAAAGCTGAGCCACCCCCGGCTCCAGGTTCCACGGCGCCGGGTTGGAAGAGACGCAGCAAACCCCAGGAGCGACCCTTGGTGGATTTGTGGCTGTACTGAAGGCTGCGGCAATATTTGGCGGCCGCGCGGCAGCTTTGGCCCCAACGCAGAGCTGCTTTGGGGCTGACGTTGGAGGCGACGTTGTGGCTGAGTTCGAAGGGATCCGGGAGGGTGAGGGGGGTCCGTTTGAGGAGGGGGTCGGCGGCTGAGAGGGGCAGCGGGCGGCCGTGGCGAAGGGAGGGGAAGTGCGTCGTGAAGGGGAAGGAGCCAAAGAGGTGGAAGAATTCGGGCAGGAGGGAACCTGGAGGAGAGGGAGAGAGTGAGGGGGGGAGGGGGAGAGGAACAGAGGACTGAGGGAGGGAGAAGCAAGAGAGAGAAAAAAAGTAAGGGAGAGACAGGAGAGAGAGAGAAAGATGGAGAAGAGGGAGGAGCAAGAGGGAGAAAGACAGGAGAAAAGAAGAAACAAAAGAGAGAGGGAGGAAGGAGTGAGGGAGAAAGAGGAGAGAGATGGAGAGCAAGAGAGAGAGATGGAGAAAGAGAAAGCAAGAGGAAGAGGGATGGAAGAGGAGAAAGAGGAGCAAGAGGGAGAAGGACAGCAGAAAAGAGAGAGAAAAAGGAGAGAGGGAGGAAGAAAAGAAGAAGGAGGAAGAGAGAGAGATGGAGTAGAAAAGAGGAGAGGGGTGGAGAAGTGAAAGGAGGAGGAGTGAGGGGGAGAGAAAGGGAGATGGAGAAGGAGAGGAGGAGGGAGAAGAGAAGGAGAGGAGGAGGGAGAAGAGAAGGAGAGAGGAGAGAAAGAGTGTGAGAGAGAAGGAGGAGTGAGAGAAAGGGGAGAAGAATGAAGTGGAGAGAGAGGGAGGGAGGGGAGAAGGAGGGAGGGATGGAGGCACTCACCAGCACTGCGGCCGTTGGAGCTGCGCTGCAGCAACGCCGCGTCGCAGGGAAAGCTGCAGTCCCAGCCCGACTCCACAACGAGGCAGTCCGGCCCTGAGAGAGCGGGGAGAGCATTATGGGATGGAGGGAGGAGGATTATGGGATGGAGGGAGGAAAGGAGGGAGAAGTAGAATGAGAAGCAGGAAGGAAGAGAGGGAGGATGGAAGGGAGGAGGATCCCAGCATGAAGGAAGAAACGGTGTTGTGGGATGGAAGAAATGAGAGAGAGATAAAGAATGAAACAGGAGGATGGTGAAGTATTATGGGATGGGAAAAGGGAGAGAGAGATGGAGGGATGCAGAAGTATTGCGGGATGCAGGAATGGAGGCACAGAGGAGTACAATAAGGAGGAATGGAAGAACAGGAAGAGCATCATGGGGGGCACAGAGGGACTGAGAAACGGATGGAGAAACAAAAAGAACTTCGTGGGACGGACTGAGGAAGACACGGACGGACAGAGAAACGGACAGAGCGACATGAGGAGCATTATGGGATGGGCAGAGCAGCATTACCTGCCAACTCACGCAGCTCTTCCACTGTGGGCAGCACGGGGGGGCTGCAAGTCTGCAGGAAGAACAGCACCAGCAGCGTCAGCGCGTAGTTGGTGAGGAGGGGTCCCCCCCCAGCGGGGTTTCCTATAGGAGGAAGGGGATGCAGCATCAAGACAGCCCCTAAGACCCCCCAACATCCCACAGCCCCACTCACAGAATCACAGAACAACAGAACGGCCAGGGCTGGAAGAGACCTCGAGGATGATGGATCTCCAACCCCCCACCACAGGCAGAGCCACCAACCTCCACATTTCACACCAGCCCAGGCTGCCCAGGGCCCCACCAACCTGGCCTTGAACACCTCCAGGGATGGACGGGGCATCCACAGCCTCTCTGGGCAGCTGTTCCAGCACCTCACCGCTCTCACAGCAAACAACTTCCCCCTGACATCCAACCCCAGTCTGCCCTCCCTCAACTTCAAACCATTTCCCCTTGTCCTGCTGTTATGTCCTTTTTCCAAGAGTTGATTCCCCTCCTGTTTGTAGGCTCCCTTTGGGCACTGCAGTGAGCTCACCCTGCAGCCTTCTTTTTTCCAGGCTGAAACAAGCCCAGCTCCCTCAGCCTGTCTTTGCAGGGGAGCTGCTGCAGCCCCTGATCATCTTAGTGCCCTCCTCTGGACCCCTCCAACAGCTCCCTGTCTTTCTTGTACTGGGACCCCCAGCCCTGGACGCAGTGCTGCAGATGTGGCCTCACGAGAGCAGAGCAGAGAGGGACAATCCCCTCCCTGTCCCTGCTGGCCACCCCTCTGCTGATGCAGCCCAGGATCCCATTTGGTTTCCCAGCTGTAATCACACACTGCAGCCCCACACTCAGCTCTTCACCCCCCAGGACCCCCAGGTCCTTCTCTGCAGGGCTGCTCTCAAGGTCTGCTCCCTCCAGTCCGTATCGATGCCTGGCATTCCTCCATCCCAAGTGCCAAACCTTGCTCCATACCTGCCAGCCCCTGCTGCTTTGCCCACAGCCTCACAGCATACACCAGTGGCCTCACACGTGGATCTGCCTCAGCGCAGAGCCGCAGGAACCGCGTGTTGTGCAGCGCCAGCCTGCAAGGAGCACAGCTCAGGGGACAGAAAGACCACGGGACCCCTCCCCAAATCAGAGAAGGGGGAAAAAAAAAAAAAAACAGAACCCATGTGAGAATCCTTGTTTGTTTTTTGGCTCAAAGCTTGCTTCCCGAGGTATTTGTTGTGGTAAGAACCCAACTGATTTACTGGGGAGGCCAGTGATGGGTGCTGCCGTGTGACAACCGGCATCTGAAAGCAGCTTCCTGCAGAGCTGCTGCCTCCAGAAGCGAGTGCTCAGGAGTGTTTGCTGGCTGAAGATCTGGCCTGTGACTAAACAGCTCCAGCTTGGTATGGGAAAACTGGGGAATAAACCATTGTGTGCTGTGAAAAACAGGAAGCAGCTGGGCATCCCTGCTCCCTCTGATCTGCTGGCAAGGCCTGGATATGGGAACAAAGGGGTTTCTGCTGAGACCCCAGAGCCAGGAGCTGCCACTGCAAGGAGAGCTGACCCGAGCACTTTGGACTTATAAATAAGTTGGGGCTACCAGGAAAACTTGCCATTGTTGCCATGGTCACCGCTGTCAACACAGCACCAATGCCTGACGACCCAGCACTACTGAAGATCAATGGCTGAACTACGAACCACGCTGGATCCATGCTGGTTCCCATCTCCCTTTTGCTTCCTACAAACACTCCTTGCTTTTCCTTCCCTATCGCCCTCCTTCCTTCCCCACCACTCTAATTCACAACACTGCCCATCCTCCCCTTCCTCATCTCCCTGACTCAGATCTGTAACAAACCCCTCGGGCCAACATTCGAACCGTTGTTTCTTCGTCTCACGCTGGATATACGGATAACAAACAACCTCTCCTACAAATTGGATCCAACAGCCCCCAAAAAGCTAAGAGGACCTGTTGTCGATGGAGATGTCGCCCAGCAGGCCGGACTGCTTGTGGCAGAACTTGACGACGGGACGACGGGCGGCGGGGACGGGACGGACGCGGGTGACGCCGGGGACGCAGCGACGGAGGACGGCGGCCACCAAATCCAGGAGCTCCTCGGGGGAGGCAGAGCTCAGATCGATGTCGCTGAGGATGGAATCTTCGGATCCGTCGCCCCGCCCCAGAGATTTGGTGGCTTCCAGATCCAGGAGGAGATCCAGGTCGCAGCAGTGCGAATCGAAACCGTTGACGGAGGAACCGAAAGGAAGCACGGCGCAGCCTGGAGGAAGGAAATGGGGGAGAGAGGGGGGAAATGAGGGCTGAGTGGGGGGCACAGGGGGGTTTAACGTGGGGGAGGGGGGCACGACTGACCGGGGAAGAACTCAGAAAACACCTCCTGGAAGAGTGTGAGCAGGAGGTGCCGCAGGCGGCGCTCGGCTTCGCTCAGCTCCTGCAGGGCCACCAGCTGCGTCAGCTGCGCGTCCACCTGCGGGTGGGGAGGGGGATTTGGGGGGGCTGGCACCCTCCTTTTGAGACCCCTCCCCCATTTCCAGAGTCCTTCGTGCTTCCCAGAGTCTCCTGAGCTCACGCAGACCCTCTTGTGCCCCGCAGTGACAGCCCCAGGTTTCCCCAGTGAAGCCCACAAACTACCAACACCCCCCCAAAAATGTTCCAGAACCCCACGACCCCCCTCAGGGATCCCCTGGGAACCACCTCATTGCCCCAACCCACACCGAGGTGCCCCCAAACCTCCCCAAATCACCCCCTAGGAACCATCCCATCACCCCAAACCACCTCATGGACCCCCAGGGACCCCTCCCAATAGCTCCAAATGAAACCAAGGTGCCCCCGGCCCCCCTCAGGAGCCTCCCAGTAGCTCCAAACGGCTCTGAGGTGCCCCCCAACTGCCTCAGGACTCCCCCCAATAACTCCAAAGGGCCCTAAGAAGCCCCCCAGTCCTTCCAGGAACCCTGGGTACCCCTTCCAGTAGCCCCAAAATGACCCAAGGAGCCCTCAAGCCTCCCCATGGACCCCCCAGGACCCCTCAGTAGCCCCAAATGGCCGTAAGAAGCCCCCCCAGTCCTCACAGAAACCCTCGGGACCTCTTCCAGTAGCTCCAAATGACCATAAGAAGCCCCCAAATCACCCCACAGACCTCCCCCAGTAGCCCCAAATGACCCTAAGGAGCCCCCAAACCACCCCACAGACAACCCCCAGTAGCCCCAAATGACCCTAAGGAGCCCCAAACCTCCCCAGTCCCCCCCCCAACAGCTCCAAATGGCCCTAAGGAGCCCCCCAGTCCTCCCAGGGACCCCCAGCACAGCTCAAACCACCCCATAGAACCCCCCCCCCCAGCCCCCAACTCACATCAGCCGCACTGCGCAGCTCCCGCTCCATCTGCCCCGGCCCCATGGGGGTCTCCCCCCGGCCCCCCCAGCCCAAAGTTCCACCACTGAATTCCTTCTGCTCCCTTGGCCGCACCCGGAGGCGGCGCCCATGGAGGTGGTGGTGGGGCTGGGCCAAAGCACGCTCCCTTCCCTCTGCATCCTGGAGCTCCACGATGGCGTAGGCACCCTGAGGGGGAGGGGAGGAAGAGGTATAATGGGGGGGGGAGGAAAAGGGGAGAGGGAAAAACGGTGAGGAATGGGGAAAAGGAGGGAAGGATTGGGGGAAAAATGGGGGGGAAAGGGGGGAAAAAGTTGGGGGAAAGGGGGAGGGGAAAAGAAAACGTTGAGGGGAGTAGCGGAAAACAAGAGGAATGATAAGGAGGATTAAAGGGGGGTAATTAAAGATGAAAAAAGAACAAGGGATAATTGAGGGGAGATAATGAAGAGGGAATAATTCATGGGGAGGTGAAGGATGGGGGAATAATTAAAGGAGGGAAAAGGAAGAGGAATAATTAAAGAGAGAGGAAAGGAAAGGAAATAAGAGATGAAAAAGGGGAGCAATAACTAGGAGAGAACAAAGAGAGACAGAGAATTAACAGATAAGAAAACGGAAAAGAAACAAGAGCAAAAAAAAGAAGAAGTGAGAACTATTAGAGGAAAAGCAAAAGTAATAACTAAAAGATTAAAAAAAGGGAAGATTAAAAGAGCAGAAAAAATAGAGGAAAAAGGGGGGAAAATGGGGAGGATTTGGGGAGAAACCGAGGAACGGGGGGAGGAACGGGGGGGAGGAAACGGGGCCGCCACCTTCTCCTTGTCCACCACCACCGCCTGCACCTCCCCGAAGGCCGCAAAATGCTCCTTCAGATCCTCGGCCGCCGTTCCGCGGGCGAAGCCGCTGACGAAAAGGCTCCGCTGCTGCTGGGAGCGCCGCTCGGCCCGGAGGCTCCGCCGCCGCCGGTGTTTTTTGCCGCGGAGGTGATCCTTCAAACTGGGCCCTGCGAGGCGGGGCGTCAGAACGGCGACGAACCGAGACCCCAAACCGCGACCCCCCCCCGGTTTAAGGCTCACGGTTGGCCGCAGTCACGTGGCACAGGCGGCAGCGGAACGCGCCCCGCGGCAGCGGCTCCACGTCCGGGTCCGCGTCCGGTGGAGGGGAGCGCTCCGGGTTCTCCGCGCTGCGCGCCGCCATGGCGGCTGCTCCCGGAGGCGACTTCCGCCGGATGTGGCTATAACTACGCGAACAGCTTCCGCCGGAAGTCGGCCATATCTCCGCTCCCTACCGGAAGCAGTCCGTCGCTCCGTCTTTCCCCCGCATCCATCGCGCTCACGCCGCTTTCTGCTTCTTCCCGGAAGCTCGTGACCCCTCCAGCCCCCCCCCACGACCTCTCCCACAGAGGACTTCCACCGGAAGTGATCTTTCCGAGCAGCTTCCCGTTGCGCTCACGCTTCGGCCCTGCGTTCGTTTTCTGCAGCCCTCTGCCGGAAACTCAAGCCCTTTCCGGAAGCTCCCCACCCCGCAACTTCCGCCGGAAGTTGTTATTCCAGCGTTTTATTTCCGTCCTACGCACTTCGGTCCGTCCCTTTTGTGCTCCCCCCGGAAACTCGAGCCCTGTTCTTAACACCCTCCCAGTCAACTTCCGCCGGAAGTGCCGCAATCCACACACGCCAGCGTCCGTTCCTCTTCTACTACCCCCGGAAACTCGAGCTCGGTCCCAAAGCCCCCCAGCTCTGCCCCTGCATCTAACTTCCGCCGGAAGTGGTCCTTCCAGGCACTTCCTCCCCCCTCATCCACACGCCCAGCCCGATCCAAAGCCCCGCCGCCACTTGCAGTTAACTTCCGCCGGAAGCGGTCCGTCGCAGCACCTTCCCCCTACTCTCACACACACACACACACGTTCCGTTCCATTCCCTTTCTGCTCCCCCCCGGCAACGTGAGCCCCGTGCGAAGCTTTTGCCCCAATTCTCTCTCACCCCACTTTGCTCCTCCCGGTGCTGGGGGTGGGTTGGTGTGGGGGGGTCTCGGTGAAGAAAAGCCGTCGGTTTATTTCCTGTCGCTACAGAACCGGGACAGCCCGAGATACAAAACCAGGGGGCGTCGCTCCACGCGTAGAAAAGGGATCCGCGGAGGGAGGGGAGGTGGGGGGGGGGGGGGGGAGGGAGGGGAAGGGGCACCAAACGGGCCGGGACCGTCCCCACACGCCCCTCCCCCCTCCCCCCTCCCCTAAAAACCCAAAGCGGTTTTTCTATAGAAATAAAAAAAATACAAAAGGGCGCAGCCCGGCGGTGGGGGAGGGGGTTGGGAGGGGGAGGGGGAAGGGGGGGGGGGGGTCAGTCCTCGAGGACGATGGGCTCTGAGGTGCTGGCGGGGTGGGGGGGTGCGGGGGGCGGCAGGGACCCCCCCGGCCGTAGGGGCAGCCCTGGCTTCACCTTGAGGGTCAGCGTGGGGCGGCGGGCGGCCCGGCGCAGCTCCAGGTGGGTCAGCGCCTTCCGTAGGGCCCTGCGGGGGGGGGGGAAGGTAATTAATGGGGGGGGTTAACATGGAATAGAGGGAAACCGGGGTGAAAGATGGGAGGTAAGGGGCGAATTTGGACTGATTGAGGTAAATGGGGGAGGAAAGAGGGGAGAAATAGGGAGAAAGTGGGGGGAAAAGGGGGAAAATGGGAGAGAAATGGGGGGAAAAAGGGGGGAAATGGGAGAGAAATGGGGGGGAAAGGGGATTAATTGAGAGAAAATGAAAAAAAAAGGAGTAGACTAAGGAGAAAATATGGGGAATGGTGTGGAAAAGGGAAAAAATTGAGGAGAAATTGGGAGAAATAAAGAGAAAATGAGAAAGGGGAGGACTGAGGGGGAATAGTAAGAAACGGGGGGGGAGCTGGAGAATTTGAAGGGAAAAGGGGAGAACTGGGGAGAATTTGAGAGGAAAAATGGTGGAAAGATGGGAGAAAATGAGAAAAATAGGATGAAAGTAAGAAAAATTGGGGGGAAATAGAGACAAATCGAGGGTAAAATGAGGAAAATTGAGAAATTGAGAGAAAGGGGAAGGAGAGGAAGAAAGTGAGGGAAAGGGACCAAAACTGAGTGAAAGCTGGGAGGGATGTGGGGAAACAGGGAGAAACGTGAAGGAAGCAGGGAGGAAATGGGGGATAAATAGAAATCGGGGGAGCAAACAGGGGAAACAAAGGAAAAACTGAAGGAAATAGGGATAAATTGAAGGGAACTGAAGAGAAATAGGGAGGAAATGAAGGGAAACGGGGGTGAGCCGAGGGCCACGCGGACCCCCCGCAGCCCCCAGCCCCACCTGGTGTCCTTGGTGGCCACGAAAACGACGGGGTTGGGGGCGTCGGCGGGGTTCAGTTTCTGCCGCTTGCTGGCGGGTGGAGGACCGGCGCGCAGCCCCGCCGGAAGGGGGCGCCCGTTGGCCGAGAATGAGACACTCGACGCTCCCACCTGCGGGGACAGCCGTCAAGCCCCGCCCACCGGAAGCGCAAGCTCCGCCAATCGGAAGCCTCCGCGATGCGTCAATCACTTCAAGTCCTCCCCACCCATAGGCCGCGCGCTTTGCCCCTCCCCCTCTAGCCCCACCCCCCTCCTTCCCATCCCCGCTCCCATTGGTCCGACCGCGCGTCCGTCAGCGCGGGGTCCGTACCCGTACCCGGGGGGGGCGGTGGCCCTCGGCCCCCCCCTCGTAGCCCCGTTTGCCCACGAGCCCCGCCAGCCCCCGGCTCTGGCTCAGCTGGTTCCGGTTGATGGGGGTCTTCGTGCCCCGCGGCGTCTTCGGCTTCAGGGGGGCCTGTGCCGCTGGGGGGGGGAACGAGAAGGGGGAAATGATGGTGTTGTGCCCCATAGTGGGGGACAACAGACCCCCCCCTTCCCCTCCCTCCCAGGTGCGGGGGGTCTCGAAGAGGGGGGGGGGGGCATTACTCAAGGATTCCTCTGTGCGCCCTCCCCCCCCCCCCAAAAAAAACCCACATCCACTCCTGGGTGTCCCCAGGACCACCCTGTGCCCCCAACCTCCCCCCCAGTGCCCCCCCAAGGCCTTTGGGTGCCTCCAGACACCCCCAGGATGCCCCCAACCCCCCCCATGGTGCCCCCAAATGGCTCTGGGGACCACCCTATACCCCCAACCCCCCCCCATGGTGCCCCCAAATGGCTCTGGGGACCACCCTATACCCCCAACCCCCCCATGGTGCCCCCAAATGGCTTTGGGGACCACCCTATACCCCCAACCCCCCCCCACGGTGCCCCCAAATGGCTCTGGGGACCACCCTATGCCCCCAACCCCCCCCCCGCACAGTACCCTCAGGCAGATCTGGAGTTCACCCTATAGCCCCAACGCCCCTCCCATTGCCCCCAAAGCCCCTCACAGCGCCCCCAAATGATACCCCCCCCAACAAGGTGCCCTTAAGCCCCCTCCCCACCCCCTGGGGACCACGCTATGATTCCCCCCCCAAGGAGCCCTTAAACCCCCCCCAAGCCCCCCCAACCCCTCACCCAGCTCCTTAACGATGGCAGCCAGCGGCAGCCGAGCCAGCGGGTGAATCTTCAGCGGCGCCTTGGCAGCCTTGGGCAGGCGGATGGAACCTGGGAGGGGGATCAAAGCACAAGGTGAGGATGAAAGGGGGGGGGGGGGGAGGAGGAGGGGCAACAGCCCCTTCCAAGCCCCCCACCCCCCCTACCCAAAGCACTTACACTCTGCTTTGATGGCGTTGGCGTTGATGGGGGCGTAGGGGCGGCGGGCGGCACGGCGCGGCTGCAGGACGTCCCGGCACAGCCGACGGGCCAGGCGGGTGAGTCGGGTGGTCTGCAGCAGGAAGGTCTGCCGGTTTTTAGCCAGCAGTTTGGCCCTGCTGGCGCTGGTGGTGTAAGGGGAGAGGCTCTGAGCTTCGGGGCGGGAGAGGTGACCTCGGGAGTGGGGCTCCTGGAGGGCAGAAACACCGAGAAAATTGAGGTTTAGGTTTAGAGAGGAAAATAAAGGAGTGATTTCAATGCTGAGCTCTGGGGGGGGTGGGCTCACCGAGGCGCTGCGTGCTGCTCCCTCCAGCTGAGTGGGGGTCTTCAGCCCCCCGTATTTCTTCCAGTAGATCCAGCACGAGGCGCAGAGGCGGCACTGCATGTTGGGGGGGCCCCAGGCGTACCACTGGGCTGACTGCGTGGCTGTGGGGGGGGAAGGGGGGAGAGACGGTGGGTGGGGGGGTCCTCTGGGGGAGGAGGGGGCCGGGGGGAAGCCCCTGTGGGTGGAGGGCGGCTGTAGGGACCGCCATCAAGAAAGAGTCACAGAGACCCCCTTGTATGGGGAAGAGGGGGCTGTAGAGACCCCAGCAAAAAAGAGGGGGTCACAGAGAGCCCCCCCCTTGGGTGGGAGGGGGCCCTCGGGAAGCCCCCCTGGGGATGAGAGGGTCATAGTGCCCTTCCTTGGGCAAGAAGGGGGCAGTGGGGAAGCCCTCCACCTTAGGCAATAAAGGGATGCAGCCTCCCCCCCAGAAGATAGAGGGGGGCAATGGGGAAGACTGCTTGAGCTGGGGGAGGAGCAGAGTCTGCAAGGACCCGCTCTCCCCCAGCTCACTGCCAACTTAACAAACCACCACCGCAATCTCACAGCCCCTCCACTCCCCCTTCTACCCCCCCACCCCAATCATTCTCACCCCGGTGACTCCCACCCCCACCCCAAAAAAAAAAGAAACTGACTGTGGCAGCTCTCGCACGTCAGCCCCTTCTGGAAGCCGGCGCCGTTCATGCCGGGTTTGGAGCCCACCGAGATGATCTGGTTGGGGTTTGGCTTCGTGCTGTCAGAAATTGGGGGGGTGGGGGGGTCAAACAGGGCTGGGGGGGGTCCCCATGCCCTGAGAAAGGGTTCTAGCCCCCCCAACACGACTTACTAGGTGGGGATGTACACTTGCTTCAGCTTGCTGTCTGCTTCCGCTGCCTTCAGCCTCTTCTGCAAAAAAAGGGGGGGGGATGAGCGCAAAGAGGGGGGGGAAGGGAATAACATCTGTGGGAACCCCCCCAACCTCACAAAGAGCCCCCCCTCCCTACCTGCTGGATGTAGCGGTCGGTGGTCTTCCACATGTAGTAGAACTGCACAATGCTGGCTAAAGACTTCCAGGGCAGCTGAAATGGGGGAGGGGGGGGGGACGGACACAGAAACAAGATGAATGCTTTGTATTGGGAGGAGCTGGGAGGGGGGAATTATGCTTTATGCATATCCCCCCCCCCCCCAAGAACTCACAAAATGGGAACAGAAACGGGATGAAAGCTCAGCGTTGGGAGGGGCTGGGAGAGGGGGGGTTATGTTTTGTGTGTATCCCCATCCCCTCCTCTCCCCCCCCCCCAGAACTCACAAAATCCTGCCGGATGTCATTGAAATCCTTCCCATACTTCTCCAAGGCCTCCTCAAACAGCATGGCCTCGGAAGCCGACCACTCCTCCATCTCATCCCTGCACAGCACCGGCCCCCCCTGAGGCACCAAGGTGGACATGGCCTTGGCCAGATCGTAACCGTTCCGCTGCAGCGTGTCCATGGCGTGGAACTGTGTGTAAGGAGGAGGAAATTAGCAGTGCCCCCACGCTGATGGAGAATTAAGACCCTCCCCCCCTCTCCCCCTTCTGTGCTGCTTCAGATTGGAAGGAGCAGACCTTGAGAGCAGCCCTGCAGAGAAAGACCTGGGGGTCCTGGGGGGTGAAAAGCTGAGCGTGGGGCTGCAGTGTGTGATTACAGCTGGGAGAGCAAATGGGATCCTGGGCTGCATCAGCAGAGGGGTGGCCAGCAGGGACAGGGAGGTGATTGTCCCTCTCTGCTCTGCTCTTGTGAGGCCACATCTGCAGCACTGAGTCCAGGGCTGGGGGTCCCAGTACAAGAAAGACAGGGAGCTGTTGAAGGAGTCCAGAGGAGGGCACTAAGATGATCAGGGGCTGCAGCAGCTCCCCTGCAAAGACAGGCTGAGGGAGCTGGGCTTGTTCAGCCTGGAGAAGAAAAGGCTGCAGGGTGAATCATTGCAGCCTTCAGTACCTAAAGGGAACCTACAAACAGGAGGGGAATCAACTCTTGGAAAAAGGACATAACAGCAGGACAAGGGGAAATGGTTTGAAGTTGAGGGAGGGCAGACTGGGGTTGGATGTCAGGGGGAAGTTGTTTGCTGTGAGAGCGGTGAGGTGCTGGAACAGCTGCCCAGAGAGGCTGTGGATGCCCCGTCCATCCCTGGAGGTGTTCAAGGCCACGTTGGTGGGGCCCTGGCTGCCTGGGCTGGTGTGAAATGTGGGGGTTGGTGGCTCTGCCTGTGGTGGGGGGTTGGAGATCCATCATCCTCGAGGTCCCTTCCAGCCCTGGCCGTTCTGTGACTCTTACCAAGGTGATGTCTCGGGATGCAGCAGCTGCACTCATGTGCAGGCTGGGCTGGCGGATGGAGCTGCTGCAATCCAACGCACGGGCAAAGGTCCCGACAGCTCTGGTGGGAGGGGGGAAGGAATATGTGGCATCATTGTGCCCCCCAACACCCAATGTGGGCCCCCCCCCCCCCCCCCGGTGTCAGCTCACCTTGCCACCACCAAGAATTGGTCGATCTGTCGGTCTGTCAGGGGGTTGTCGGGGTCCCATACTTTCATCTCCATTTTTTGTTGGTTCCGGTTGTCTGATTCACCTTGGGTGGGGGGTGTGGGGGGATCCAATTAAACCCCCCCACAACACATAGACCCCCACCCAAACACAGCTTCCCTCCTTCCCCACACCTTCTGCCAGCCGGTCTGGGATCTCCGCTTGGTATTTGCAGCCCACCCGGATCTCCCCCTGATCTGCCAAAAGCGTTTTCTGGACGGGGTCGAACACCAATGAGTAGAAGAAGCAGTCCTGGGGGGGTTGGAGAAGGGGGCAAAAAAAGGTGTTTAGTTGCGTTCCTGGGGGGCACAGAACCCCCCCATAAAAACTTGGGGGGCACAGCCCTCACCTCCTTCTCCAAGTACTGCCCCAGGATATCGGTCTCGTTGAGGAGCGTCACGCTGCACTTCCCCCTACAGTGTGTGTGTGTGTGTGGGAGGGGGGGGATTACAATTTGCTCCTTCTCAGGGATGAAGAAAAGTGGGGAGGGGCTCTAAATATGCCCCCCCCGCCCCTTTGAAGCCCCTCCCACCTTATATGGGTGGCTGGCAGGGATTCGAACTGCCGGGAGAGGAAAAGCTCGCGGTGCTTCAGTTGATGCCGCTGCTGCTCCGTCATGGTGGGCTGCTTGGATTCCTCCTCAAATTCACCTGGGGGGGGGGGCAAAATTTGAAAGGGGGGGGGGAGCAGGAGGGTGTTAAAGGGGCCCCCCCACCACATCCCACACCTCCACCCCACCCTCAGGCAGCGAGGCATTGTTTGAGGAGCGCTCCCTCCTCCGGATTTTGGCAGCGGTGCAATCCCAGAAGGGAAGAAAGGGGGGGGGGGAAGGAAAAGTGGGGAGAGGGGGAGGGGGGGGAATCCAGTGCTGCTTAAACATTTCTCATCAGAGGGAGGGGGGGGCACAGTCTCTATCCATTTTGGGTGAGAGGGGGGGGAACCTTCCTTCCACCCCCATAGCACTGTGCCCCCCCCCACCTCCTCCCACCACCCCTCCTCCCAGTGTTACTTGAGACCCCCACCCCGCATCACACTGAGGGACAAGCTGCCCCACCACCACCAAAATTAGAGGGGGGGGGGGAAGAAGCCTTTGTGCCCTCCCCCCCCAACCACCATCAAACAAGAAACCAAAGTGTTGGGTTTGGAGGGGGGGGTGACACACAAACACAACAATAAAATCTGCCCCAAAGGGTGGTGATAAGGGGGGGGGGGGGAGACTACAGCTCCTCCCCTCCCCAAATAGAACCGATCCCCCCCCAAAAAAAACCACTCACGGGCGTTGCTGTCTGCCAAGCTGTTGAGGCTGCTGGAAATGTCCCGGCGGCGGAACAGGCAAACCACCTTGGCCTCCACGTTGCCATTGGCGGTCTGGGGAGGGGGGCAGGGGGCACAAAAAATGGAAAGGAAGAATTTGGGGGATGGGGAGGAGGCCAAAGACCCCTGTTCTGGGTTGGAGGGGGGTGGTTGGGGAGGGGCAGCCCCTCACCTTGTTGAGCTCCTCGATGCGGCGGACGAGGTAGGGGTTGCTGGAGGAGTTCTCAAAGTAGACGTAATCTATGGGGAAAGCGTTGCCTTGCAGACCACCCCCCATTTTCCCCCTGAAGCCCCCCCAGTTTCCCTCACAGACCCCTTTATTTTCTTCCATGCAGCCCCACTTACCACATAGAATCCCTTTTTTTCTCTCCACAGACCGTTATTTTCCCTCACAAGACCCCAATTTCCCTCACAAGACCCCAATTTTCCGCCACGAAACCCCTTTATTTTCTCTCACAGACCCCAATTTCCCCCACAAAATCCATTTTTTCTTCACAAACCCCAGTTTTCTCCCACAGACACCCTCCTTTTCCCTCACAAAACCCCACTTTTCTTCACAAACCCCAATTTTTCTCTCTCAGATCTCAATTCCTCCTCACAAAACTCATTTATTTTCTTCACAAACCCCAATTTTCCCCCACAAACATTTTCTTTTTCCTTACAAAACTCCTTTGCTCTTCACAGACCCCAACTCCCCCCTCACAACACTCATCTTTTCCTTTTCAGACCCCAATTTCCCCCCATAGAACTCCATTTCCCCCACATAACTCCCCCTTCCTCCCCCCATTCCCCCCCCAGGACCCCATTACCCTCACAGATTCCCCCCTTCCCCCACAGGTCCCCCCCTTTTTCCCCTTCACAGAACCCCAATTTCTCCATTACAGCTCCCATTTCCCACACAGAATTCCCCCCCCCCCCCAAACCTCCTTTTCCTCTTATTTTCCTCACAAAACCCCCTTTTCCTCAGAGAACCCCCACTTCCTCCACAGAACCCCCTTTTCCCTCACAGAACCCCTTCTCCCCCATCTCCCCCACAGCCCCCCCATACCCTTCCCCCACAGAACCCCATTTCCCCCACTGACCCCCCCCATTTCCCCTATTTTTCTCACAGAACCCCCATTTCTCCCATAGTTTCCCTCATAGAATCATTTTCTCTTCTCATTCCCCCCCCAGAACTCCCACTTCCCCCACAGCCCCCCCATTCCCACTCCCAAACCCCTCTTCCCCCCTATCTCCCCAAAAGCCCCCCCACTTAACCCCATTTCCCCCACCAGAATCCCCTTTCTCCCCCCCTCCCCCCTACAGAACCCCATTTCCCTCACAGAACCCCCCCATTTCCCCTATTTCTCACACAGAACCCCCCTCCCCCCCCCAGAACCCCCTTTCTCCCCCACTTCCCCCCCAGAATCCCCACTTTCTCTCACAGAACCAACATTCCCCCCCCCAGAACCCCTTTTTCTCCTGCTTTCCCCCTCACAGACCCCCCCCCTTCCCCCTACCTCCCCCACAGCCCCCCCTTCCCCCACAGACCCCCCCCATTTCCCCTATTTCTCTCACAGAACCCCCCTTCCCCCCCCAAAACCCCTTTCTCCCCCCCTTCCCCCCCCAGAACCCCCATTTTCCCTCACAGAACTAACATTCCCCCCCAGAACTCCCACTTCCCCCCCAGAACCCCTTTCTCTCCCACTTTCCCCCCCACAGCCCCCCCCATTCCCCCTATTTCTCTCACAGCCCCCCCTCCCCCCCCCAGATCCCCCTTCTCCCCCACTTCCCCCCCCCAGAGCCCCCCTTCCCCTCACAGAACCCCCACTTCTCCCTTAATTTCCCTCACAGAATCCTATTCTCCCCCCATTCCCCCCCACAACTCCCACTTCCCCCACAGCCCCCCGCTCCCCCTCACAGACCCCCCCATCACCCCCCCACCCCCCCACTTAACCCCATTTCCCCCACACAACCCCCCCGTTTCCCTCCCTTCCCCGCTCCCAGCCCTCCCCGGCCCCCACTCACCGCCGACCCGGTACATGTTGGCCGCCATGGCCGCTCTCTCGGCCGCGTTACCCCCGGGCCGGACTCCGGCCGCGCTTCATTGCCTCCCGTTCCCGCCGCCTCCGCACCGGCACGACCCGTTCGTGCGTCTCCGGAACGGCTTCGGAAACTTTCGGAAAGGCTTCGGAAACTTTCGGAAAGGCTTCGGAAACTTCCGGAAAGGCTTCGGGAGCTTTCGGGGCGATCTCGGAAATTTTCGGATGAACTCGGAATACTCGCCCTGAGCTCGGGCTTTTTCGGAAGAACCTCGTTATGTTCCGGAAGATCCTCGGCAAGTTTCGTCACAACCTCGGGAACTTCCGGAAGCAATTCGGGAGCTTCGAGGAGAGCTCGGGTCCTTCCGGACGGAACGACCGGAACTTCCGGCAACCGAGCGGTCATCTCCTTCCGGGTGACACCGGAAGCGGAAGCAGGAAGGAGGCGGGCCCCTGATAGAAGGTTTTATTGTCACAGTGCAGGGCTGGGGGGGGCGGCGCCCCTTTGGTCCCGGGATTTTGGGGGGGGGGAACGGCGGGGGGGGCAACGGGGAGGGCCTCAGCGCGGCTCCGGGGGGGGCCCTCCCAGCACCCGCCATTGGAAGACGCCGGTGTCCTTCCCGCCCAGCGACACCAGGTGCCCGTCGTCGTGGGTGAAGCGCACGTTGGTGACGTGGCTGCCGTGACCGCCGTACACGTGGCTGGGGGCCTGCGGGGGGAGGGGAGGGTTGGGGGGTGTGGGGGGGTTGGGGGGGAGGGCAGCGCACATACGTGTCACTGTGCACATACGTGTGAGGGTACATACGTGTCACCATGCACATACGTGCCGCTGCGTACATACCTGTCATGCACATACGTGTCACCATGCACATGTCACTGTGTACATACGTGTCATCATGCACATACGTGTCACTGTGCACATGCGTGTCATCATGCACATACATGTCACCGTGTACATACGTGTCACCACGCACATGTCACCGTGTACATACGTGTCGCCATGCACATACATGTCGCTTATGCACACAGATGTCATCACGCACGTGCATGTGAGGATACATACGTGTTACCATGCACATGCATGTTGCTATGCACATATGTGTCACTGTGCACATACGTGTCCCCATGAACACACGTGTGAGGCTGCATGCGTGTTGTCATGCACATGTATGTGAGGATACATAAGTGTCACTGTGTACATACATGTCGCTATGCACATACATGTGAGGATACATGTCTCGCTGCACATATGTGTCGCTACGCACATACATACGTGTCATGGTGTACGTGTGACAGTACATACGTGTCACCATGCACATTCATGTGAAAATACACACGTGTCATCATGCATGTACACCTGTGCACATGTGTTAGTGCACGCTTGTTGCTGTACATACATGACACCATGCACACGCGTGGCAGTGTGACAATAAGCACGTGTGTGGGGCTGCTGGTGTCGCTCCCTGGCTGTGCACGTGGCCTTGCACACGTGTGTGTGTGTGTGTGCTGTGTGTGTGTTGTGTGTGTATCCCACCTGCTTCCTGGGCAAGCCTTGCAACCCCACATACATGTTCCTTGCACGCATACATCCTCGCACACTCATGTTCTGGCACAGATGTTCTGGCACACATGTGCCTTTTGCACACCTGCATTCTCTCACACTCACCCCCCCACACACTCCCTCGCATAAACACCCTTTGCACACCCACCCCCTTTGCACACCTGCCCTTTGCCCCCCCACCCCACTGCACACTCGACTCTCACCCCCAAGCCCTCTGCACACCCCTCCCCTCATCTGCACTCCTCACCCCATTGCACACCCCCTCCCCTCACCTCCCCTGCCCCTTTGCACACCTTGGGCCTGGCACCCCCACCCCTTTGCACACCCATTCCCCTCACCCCCCACACCTTTGCACACCAGCTTTTTCCCCCCCCCACCCTTTTGCACATCAGCCCTTCTTCCCCCCGAGTCTTTGCACACCTCTCCCTTCTCCCCCCCACCCCTTTGCACACCCCTTCCCCTCACCCCCCCTCCTGCCCCTTTGCACACCTTGGGCCTGGCACTCCCACCCCTTTCCCTCACCCCCCACCCCTTTGCACACCCCTTCCCCTCCCCTCACCCCCCCCACACCTTTACACGCCAGCCCTTCTCCCCCCCCCAAGCCTTTGCACACCCCTTTGCACACCTTGGGCCTTGCACACGGGTACTGGAAGAGATGCACTTTGCAGAAGTCATCGGCCACGGCCACCAGGCGCTCGTGGTGCGAGCGGCACAGCGAGTTGATGTCGGTGCCATCAGAGCCATCGGGCCACACTCCTGGGGGGGGCACACACACAAACACACACAGGGGGGGTCAGGGTCGCCTTTCCCCCCCCCCAACCCCCACGTCTCCCCCGCAGGGCGCACCGAAGACGTGGAAGCCCAGCACACACGTGTACGACGCCCACTCGCGGTCGCGGCTCTCAAAGCGGTTACGGAGGAGTTTGCAGCCCCCGGCGACATCCCCTGGGTTTGAAATGGGGAGGGGGCACACACAGTGAAGACCCCCCCCGCTATAATCGAGTGTGTGCCCCCCCCTCATCCCCCCACCCCCGGCTTTGCACTCACAGTAGAGGATCTCGTAGTCCCCGGAGTTGGACATGATGAAGTGGCCGTCCTTGGACCAGTCCAGGTGGGTGATGAAGCTCGAGTGACCCTGGGGGAGACAGGGGGGCGTAATGGGAACAAAACCGGGAGGGGGGGACACCTCAGACCCCCCCCCGGACCCCCAACCCCCCCCCCATGCTCACAGTGCAGCGCCCAAAGCGGTTGTATTTGCGGCCCTCCTCGGTGACGCTGTAGATGTAGATGACGTTGTCGTGGGATCCGATGGCCAAAAAGGCACCATCTGCTGGGACACGGGGGGGCCTTGCACACGCATGGCCTTGCACACGCATGGCCTTGCACACATATGGCTTTGCACACGAGTGCCATCCCACGCCTGTTCTCTCATGGTCATTTTCATGCACACGTGTTCCCCTGACACCCATGGCCTTGCAAACCCTCGTGCTTGCACACCCGTGGCCTTGCACACATATCCTTGCACATGTGTGTGGCCTTACGCGTGGCCTTGCACATGCATGGCCTTGCACACGTATGTCTTTGTACTCACATGTCTCCTTGTTCTCACACGCCCCTGTTCTCTGACAAACATCCTTACACACGCGTGTCTTCCAACACGTGTTCCTGTGACACCTCTGGCCTTACAAACCCCACACGTGCTCTTGCACACGCGTGTGACTCACCTGGGGAGAAGCGCACCACCGAGAGCTGCTCGTTCCCATCAGACCCCCCCGCCAGCGGCTGCTGCGTCTCCGTGTCCAACACCATCCACCTGTGGGGCACACACACAACTGGGGGGGGGACCTGGGGGTCCTGTGGGTTACGGGGGGGAGCTGGGGGTCCTGTGGGTGCTGGGGGGGGAGTTAGGGGTCCTGTGGGTGCTGGGGAGAGTCCTGTGGGTTATGGGGGCAGCTGAGGGTCCTATGGGTGCTGGGGGAGTCCTATGAGTTATGGGAGGGGAGTTGGGGGGTCTTATGGGTGCTGGGGGGGGGAGTTGGGGGTCTTATGGGTGCTGGGGGGAGTTCTATGGGTATGGGGGGAGGAGATGGGGGTCCTGTGGGTGCTGGGTGGGGGATGGAGAGGTCCTATGGGTGCTGGGGGGGAGGTGGGGGCACAGCCTGTCCTTCTGTACCCCCCCCTGCCCCCACATCCCCCTCCCCATCACTCACCTCCCTGTCAGCAGCCCCACGACCACCACCTGCCCCCCGGGGTGGAAATCAGCGCACAGCCCGGTGTCCTGCGTGTGCGGGGAGGGTGGGGAGGGGGTCACATTCACAAGGGGTTTAGGACCCCCTGTGCCCCCCCCAGGACCCCCCCCGGGACCCTCACCCCATACCTCCAGAGCCAGACTCCATGTCAGTGCGTGCTCCTGCCCGTCCCACAGGCAGAGCTGCCGGTCGTGGCCGCAGGTGAGGAACAGACAGCGTGTGGGGTGAGTGGCCAAACCCCACACCTCATCCGTGTGACCCTACAGGCAGACACACCGCGCTGTCACCCCACTGTCCCCACAGATTATACCCTGAGCACCCCCTCTCCCTCCCCCCAACCCTGTGACCCTACAAGCAGACACACCACATTGTCACCCCCGTGTCCCCAAAGGTTACACCCCCAGCATCCCCCTTACACCCACACCGCATGCCTGTGACCCTACAAGCAGACACACACTGCTGTCACCCCACTGAGCCCATAGATTGCACCCCGAACTTCCCCTAACCACGCATTTCTCATCCCTGTGACCCTACGGACAGACACACCGCGCTGTCACCCCGCTGACCCCATAGATTACACCCTGAGCACCCCCTCTCCCCCCACCCCATCCCTGTGGCCCTACAGACGGTCACCCCGTTGTCCCCCCAGCCCCACACCTGCACGATGGCGCTGAAGCCCCCCCCCAGCGTCCCCCGCAGCAGGGCGTTGCGCGTCGTCCCCACCAGCAGTTCATCCCCGGGTCCCTCGGCGATGGTCCGCACCGCCCCGAAGCGTTCGGGGACCTGTTTTGTATCACCCCCCCCCCGCATCCCCTTCCTTAAAATCCAGCGGGGATTATTTCGGAGGGGCGGGAGGGGGGAGGGCGGGGGGGCGATGGGGGTCTTTACTTCGGCCTCCTGCAGGAGGGTCAGATCGGGGCTCCAGCTCAGCACCCGCCGGTCCTTCCCCCCGCCGCTCAGCACCGTTCCGTCGCGGCGCCGGCACAGAGCGAAGACGCTGCCCTCGTGTGCCCGCGTCTGCTGCCCGATCTGGTACGTCTCTGTGGGGATCCGGGCCCGGCCCCGTGTCCCCATGGCTGTCCCCGTGGCTGTCCCCGTGGCCGGCCCCATCCCCGTGTCCCCAGCCCCGTGTCCCCGTGGCCGGCCCCATCGCCACGTTCCCATGCATGGCCAGCCTTATCCCCGTGTCCCCATCCCTGTCCCCATCACCATCCCCACGGCTGTCCCCATCCTCCTGTTCCCGTGGCTATCCCCACCCCCATATCCCCACCCCCATATCCCCACCCCCATATCCCCACCCCCCTGTCCCCATCCCCATCCCCACGGCCATCCCCATCCCCGTGTCCCCGTGGCCAGCCCTACCCTCATGTCCCCATCCTCATGTCCCCATTGCCATCCCCCCAGCTGTCCCCATCCCCATATCCCCATCCCCATGTCCCCTTTTGCCATCCCCATAGCCATCCCCATCCCTATGTCCCCATCCTCATGTCCCCTTCCCCTGTGTCCCCATCCCCTTTGCCATCCCCATGCCCACCCCATCCCCCTGTCCCCATCTTCGTGTCCTCACTGCCACCCCCATCCCCATGTCGCTATCCCCACGTCCCCACTGCCATCCCCACGTCCCTGTCCTCGTGTCCCCACCTCCGTGTGCCCATGGCCACCCCATTCTCACGTCCTAACCCTCGTGTTCCCATTACCATTCCCATGGCCAACCCCATTCCCACGTCCCCATTCCTATTTCCCCATCCTCACAACCCCATTGCCACCCCCACTGCCATCTTCGTGTTCTCATCTCTGTCTTTGTGTCCCCATTCCCTTGTCCCTATCCTTGTGTCCTCATTACCACCCCTACTTTCCCATCCCCATGTCCCTGCGCCCCCTACCCCATGTCCCCATCCCCATATCTCTGTCCCCACATCCCCTCTCATCCCCCTCCCCATCCCTCTCCCCACGTCCCCATCCCCATCTCCTCATCCCCACACCCCCTCCCCTCTCCCCACGGCCCTCCCCCCACATCCCCCACCCCCCGCCCCCCTCATGACCCCCACCTTTGCCCCCCTTCCCCACTGCTCTCCCATCGCCCGCCCGCGTCCAGGTCAGGATGTTCCCCTCCGAGTCCCCCGTCAGCACATCCCCGGCGGCATCAAAAACGAAGCACTGGATGAACTTTGGCTTCTTATATTTCTAAAAAAAAATGGGGTGGGGGGGGTCAGCATCAGCATAACCCCCTCAGACACCTCCGTGCCCCCTCCCATCCCAAGGGGGGTCTCACTCACCCCAAAGATTCCCTGCTTCTTGGTGAGCGTGGCCCCGCTCCACGTCCAGAAGTAGACGTGCGATTTGCCGCTGGTGATGATGCTGCTGCTGTCCTGGGGGTTGAACTCCACCGACAGCACCGACTCGTTGGTGCTCTGTGGGGTTGTGGGGGGGGGAGGGAGGGGTGAGGAGGGTCGTCCCCCCCCCCATACGCACACCCTGTGTGCCCCCAGCCCCCCTCCATACTTTAACTTCGGCCAGCTTGGCGCCGCGGGCGCAGTCCCACACCGACATCATGTGCTCGTTGGAGTCGTCCACCACGCAGAGGTACGAGCCCTGGTCCTGGGGGGAGCGGGGGGTGGATGGACGGAGGGACGGAGGGATAGAAGGACGGAGGGACAGAGACACAGACAGACAGACAGAGGGAAGGACTCACGGCGCAGGAGAAGGCGAGGGAGCCCACGCCGCGCTCGAAGCTGCCCAACCCGATCTGCTGCAGCGTCAGCAGCGTGGCCGAGTCCCAGATGTGCACCACGGGCTGCAGGGGCTGCAAAGCGGGGAGGGGGGTTGGAGAGATGGGAATGTGGGAGGTGGGGGGGTCACCCCACGGCACGGAGGGGTGGGGGGGTGAGGGTAGGGGGTCCCCCCGCATCCCCGTACTTTGCCATCCTTGTCGACGCCGGCCGCCTGCCCCGTGGCGACGCGGAGACGGTCGGGGTGCACGGCCAGGCTGCGGGGTTGGGGGTCGGTCAGGCTTTATTTTGGGGGTGGGGCACACATAATAGGGACCCCCCCACAGCCCCAGATTTGATCCCACCAGCGGACGCAGTCGCTGTGGCGCAGGTAGTGGCGCTGGCGGCGCAGGGGGACGTGGAGGAGGACGACGACGCAGGCGATGAAGTAAACGAGCTCCCCAGAGGCCAAAACGTGGAGGTTGGAGCGGCTGTCACGGCCACGGTAACCGTAACTGGGGGGTTAAGGGGCGTAACGGGGGGGGGGACACGTGGGGACACCTGGAGGGGGACAAAGGGGCGGGGGGGTGGCTGGAGCGGGGAAGGGATGGGATGGGGGAGGTGGGAAGGGGATGGGGGCAACCAGGAGGGATGGGGGCAATAGGATGGGGATGGGGGCAACCAGGAGGGGATGGGGACAATCAGATGGGAATAGGGACAACCAGGAGGAGATGGGAGCAATAGGATGGGGATGGGGACAACCAGGAGGGGATGGGGGCAATAGGATGGGGATGGGGGCAATCAAGGGGAGACATCCATGGAATGGGGTGCAATCATGGGGGGATGGGAAGGGGCAGGGATGACAAGGGGGATGGGGGGGGGGACAGGGATAACCAGGTGGGAATGGGGTCAAGCAGGAGGGTGAGGGGACAACCAGGAGAAGTTGGAGACATCCAGAATGTGACAGGGATGGGGATGAAAGGGGGGGGGGGGGACAGGGATAACCAGGTGGGAATGGGGTCAAGCAGGAGGGTGTGGGGACAATCAGAGGGGGACAGACATGAGGACAAGGAGAGGATGAGGATGGGGACATCTGGGGGGGGACAGGGACCCCCAGAAGGGGACAGGGACAGGATGGGGACACCCAGAGGGGAATAGGGACCCCCAGAAAGGGAGAGGGATGGGGTCTCCAGTGGGGGGAGACAGAGACCCCCCAGACGTAGACAGGGAATGGGGACAGGAATGGGATGGGATGGGGGACAGAGACCCCCAGAGAGGGAGAGGGATGGGGACAGGGACCCTCAAGAGGGGACAGAGACCCCCAGAAAGGGACAGGAATGGGGTCACGAGTGGGGGGACAGGGAACCCCGGAGGGGGACGGGGACGGGATGGGGGGCACCCAGGGGGAGACAGAGACCCCCCAGAAGGGAATAGGGATGGAGACCCCCAGAAGGGGGACAGCCCCCCCCCTGTCCCACCCCCCAGTGCTGGGGCAGAGGATACACCCAGTCGAGCTGCAGGCGCTCGGGGGGCAGCTCGGCACGGAAGCCCACGTGGCCCGAAGGGACGTACATGGTGATGGGGCGGCCCCGAAGGAACATCTTCACTGAGACCCCCTCTGTGGGGCAGGGAAAGGGGGGGGGGCGGGGGGGGGTCACCCCACAGCCCAATCCCATCGATTGGGGGGGGTCACCCCACAGCCCGGCCCCGTAGATTTTGGGGGGGAGGCACATCAGCGACTGGCCCCATAGGATGGGGGGAGGGGTCGCCCCACAGCTTGGCCCCATAGATTGGGGGGGAGGGGGTTACCACGCAGCCTGACCCCCCCATAGGTTGGGGGGGGTCACCACACAGCCCGGCCCCATAGATTGGGGGGGGGTTACCCCACAGCCCAGCCCTGTAGATCTTGGGGGGGTGGCACATCACAGATTGGCCCCAAAGTTTGGGGGGGTGGGGGGGTTACCCCACAGCTTGGCCCCATAGATTTGAGGAAGGGGACAGTGGATGGGGGGGGCATACCCCCCTCCCCCCCAAAAGTCTTACCCAGGTTGTAGTTCGCACGGCGTGACCCTGTGGGGGAAGGTTGGGGGGGGGAGTTAGACCCCAAAATGGGGGTTACAGCCTCGACACCCCAAAATTCTACCCCCCCCCTCCATGCCCCCCCACCCCCACCAGCACCCACCTGGGCTCATGATGGGCTCCTTTGGGCGGCTGCAAGGGAGGGGGGGGTGTCAGTGGGGGGTGGGTTTGGGGTTGCGGGGGTGTTGGAGGATTTTGGGGGTTCTGGGGGGGGGTGGGGGGATTTGAGGTGGGGGGAGTTGAAATATGGGGGGTCGGGGGAAGGGGGGGTTGGGGTGGGGAAGGATTGGAGGAGATTTGGGGTGCTGGGGGGGTGGGGATGGGGGGCTTTGGTGGATGGGGGTTTTGGGGTTGGGGGGCTTTGGGGTATCGGGGGGTGAGGTTGGGGGGGGTTGAAGTATGGGGGGGTCGGGAAATGGGGGGTTGGGGTGCAGGGGCTGCAGGGGGGTTTTGAGGTTTGTGGGGGGGTTGGAGTTCGGGGGGGGTTGAGGTATGGGGGGGTATTTGGGAGGGGTGGGGTATGGGGGGGTTCAGGTGCGGGGGGGTTGGGGTGTGTATGGGGGGGTGGGGTTTGGGGGGCTTTTATTGGTTGGGTTGGGGTAATGGGGGGGCGGTTGGGGTGGAGGGATATTTGGGGGGGGTTTGAGGGGGTCTGGGGGTGGGGGGGGGTGTTGGGGTACGGGGGGGGTCTGGGGGGGCCCCCACCTCTCGGGGCTCCCCAGGAGGTTGGCGGACGATGCCGCTTTCCTGCTGAGGTGGCGGCGGGGGCTGCAGCTGCCGGAGGAAGAACTGTGCCTGCGTAGGCTGGGGGGGGCACGGGGGGGGGGGGGAAGAGTGGGGGGGGTCCCGAGGGAGGAGGGGTAGGGGGTGACGTGGGAAGGGGGGGCAGAGGTGGGGTGACGTGGGGGGAAATGGAGGCATGGGGAGAGATGGGGGAATAGGAGGGAACATGAGGGGGGAGATGGGGGGGGGGGTGGGGGGCACCATCACCAAGGGGGGGCCCTGGCATAGGGGTGAGCCCCCACGACTTCCCCCCAGCCCCCCCCAAGTCACTCCCCCCACCCCAAATCCTCAGCCCTCCAAATCCCCCCCCCCACATCTCCACCCCCCAATCTCCCCCCATCCGTCCCCACAAATTTCCCCCCAGCCCCCCCCCAATATTCCCCCCAACCTCCTCTCAACCCCCACCCCAAATCTCCACCCCCCCAACCCCAAGGACCCCATAACCCATCCCATTCCCCATAGCCCCCCCCCCGCACCTCCCCCTCCCCAAATCCTCACAGCTCTTTCCGTGCTCCGGGGGGGGCCGGGCTGGGGGTTGCCGTGGGGGGGGGAGATTCGGGGGTCGTCGGTTCCGGGGATGACGTGGATGGCGTTGGAGGGGGGGGGCACGGGGGAGACCCCGGGGGGGGCGGCTCCTGGGCCCCCCCCCGCTCTGCCGGGGGGGTCTCTTCAGTCTGTGTCCCCACGCTGATGGATGGGGGGCGGCGGGGGGGGCGCGGGGGGGTCCCGGTGGGGTCCGGTGGTGTGAAGGGATCCGGGATAGCACCGTTGGCTGTGGGGGGGGAAAGGTTGGAGGGGGGGGACACGGGGTCTGGGGGGGGGGAGGGGGTCCTCTATGTTTGAGGCTGACCCATTTTTCGGGGGGGGGGGTTCCCACCTTTCCTGGGGGTCCCACTTTCGTGGGGGTCCTACCTTTTGGGGGGGGGGGGCACCTTTCAGAGGCAGAGTTCCTTCTTTCTGGGGGGGTCCCACCTTTCTGGGTGTCCCAGTATTCTTTGGGGGAGGGGGGCACCTTTAGAGGTGGTCCCATTCTTTGGGGGGGGTCCCACCTTTCTGAGTGCCCCAGTTTTCTGGGGGGGGGGGGTAGCTAATAGGGGGGGTCCCACTTTTCTGGGGGGTGGGGTGCCACCTTTTCAGGGTCCCATTCTTTGGGTGGGGGTTCCCACCTTTCTTAGAGGAAGCCCCACTTTTCTGGGGGGGTCTCATATATCTCGGGGGGGGTCCCACCTTTTCAGGGGTCCCATTCTTTATAGGGGTGGTCCCACCTTTAGGGGTGCTCCCATTCTTTGTGGGGGGGTCCCATCTTTTTTTTGGGGGGTACCCACCACGTGGCACGTGCCCCCCCCACCCCCAACACTTTTTTCCCCTTGGGGGGGGGAGGGGGGTCTCACCGTGGGGCAGCCGCCCCTCCCAGAGGCCGATACGCCGCAGTGCGTCCCCCAGGGCCGCTTTCAGCACCGCCACCTCCGCCTCCACCGCCCGCAGACGCCGTTCCAGCGCGGGGGGGCCCGGATCTGTGGGGGGGGTCCGCAGTGAGCGATGGAGCTCAGCCCCACACCGCCCCGTTGATTTCAATGGGGGTCGTTCCCCATTGAACTCCATTCTGCCTCGTGGAGAGCGCCCCCTACAGGCGCCTCGTGCGGCTACAGGGGCCCCGTATAGCGCCCCCATAAATGCCCCAGAAAGACCCTATATAGGGTCCCATAAATGGCCCACATGTGACCCATAGAGGCCCCCATATAGGGCCCAATTCATGCCCCATAGAGGCACTATATGGCCCCACATCTGCCCCATGGAGGCCTCCATAAGTGCCCCATATAGGGCCCCACACATAGGCCCCATTTGAGCCCCATAGGCCCCACATATGGCCCCATATAGGCCTAGACACAGGCCCCATATAAGGCCCCACATAGGGCCCCATATCAGCCCCATATAGGGCTCCACATAGACCCCATATTGAGCCCCACATAGGACCCAAGTAGGGCCTCACACATTGACCCCACATAAAGCCCCACGTAGGCCCATTTGAGCCCCATATGGCCCCACATATGGCCCCACATAGGCCCCATATTGAGCCCCAAGTAGGGCCTCACACATCAACCCCATATAAGGCCCCACATAGGGCCCCACATAGACCCCATATTGAGCCCCACATAGGCCCCATTTGAGCCCCATAGGCCCCACATAGGGCCCCACATCAGCCCCATTTAGGCCCCACATTGAGCCCCACACAGGGCCCCCCCCACAGTCTCCGTATCAGGCCCCACACAAGGCCCCATTTGAGCCCCACAGGCCGCACGTAGGCCGCACGCAGGCCTCGCCATCCTCGTTAACCACAACCGCTAACGAAGGCGGGCGCCGACCCGCCCCCCCCCCCCAGCTCCCACGCACCCCTCGCTCCCCCCGCCCTCCCCCCCACTCCCCTTCCCCTCCCTTCCCTCCCCCCCCCCTCACCGCCGCTCTCCGGCTCGGGCTCCATGGCGGCCTTTGGGCCCACCCCAGGAAGCGCCGCTGCGCCGCCTCATTTCCCCCCCCACACCTCCGCCCCATAGCGCTGTGTGTGGGGGGGGAGTTCACGGCTCTGCCATTGGGATTCGGGCCTGTGGGGCCGAAGGACCCCCCCCATCCCTCCGCCATTGCCCCCCACCCCACCCCACCGCCATTACCCCCTCCCCTCCCCAAGCCAGGCTGAGAGCTTCATTCATTTCAAGGGGGGGATGACAACCAAATAGGATAATAGGATGCCCCCCCCTCCACAATTCTGGGGGTGAATGTGGACCGCAGCCATTGGGGTTTGGGCCTATGGGGCTGAAGGACCCCCCTGCCCCATTTCCCACCCCCCCGTCTCCATGCCAGGCTGAGAGCTTCATTCATTTCAAGGGGAAGGGGGTGGGGGGCACCAAATAGAATCCCCCCCCCCTTTTTGGGGGGGATAAATGGAGACCCCCCCCAACCCAAGGCCCACAGTGGATCCTCATAGCCCATAAGGACCCCCCCCCCCCCGGGTTTCATCCACATCTCCACCCCCATCAGAATTAGAGTGGCATTAATGGAGGGGAGGAAAAGGATAAGACACAATTAACAACCCCCCCCTCTCATTTTTTTTGGGGGGGGGTGAATGGGGGCCCCCAACCCAAAGCACACGGTGGACCCCCATGGCCCATAAAGGACCCCCTCGGTTGTGTCCACATCTTGCCCTAGAATCAGAGCAGCATTAATGGGGGGGAAGAAAAGACACAATTAATGTGGCCTGTCCCCCCACCCCTCCATTTTTGGGGTGAACGGGGGGGGTCCCAGACCCACATCCAAAGACCTCAATGGACCCCCATCGCCTGTAATGAAGGGGGGGGGGCGTTTGGGAAGTCTCCATTGTGGGAGGGGGAGCTGGGGGTCCCCACAAGGGGGACAATGGGGTTCTGTTGGGGGGAGCGCACTGGGGTCTCTGTATCCCCAAATCTCACCCCAAATCTCTGCCACTTCCCCCAAATCTTCCCCTTGTGCCCCCAAATCTCTCCCTGCTGAATCCCAAAACTCTGAGCCCCAAATCTCTCCCATTTTCCCCCAAAACTTCTCCCTCTACACCCCCCAAATTTCTCCTATTTCCCCCAAATCTCTGCCTCCCCCCCGAACCCCCAAATCTGTTCTGATTTTTGATTTTTCTGATTTCTCCTGATCTTTCTGTGGCAAGAACTGACACAGACGAAGCAAAAGAGGATCACTGTGTGCAGATATTTGGGGAGAAAATAGGGATTTTCCAGCAAAACCCACCCCGAGTTCCACAAAGGAGAGAAATCACAGTGGAATCCCCCCCCAGCCCCTTTTTTCCCCAAAATACACGTTGTGAAGGCACCCAGGTGGCCCTAAGCACACCTGGAAGGGATCATTTGGGGCAAAAACACAGCAAAAAGGATACAAAAAACCCTAAAAACCCCAAAATCACCACTCAGATGAGCCCAAAATGGTCATTTCAGCCCTTTTTCTCACTGTTTTTTTTCCCTTTCCCCCCCATTTTTTCCACCAAAAGAATCAGAGGAAATGACGCCAACGGCACACAGTTCTTCTACGGGGTAATAATAAGGCTGGGAGGTAATTAAGGCAATTAGCGTGGGTTAATTCCAACTGACCCACCTGGATGGCACCCCATGGCATTCAGGAGCCAAACGTTTGGGGTTTGTTGAGGTTAACAGCAAAGAAACGAGCAAAGAAACGGAGTCAAATCTCCCATTTTTGGGGTTTCTTGATAGAACTTTGAGGCAGAAAGTGGTGAAAAAGTGAAAAACATCCAAAAAACCCCAATCCTGGTATTTTTGGTGTCTGGAAGGTGGAAACTTGTCCCCAAAATTCCAAATCCTGGGTCTGGATAATAGAATTCTGCCCCCAAACCCGGGCTCTTTTTGGGATCTGGATGGTGGAAATTTGTCCCCAAACCACAAATCCTGGGTCTGGATGGTGGAAATCTGTCCCCAAACCCCAAATCCTGGATCTGGATGGTGGAAATCTGTCCCCAAACCCCAAATTTGGGGCTCTTTCTGGGATCTGGATGGTGGAAATTTGTCCCCAAACCACAAATCCTGGGCCTGGATGGTGGAAATCTGCCCCCAAACCCCAAGTTCGGGGCTCTTTTTGGGTCTGGATGGTGGAATCCTAAATCCTGACGACCTGAGCAGCCACGCAGGGGTTCTTCTGCTCTCCCCCCCGCTGCTGCTGCAGGCACAGCTGCCCGTAGGTCCCCGCTGCCCGGCCCTTGGTCAGCCGGCCGGGGTTGATGCAGACGCAGCCCAGCACCTCCTGTGGGGGGACAGCACAGATTTAGGGCTTCGATTGGGGTCTGCAGACCCCCCCCAGCATCGATTTGGGGCCGAAGGGAGGGCTGCGTTTGGGCCGCGCTGGTTATTGCCCTAATTAACTCATTAAAGCCCCGTTAATAAACGCGATCGGCGCCCTGAAATTGTGGGGGTGGGTTTTTCAAAGGGGTGATTTCCTGCTCGTTAAGACCTTAACGAAGTAACGCAGCTCCGAGGGGGTGACGAGGACGTGGGGGGTGACGGGCAGCGAGGCGAAGCTGGAGAAGCTCTCGTAGTCCACATTCATCTCCTCTGCTGGGGGGTACAGGGGGTAGTAGCTGGAAGGGAAAGGGGGCATCCAGGGGGATTTGGGGTAAAAAAAGAGGGATTTGGGGACCTCCGGCCCCAACCTCCTCCTTCTGTGGGGTCACCAGACCCCAAAAATGACAGATCCTGACCCAAAACAGCACCAGCACCTCTGAGTTCTGCACCTGAAGGGTCACAAAACCCATTAAAAAGATAAATTCTGAGTATTTCCAGCTCCAAATCCCTTTGGATTCTGCATCTGAAGGGTCAAAAACGCTCCAAAGCCCCAAAAGTGACAAATTTTCCCCCTTGGGGGAGGTTAAATCTATCGCTCCGAGGAGGAAAGCAGTGAGGCAGTGCAGAAATCCCTCTTTCCCCTCGTTTTGCCCCAAAAAAGCCCCATTCTGGGGCTGCTGTTGATACCTGCGCTGTGTCAGGATGTGTTGGAGGATCCGTGTGAACCTATCCGAGGTCCCGGAGGAGCTGAAGGGTGAGAAATGGGGTGAAAGATCAGGAAATAAGGCAAAAAATAGGGGAAAACGAGGGAAAAAAGGGTGAAAACGAACGAAGTCCCAAATTTGGGTTTTTTCCCCCACCCAATGGCACCTGCTGATCTCCTCGGTGCCCATATGGAAGAGGAGGTCGGTGGAGGTGAGGCCCAGCACCACCCCGTTGATGTCCAGGGTGCAGGGATCCGGCATGAAGTGCACCCTCTGTGGGTGAGATGGGCTTATGGGGTGAAAGCTGCCCCCAAACGGCCCCAAACCTGCTCCAACGTGACCCCAAATCCACCCAAATCCTCACAAAATGGCCCCAAAAGACCCCAAAATCCACCCAAAGTGACCTCAAGGACCCCAAAGTGGCCCCAACTCCACCCAAAGTGACCCCAAAGTGACCCCAAATCCACTCAAAGTGACCCCAAATCCACTCAAAGTGACCCCAAATGGCCCCAAATCCACCCAAAATGACCCCAAAATTCACTCAAAGTCCACCCAAAGTGGCCCCAAATCCACCCCAAGTGACCCCAAAGTGGCCCCCAAAGGCCTTAAATCCAACCCAAAATGGCCCCAAACCCACCCAAAGTGACCCCAAATCTGCCACAAGGGACCCTGGGTAAGGAACGGTTGGACTGGGGGAAAAAAGGGTTTTTGGGGAAACTGGTACCGCCTTGTCCTCTTTGGGCAGATCGGGGCAGACGAAGGGGGGCTGCGGGTACACGAAGTCGTGGTGAGCGTCCCGCTGCGAGGGGACAAAGACCAGCTGGGTGCCAGCACTGCAGGTTTGGGGGAAAAAAGGTCGATTTTGGGGACAAAGAGGGGATTTGGGGGGGAGAAACGGAGGAAAATGGGATTAAGGAGGTGGGAAAGTGCAATAAATCGGCAGCAAACGGCACCAAAATGCCCCAAATCTGCCCCCAAACGGCCCAAATCCAGCCCAAAACCGCTGCAAATTGCACCAAATCTGCCCCAAAGCCACCCCAAATCTGCCCCAAATTGCCCTAAAATGCCCCAAACCATCCCAAATTGTGCCCAAAAAGCACCCCAACTTGTCCCAAATCCACCCTGAATTCATCCCCAAATACCCCAAACCCATCTAAATTGCACCAGAACTGCCCCAAATCCATCCCAAAACTGCCCCCAAATCGCCCCAAATCTGTCTCAAATCCACCCCAAATTGACCCTAAATTGCACCAACTGCCCCAAATCCACCAAAAATTGCACCAGAACTGCCCCATATCCAGGCCAAAAGGCCCTGAATTACCCCCAAAATACCCCAAAATTGCCCCAAAACTCCCCAAACCCACCCCCAAAATCCCTCCTTTTTATGTTAAAAACCCAACCCAAACCCCCCAAAAGCCCCTTTCCGGCCCCAAAATTGCTGATTTGGACCCAAAATGACCCCACCTCCGCGTCCCCTCCAGCACCGTCCGCACGCACAGCTTGAACACCTCCGCAAAGGGCAGCAGCAGCTGGCAGCTCTGCACATTTGGGGCAAAAAAAGCAGATTTTGGGCAATTCGAGCTCTTTTGGGAACCTCCCCCGAGCCTTCACCTCAATTTTGGGTGAAAAAAAAGGGATTCTGGGGGCGTTTCAGTGCAAATTGGGGGTTGGGGCTCACCTCTACTTGCTCGTGTTTGGTGTCGAGGAACGGCCCGAACTGCAGAGAAATGGGGGAAAAAAGGGGGAAATTGGGAAAAAACCCCAATCCGAAATCCTACTGCCTCTTACAATGGGGATGTGGGGTCATTTTAAGGAGAAACATGGGCATACTGGGAAAAAACCCAAATCCTATCTTTTATTTCCCCTTAAAATGAGAAATTTGGGGTGACTTTAAGATAAAATTGGGTATTTCACAAAAGAACCCCAAATCCTACCTTGTATTTCCCCTTAAAATTGGACTTTTGGGGTCATTTTAAGGAGAAATTCAACTACAGTACGAGAAAGTTCCAAATCCTATATCAGATTTCCCCTTAAACTGGGAAATTTTGGGGTCGTTTTAAGAGAAAATTGGGTATACTGGGAAAAATCCCAAATTCTATCTCCTATTACCCCTTAAAATGGGATTTTTGGGGTCATTTTAAGGAGACAATTGGATACATTGGGAAAAATCTCAAATCCCATTTGCTATTTCCCAATCCTTTTTCCTCTTAAAACGAGAAATTTCAGCTCATTTTAAGCCAAAAATCGGGTCTATCAGCAAACCCCCCCAAACCCCCAGCACCGCCTTCAAACCTCCCATTTCCCCACAACAAAAAACCACCATTTCTGTCCCATTTCCCCCCCCGGCCGAATGTTCCCAATTCTGGGCTTTCTGGCCCCATTCCCAGCCCCACCATCACGCAGACGTCGGGGCGCTGCTGGTCGATGGCAGCAATCAGGTCCCGCAGGGGCTCGAAGGCGACGCTGTCTGACGGGGTGAAGGGGCCACAGACCAGCAGCACCACGCACTGCCCCCACCCTGCTGCTCCTTTCGGGGTGAAAAGGGGCGATTTTGGGTCAGAGGGAAATTGCCAGGGTGGTTTTTTTGTTTGTTTGTTTGTTTTTTAGGGGTTATTTGGGAGGTCTGGGGGTGTTTCCTTACCTTGCGGGGGTTCCTTTGGGGTGTGGAAGGGAAGGGGAACGCCCTGTGAAAAGGATGGGGGGGGGGGGCTGAAATTGGGGGTTTTCAGCTCAAAATGGTGCTTGGAGGGGTGGGGGGTAATTGATAAGGGGAGTGGGGAGATAATTGAATGGGGGGGAACAATGATGATAATAAAGGGGGGGAGATAACTGATAAGGGGGGGAGAGAATTGATATGGGGGGACAACTGACGGGGGGGAGAGAATTGATTAGGGGAGAGAATTGATAAGGGGGGGACAATGCTGATGATAAGGGGGGGGAGAGAGAATTGATAAAGTGGGGGGAAATTGAGGTATTGGTTTTGGGGGGGGTTCATGCGTTTTTTTCAATTTTTTGGGGGGTGGTTGGTTTTTTGGGGAGATTTGGGTTTTTAGGGGAGGAATTTGGGGGAAACTGTGTGTTTTCTTCTATTTTTTTTGGGGGGGGGATTTGGTTTAATTGGGAACTTGAGGGTTTTGAGTGGAATCTGGGGAGGAATTGCGTGTTTTTTCCACTTTTTTTGGGGGGGTGATTGGGTTTTCTGGAAGCAATCCAGGTGGAATTTGGCCTTTTTTTTCCAATAATTCGGGCTGTTTTGGGGCGGATCGGTTCTTTTTTTTTGGGGGGGTGGGCTGGGTGCAATGAGGGTCCCACCTCATAGAGCTTCGACACCACCAACCTCCGCCCGGTGCTGTTGGTCCCCTCCATCACCACGACCTGAAACCAATGGAGAGATCTGGGGAAAGGGGAGGGCAGACCCAAAACGTGATTTTTTCACCCCAAAAATCCCAGCCGGCATCATTACCTGCCCAGGGAACAGAGAGAAATCCTGCAGCTCGGAAAGGTCCAAAGGGATCTGGGCTCCGGCCGAGCGCTCGCGGTCCCCCTCCAGCACTGCAGATTTGGGGTTCAGTTTCCCATTGCTGTCACAGCCGATGCGCCCCAAAACCGTCACCGAATCCTATGGGGGAAGAATGGCCCTTTGCCCCCAAACTGTGCCCCACAGAGACCCCAAATCGGGCCCCACAGAGACCCCAAATCTGTTCACAAAGTCTCCAAATTGTGCCCCAAAGAGAATCCCAAATCTGTCCCATGGAGACCCCAAAACCACCCCATACAAACCCCAAATTTTGCCTCATGAAGACCCCACATCTGACCCCCCAGAGACCCCCACCTGTGCAGGGAGCAGCAGGGAGGCGAAGTCCTCGATGTTGTGGTGGGACCGGAGCGCGTCGCCGAGCTCCTCCATCCTCCAGAACAGCACTGAGAGGAAAAAAAAACCCCAAACAACCCCAAAATAAGGCTACGTCACCCCCAACCTGGGGGTCACAGCCCCACATCCCCCCTCACCCTGCACCCCTTCCCATCCCTAAATCCTCAGCCCAAGTTCTCCCCTAGAAGGGACAACAGTGGCATCACGCCCCCCCCTCCCCCAAGACCCCAAAAAGATCCCAGAATTGAGCAACACTTCCCCAAAATTGGGGGTCACAGCCCCAAACCTGAAAAGGTTGTATCAACACCCCAAAAACTCCCCAAAAATAGGGCTACACCACCCCAAAATGCCACATTGCACCCCCAGGTCCGCCCCTAAAAGGGACAACACCCCAAAAACACCCCAAATAAAGCTCCATCACCTCAAAAAGGGGGGGTTGTACCCCAAAACCCCACCCGACCCCCCCACCTTCCCGGACGTCGGCTGCTCTCTGGAACATGAAGCTGTAGCTGCGGCTCAGGCTGCGCTCGGGGGGGTCGAAGGGTTTTGGGGTGCACTGGGAGCCCCCCCGGCCGCTCCAGGTGACGGCGTGGATGGGGCCGAAGGAGGCGACCACCGAACCCCGATTGGTGCGGGAGGAATATTGGGGGGAGGGGGCGATGCTGGGGGGGAGAGAATGGGGACAGGATTATGGGGATGGCCTCAAGCGGCCCCAAATGATGATCCCGAATAATGGCCCCCAGATGATGATCCCAAATAATGATGGCCCCCAAACGTTCCAAATAGTGGCTCCAGATAATGGCCCCAAATGATGATCCCAAATCGATGGCCCCCAAATGATGACGGCCCCCAAATCGCCCCAAACTTCCCAAACAGTGGCTCCAAATAATCCCAAGTAGCCCAAACGATGATCCCAAATACTGGCCCCAAATAACGGCCCCAAACAACCCCAAAAAGGCCCACACAACTCCCCCCAAATGACAGTCCCAAAAGTCACAGTGATGGTGGGTTCTTTGGGCACACTGTGGGGGTCGCTGGGCCCCCCCTGTGGGGCTGCAGGGAGTTTTGTACCTGGGGCTGAAGCTGTTTGGGGACAGCAGCCCTATGGGGCTGTGGGTGGAGGAGCTCCGTTTGGGATTGGGGTTTTCTGGGGTGGAACTGCTACGTTTTTGGGATCCCTATTAAAAAAAATAAAGGTGTTTTGGGGGAAAAAAGAATGGGATCTGGGGGTAACGAGGGGTGAAAGGGAAAAGGGGGGGAAAAGGGGAAAAATGGGTTTTGGGGCACAACACTGGGGGGTTGGTGGGGGGGTGAAAGAGATGGGATTGGGGGGGTGGGGGGAGAAGGGGACCGAGGTCTGGGGGGGGGGGAAGTGGGGGGAAACAGGGTTTTGGGGGGCGGGGAAGCTGGAGGAAAAAAAGAAGGAAAATAAAGGGGAATGGGTTATGGGGGAATGAGTTTTGGGGGGGGGGGAAAGGGGGAAAAGAGGAAGAATTCTGGGGGAAAAAGGAGAAAAATTGGGAAAAACGAAAGAGTTTGGGGGCAGAAAATGGAAAAAGGGGAATTGGTGGGGGGGGGGGGAAGGGGGAAAAGGGGAATGGGTTTTTGGGGGGAAAAATAGGGGGAAATGAGGGGACTGTTTTGGGGCCGCACTTTGGATGGGGTGGAATAGGAATCCAAGAGCTGCTCCTCCTCCTCCTCATTGAGGCTTCGGTCGTTAAGGAATACGGCACTCATTAACTAAAGGCTGCCTTAATTGGCGTTAATGAGCGGTAGAAAGGCTCAGCCCACTCTGTTTGTGGGGTTTTAATGGGAGATGCCCCCCAGATCCACATTTTCCTACTGATAATGCTCTGGTTTTGCTTGTTTTGCTAGGAAGTCCCCCCAAATTTGAGGGATTTCTCACAAGTTCACTCTGCTTTATAAGAAATCCCCCCAGATTTGCCCAATTTCCCACAAATTCCTCCCAAAACAGGCAGATACAGCTCCTGTAACGTGTGCACGTCGTGCAGACAGCGGCTGTCCGTCCTGCGGGTCCGTCTGTCCCTCCTGCTCAGCACCTATTGGGGGTGGGAGGGAGATGAGTTCCCCCCAGATCTCCCAGCACCGTTTTGAGGTGAATTTGAGGGATTTTGGGGTCTCACCTCGTGCTCGAAAGTGCTGAGAACCTCGGAGCTGAGCTGGGGGTCGAGGGCTTTGCTGGTAATGAAGGCGAGCAGCTCGTTAGCCAACGTCACCGGGTCCAGTGAGTGGGACAGGCAGAGCTCCAGCACTGCGGGGGGGCACAGAGATGGGGGGGGGGCCCCACAACCACGGGGGGGAGGAAGGGGCGTCCTGAAGCCCTAAGCCCCAAAAATCAGCTCCTGTGAAGCCCAAAGCCCCCCCAAAACGACCCCACGTTCCCCCCTCCTCCCCCTCACGTTTATCGGTCGCGTCCTCCCCGTCGCATCGCATCTCGAACAGCGCCAACTCACGCAGCACCGCCTCCACCGACACCGAGACCGGAACCGGCACCGCATCCCGCTCCGGGTCCGCCATCACCGCGGGAAAAAACCCGCGCCGGCGCGAAAAAACCACGTGAGGAAGAAGGAGGGGGCGTGGATATGCAGATTTTGAACACAAGGAGCCAATGGGGAGGGAGAGAAAAGGAAGGGGGCGTGGATTAGGGCGGGATCTCTCCTTATAAGGAGAGGGGCGTAGCTATGCAGATTTCAAACACAGGGAGCCAATGGGAAAGGGAGGGTGGAAGAAGGGGGCGGGGACGATGGGGCGGGGACGATGGGGCGCGGCCTCTCCTTATAAAGCGAGGGGGCGTGGCCATGTAGATTTTAAACACAGGGAGCCAATGGAAGAAGGAGGGAGGAGGAAGGGGGCGTAGTCACGAAGATTTTAAACACATTGAGCCAATGGGAAAGGGGGGGGAGGAGGAAGGGGGCGGGGCAAAGAGGGAATCTGGCGCCGGGAGGAAAAGCGTCCCAAGTGCCCCAAATCCGTCGGAATGGCCCCAAAATCCCCCAAATCCCCCCGATCCCCGCCAGCAGCTCCACGACCCCCCAGAAACAGCTGAGTCCTCCCCAAAAACCCGCCCCGTGGCCTCAAAGCCTCCCCCAGGACCCCCAAACCTCCCTTCTGACCCCAAAGGCTCACCCAAACTGACCCCAAATCCCACCCCACCCCCCCACAAACACCTCTGCCACCCCAAAATCCTCATAATCCTCCCCAAACCCACCCCGTGACCCCAAAACCCCATTTGGGGGATCTTCCCCAAAATCCCCCATTGCCATTCTTTTTTTTTTATTATTATTCTTCACAGACACAACAAACAACAACAAAAAATCCCATAATAAAAAGAAATAAAAATATAAAATCTGCCCCAAAATGTACAGCGTCAGTTCGGCACTTGGGTGGGGGGCCCTGAAGCAAAAGCAAGGCGAGTTTGGGGGAAAAAAGGGAGAAAAAGGGGAAAGAAAAGGGGGGGGGGAAGGGGGAAAGGAAGGAAAAAAAAGGCAGGGCTTCGGTTCAATTGGCTCTGGGGTGTTTGTAGGGTTCAGAGTACAAAAATAGGGGCACCCTGCAGGAGATCCCTGATTCGCTGCCATCCCAAAAGCAAAACCCCGCTGTGGGGCGGGAGGAGTGATGGAAATGGGGAGGATTCGCCCCAAAAGGGGGCTGTGGGGTCGGAGTGGTTGTGGGCTCAGCGCTGCTGTGGGGTCACCACTGCACTGCTTTGGGGTCAGCGCTGCTGTGGGGTCAGCGTTGCTTTGGGGTCAGCACTGCATTGCTTTGGGGTCAGCTCTGCTGTGGGGTCAGCCTTTCTGTGGGGTCGTCGCCGTCCCAGGGAGCACTCAGGCAAACATGGTGAGCTGCAGCCACTGTGGGGTGGGGGCAATGAGACCCCAAAATGAGCAAAGAACCCCAAAATGTCCCCAAATGGGGCCAAAATGGGGCCCAATGAAGCCAAATCGGCCCCAAATGCACCCAAAACGGCCCCAAATGATCCCAAATGATCCCCAAAATGGCCCTGAATGACACCAAAGTAATCCCAAATGATCCCTAAATGGCCTGAAATGACCCCGTAACTGCCCCCAAAATGAACATGAAGACCCCAAAATCAGCCCCCAAAGACTCCAAAATAATCCCAGATAATCCCCAAATGGCCCCAAACGATCACAAAATGAACCCAAAGTGCCCCAAAGTGCCCCAAAATGAGCACCCACCTGCAGCAATCCGAAGGTGACGACGCCATCTTTGTCCCCATCCATAGCCTGGAAAAACCCTTTGGGGGAAAAAAGTGGGATTTTGGGACAGGGAAACGGTTTGGGGGGAATCTGGGGCTTTTTGGGTCGATTTGGGGGGAAAAAATGGAAAATCCTATGCGGTCGAGCAGGAAAAATAGCAAAGAAATGGTAATTTTGAAGGGGAAAAACCCCAAGTCCCATGTTGTGGGTTTTTGGGTCCATCCCATTAAAATTGGTGATTTTTGGTAAAAACTGG
>JARXNR010000422.1:0-44603 GCA_036346035.1 Crossoptilon crossoptilon
CCATTTTGGGGGGGGTTGAAATGAGAGATCTGGGGGTGGGAAGGGGGGATTGGGGGCATTTTGGGGTGAAACTGTGGAATTTGGGGACAGAAATGGAGTTTGGGACCATTTTGGGGGGCCTGAAATGAGAGATCTGGGGGTGGAAAGGGGGATCTGGGTCCATTTTGGGGTGAAACTGGGGGATTTGGGGACGGAAATGGGTTTGGTTTCATTTTGGGGGGGTTGAAATGAGAGATCTGGGGGTGGGAAGGGGGGATTTGGGTCATTTTGGGGTGAAATTCGGGGATTTGGGGATGGAAATGGGGATTGGGGCCATTTTGGGGGGGGTTGAAATGAGAGATCTGGGGGTGGGAAGGGGGGATTTGGGTCCATTTTGGGGTGAAACCGGGGGATTTGGGGACAGAAATTGGGAATTGGGGCCAATTTGGGGAGAAGCTGACAGATCTACGGAGGAGAATTGGGGGATTGGTTCCGATTTGGGGACGGAAATGGGGGAATTGGGGCCGATTTGGGGAGGAACCGAGAGATCTCCGGAAGGAAGCGGGGGGATTCGCAGCCAATTTTGGGGTGAAAGCGGGTTGTTTTGTCCCATTTTTTTTTGGGGGGGGGTTTGGGGGGGATGCAGGATTCAGCTGGAGGAATCCATGATGGTGCGGCTGAGCGAGAGCCGCCGGCAGAGGGCGCAGCGCCGCCTCCGTGCCATGGGCGCCGTCAGCTTGGACTCCATCACCCATTTTGGGGACACCTCCGCCCTCCTGGGACCCCCGGATCAGGTGGGGGTGGCCTTTAGCCCCGCCCTCTCGCCCTTAGCCCCGCCCCCTTCGTCTCTTCCACTCCCCCCTCCCCCCCCCCCCCTTAATTTTGATCTTATTTGGTTGCAGGAGGCGCCGCCCCCCCCCAAAAAGAAGAAAAAAGTGGTGAAGAGGAAAGCGGGGAGGAGGAAGGGTGAGTCCTCCAGCCTGCAGGGGGCGCTGTGCGGCTCGGTCCTCCAGCCTGCAGGGGGCGCTGTGCGGCTCGGTCCTCCAGCCTGCAGGGGGCGCTGTGCGGCTCGGTCCTCCAGCCTGCAGGGGGCGCTGTGGGGCTCGGTCCTCCAACCTGCAGGGGGCGCTGTGGGGCTCGGTCCTCCAGCCTGCAGGGGGCGCTGTGGGGCTCGGTCCTCCAGCCTGCAGGGGGCGCTGTGCGGCTCGGTCCTCCAGCCTGCAGGGGGCGCTGTGGTCCTCCAGCCTGCAGGGGGCGCTGTGGGGCTCGGTCCTCCAGCCTGCAGGGGGCGCTGTGCGGCTCGGTCCTCCAGCCTGCAGGGGGCGCTGTGCGGCTCGGTCCTCCCCTCCTGCAGGGGGCGCCGTGCTGCTTGGTCCTCCAGCCTGCAGGGGGCGCTGTGCGGCTCGGTCCTCCAGCCTGCAGGGGGCGCTGTGGGGCTCGGTCCTCCAGCCTGCAGGGGGCGCTGTGGGGCTCGGTCCTCCAGCCTGCAGGGGGCGCTGTGGGGCTCGGTCCTCCAGCCTGCAGGGGGGCGCTGTGCCATTTGGTCCTCCCCACCTGCAGGGGGCGCTGTGGGGCTCGGTCCTCCAGCCTGCAGGGGGCTCTGTGGGGCTCGTTCCTCCAGCCTGCAGGGGGCGCTGTGGGGCTCGGTCCTCCCCGCCTGCAGGGGGCGCTGTGCGGCTCGGTCCTCCAGCCTGCAGGGGGGCGCTGTGCCATTTGGTCCTCCCCACCTGCAGGGGGCGCTGTGCAGCTCAGTCCTCCAGCCCGCAGGGGGGCGCTGTGCCATTTGGTCCTCTGCGCCTGCAGGGGGCGCCATGCAGCTTAACTCACTGCTCTCTTCTTGTCTACAGGTTTCCGTCGTCGACGCTGAGCTCTGTGGTAATAAAGGAGTTAATTTGGTGTCACGCTGCTCATTAGTGCTTATTAAGGGGAGAGGGCGGGGTTGGGGAGGGGCCAAGATGGTGGCTAATACATCCAACATGGCTGGCCCCCATCTACCATGCCTGGCCTCATCCAACATGGCCACTCCCACCCAACATGGCCGCCTCCACCCAACATGGCCACCACTCAGCCATCATGGCTGCCTCCACCCAACATGGCTGACCCCACCCAACATGGCTGCCACTCACCCAACATGGCCAAGCCCATCCACCATGATGCCCCCCACCCAACATGGCCGCCCCCACCCACCCAACATGGCTGCCACTCACCAAACATGGCTGACCCCACCCACCATAATGCCCCCCACTCACCCAACATGGCTGCCACTCAGCCAACATGGCTACCACTCACCCACCATAATGAGCCCCACCCACCCAACATGGCCACCCCCCACCCAACATGGCTGCCACCTACCCAACATGGCCAAGCCCATCCACCATGATGCCCCCCACCCAACATGGCCGACCCCACCCACCATAATGCCCCCCACCCACCCAACATGGCCGCCACTCACCCAACATGGCCACCCCCACCCACCATAATGCCCCCCACTCACCCAACATGGCCAAGCCCATCCGCCATGATGCCCCCACCCAACATGGCTGCCACTCACCTAACATGGCCGCCACTCACCCAACACAGCCGACCCCACCCACAATGTCCCCCACTGAACATGGCTGCCATTCACCCAACATGGCTGCCACTCACCCAACATGGCCGCCCCCACCCGCCATAATGCCCCCCATCCACCCAACATGGCCGCCACCCACCCAACATCATGCCCCCCACATGCCCAACATGGCTGCCCCCTGCCCAACATGGCCGCCCCCACATGGAGGCCGCCATCTTTGCCCCCCAAGATGACCACCGGCCCTAAATAAAAAAGGACCAGAAGCCCCCAAAAACGCCCCAAGTGACCCCAAAACGACACCAGCGCCCCATTTTTACCCTTTCTTTACAACTACTTCACCCATTTTCACGACCGTTTTTCACGCTTTTTACCTTTTTTTCTGCTCTTTTTTAACTTTATGGCCCTTTCCCTCATTCTCTGCTTTATAAACGTCCACCTTTCCCAATTTTTACTCTATTTACAACAATTTTGCCTTTTTTCCCCCCTTTTTCTGCCCATTCCTGACCCGCTTGACCCTTTTTATACCAGCCATTTTTTTATTTAATAACCACAAACCTAAAATCCCACAAAACGGCCCCAAAACGGGATTCCCCCATCGCACTCCTCACAAAAAAACGCCCCAAAATGGGATTTTCTCCATTGGATTTGCCACAAAACTTCCCAAAATGGCATTTATTACCATTTTTTCCCTTAGAAAGCGTCAGAAAAAGGCATCAAAAAACCTAAAACCCCACAAAATGGCCCCAAAATGGGATTTTCCCACTGCATTCCTCAAAAAAAGGCCCTCCCTCAGCAATCTCCCATAAAACCACGCAAGAACAGAACTCCCACCCCCCCCAGCACCACCCAGGCCCCCTCCCTTCACCCCAAAATCTCTCCCAGACCCCAAATCCGCCCCTTTTCACCCCAAAACCAACCCCGGATGTGATGTCACCGACCCGCACCGCCTCGTCATGCCCTTCTCCAAGATGGCGCCCAACATGGCGGCGCCCGCTCTGCAAATGGCGCCTTCCCGCTCTGCGCATGCGTCGTTCCACTTGGTGCATGCGCGCCGCGCCCGTTGCTAGGGGATCCCGCTCGGCTTCCCTCTCTGCGCATGCGCGCTGCGCTCCGTTGCTAAGCAACGCCGCCATTTTGTGGGAGGTGCCGGCGCCATTTTGTAGGCGGTGCCGCCGCCGTCTTGTCCCGTTTCAAGATGGCGTTGGCCGACATCGTCCGCCTCCCTCCGGCTTTGGAGGCTCCTTTCGTGCCCCTCGGAGCCCCTCGGGATCTTCCCGGTCCCCCCTCGGAGTTGGCGGTTCGTCCTTTTGGCGGTGCGGATCTGCCCGGGCCCGGCCTGCAGCTCCTACACGGCACCACTACTTTGGCCTTTAAGGTAAGACCCGAAATCGTCGGATTTTACCTCAGAATTTGGGCCGGGCCGGCACCGAACCCTTCCGTGAGGACGGGAGCGGTTTGTAGCCCCAAAATCGCGGTTTTTTACCTCAGAACTTCTCCCGGCTGCACCTCGAGGGGCTGCGGGTTCCGTTGGTTACCGCAGGGCCCCAAAAACGCACGGATTTAACCCAAAAAGGCTCAGCGGAGCGGCCCGAAACCCTATAGGAGCTTCTCTGAGTCTGATTTCTTATCGTAGAGATCCCAAAATCCCGTTTTTATACACCAAAAACTATTCCGAGGGCCTCCAGGTGCCGTAGGAGATCCTCTGGGGCTGCTTGGTGGCTTTAAGGACCCAAAATCCCATTTTTTTTCCCCAAAAAACCTCCCTATGAAGATTTCCAGGTGCCGTAGGACATTTTATGGGGCTGCTTGGTGGCTTTAAGGACCCCCAAATCCCATTTTTTTGCCCCAAAAAGCCTCTATGAGGGCCTCCAGGTTCCATAAGAGATCCTATGGGGCGGCTTGGTGGCCTTAAGGACCCCAAAATCCCACTTTTTCACCCCAAAAAGCCTCTATGAGGGCCTCCAGGTTTCATAGGAGAGCCTATGGGGCTGCCTGGTGGCTTTTAGGATCCCAGAATTTCCCTGTAGGACCCCATAACCCAATCCTGGGACCCCAGAACCCCATGCTGGCCCCCATAACCTCACTGTAGGACCCCAGAACCCCATAATCTCCTGGTAGGACCCCATAACCAGATGCTGGGACCCCATAACCTCACATTAGGCCCCCATAACCCCATCATCACCCAGTAGGCCCCCATAACCTGATTCTGGGACCCCATAACCACACATTAGACCCCCATAACCCCATAATCTCACAGTAGGACCCCATAACCTGATGCTGGGACCCCATAACCTCACATTGGGCCCCCATAATCCCATAATCTCACGGTAGGACCCCATAACCTGATGCTGGTCCCCCATAACCTCACATTGGGCTCCCATAACCCCATAATCTCACAATAGGACCCCATAACCTGATGCAGGGACCCCACAGTCTCACAGTAGGACCCCATAACCTGATGCTGGTCCCCCATAACCTCACTGTAGGGCCCTATAACCCCTTAATCTCACAATAGGACCCCATAACCTGATTCTGGGACCCCATAACCTCACTGTAGCACCCCATAACCTGATGTTGATCCCCCATAACCTCACTGTAGGACCCCATAACCCCATAATCTCACAATAGGACCCCATAACCAGATGCTGGTCCCCCATAACCTCACATTGGGCCCCCATAACCCCATAATCTCACAGTAGGACCCCATAATCTCACAGTAGGACCCCATAACCTGATGCTGGGACCCCATAACTTCACATTAGGACCCCATCATGTGACGTTGGGACCCCATAACCTCACAGTAGGACCCCATAACGTGATGCTGGGATCCCATAATCTCACTGAAGGACCCCATAACGTGATGCTGGGACCCCATAATCTCACAGTAGGACCCCATAACCTGATGCTGGTCCCCCATAACCTCACATTGGGCCCCAGAACCCCATAATCACCCAGTAGGACCCCATAACCTGGTGCTGGTCCCCCATAATCTCACAGAAGGCCCCCATAACCAGATGCTGGGACCCCGTAACCTCATTGTAGGGCCCTGTAACCCCATAATCTCACAGTTGGGCCCCATAACCTGATGCTGGTCCCCCATAACCTCACATTGGGCCCCCATAAGCTCACAGAAGGCCCCCATAACCAGATGCTGGGACCCCATAACCTCACATTAGGCCCCCATAATCTCACAGTAGGACCCCATAACCTCACATTGGGCCCCCATAACCCCATCATCACCCAGTAGGACCCCATAACCAGATGCTGGGACCCCATAACCCCATAATCTCACAGTAGGACCCCATAACCAGATGCTGGTTCCCATAGCCTCACATTGGGCCCCCATAATCTCACAGAAGGACCCCAGAACCTGATGCTGGGATCCCATAATCTCACATTTGGCCCCCATAATCTCACAGTAGGACCCCAAAACCTGATGCTGGGACCCCATAACCTCACAGTAGGACCCCATAATCTAATGCTGGGATCCCATAATCTCACATTGGGCCCCCATAATCTCACAGTAGGACCCCAAAACCTGATGCTGGGACCCCATAACCTCACAGTAGGACCCCATAATCTGATGCTGGGATCCCATAATCTCACATTGGGCCCCCATAATCTCACAGTAGGACCCCATAATCTGATGCTGGGATCCTATAATCTCATAGAAGGCCCCCATAACCTGATGCTGGGCCCCCATAATCTCACAGTAGGACCCCATAATCTGATGCTGGGATCCCATAATCTCATAGAAGGCCCCCATAACGTGATGCTAGGACCCCATAATCTCACAGTAGGACCCCATAATCTGATGCTGGGATCCCATAATCTCATAGAAGGCCCCCATAACGTGATGCTAGGACCCCATAATCTCACAGTAGGACCCCATAACCTGATGCTGGGATCCCATAATCTCATAGAAGGCCCCCATAACCTGATGCTGGGACCCCATAATCTCACAGTAGGACCCCATAACCTCCCATTGGACCCCCATAAGGTGCCGTTACGCCCCCCTACCCCCCCCTAACCTTCCGTTCCCCCCCCAGTTTGCCCACGGCGTGGTGGTGGCGGTGGATTCCCGCGCCACGGCCGGTTCCTACATCGCTTCCCAGACGGTGCAGAAGGTGATCGAGATCAACCCCACCCTTTTGGGCACCATGGCAGGAGGGGCAGCCGACTGCAGCTTTTGGGAACGGCTGCTGGCCAGGCAGTGCAGGGTGTACGAACTGAGAAACAAGGAACCCATCTCCGTGGCTGCTGCCTCCAAACTGCTGGCCAACATGGTGTATCAGTACAAGGGGATGGGGCTCAGCATGGGAACCATGATCTGCGGGTGGGATAAACGAGGACCAGGTGAGTGGGGGGGGGGATAAGAGGGGGTTATGGGGTCTTTGGGGGAGGTAGGATGGGGTCCTGGGGTCTTTGGAAGGGGTAGGAGGGGGTTACGGGGTCTTTGGGGGAGGTAGGAGGGAGTTATGGGGTCTTTGGAGGGGGTATGAGGTGGTTATGGGGTCTTTGGATGGGGAAGGAAGGCGTTATGGGGTCTTTGTGGGGGGCAGGGAGGGGAAGGTGGTGTATCAGTACAAGGGGATGGGGCTCAGCATGGGAACCATGATCTGCGGGTGGGATAAACGAGGACCAGATGAGTGGGGGGGGGGATAAGAGGGGGTTATGGGGTCTTTGGGGGAGGTAGGAGGGGGCTATGGGGTGTTTGGAGGGGGTAGGAGGGGGCTGTGGGGTTTTTGGAGGAGGTAGGAGGGGGTTATGGGGTGTTTGGAGGGGGTAGGAGGGAGTTGTGGGGTTTTTGGAGGAGGTAGGAGGGGGTTATGGGGTGTTTGGAGGGGGTAGGAGGGGGCTGTGGGGTGTTTGGAGGGGGTAGGAGGGGGTTTTGGGGTGTTTGGTGGGGATATGAGGGGGTTATGGGGTCTTTGAAGGAGGTAGGAGGGGGTTATGGTGTCTTTGGAGGGGGTAGGAGGGGGTTATGGGGTCTTTGAGGGAGGTAGGAGGGGGTTATGGGGTCTTAGGGGGGGCAGGGAGGTAGTTATGGGGTCTTTGGAGGGGTTTGGAGGGGGTTGTGGGGTCTTTGGGAGGGGTAGGAGGGGGCTATGGGGTGTTTGGAGGGGGTATGAAGGGGTTATGGGGTCTTTGGAGGGGGTATGAAGGGGTTATGGGGTCTATAGGGAAGGTAGGAGGGGGTCCTGGGGTCCTTGGAAGGGGCAGGAGGGGGTTATGGGGTCTTTGGGGGAGGTAAGAGGGGGTTATGAGGTCTATGAGGGAGCAGAGAGGGGTTATGGGGTCTTTGGAGGTGGTAGGAGGGGGTTATGGGGTCTTTGGGGGAGGTAGGAGGGGGTTATGGGGTCTTTGGAGGAGGTAGGAGGGGGCTATGGGGTGTTTGGAGGGGCAGGGAGGGGTTATGGGGTCTTTGGGGGAGGTAGGAGGGAGTCTTGAGGTCTTTGGTGGGGGTAGGAGGGGGTTATGGGACTTTTGGGGGGGCAGGGAGGTGGTTATGGGGTGTTTGGAGGGGATATGAGGGGGTTGTGGGGTCTTTGGTGGGGGTAGAAGGGTGTTATGGGGTCTTTGGAGAGGCTAGGAGGGGGTTATGGGGTCTTTGGAGGGGGTAGGAGGGGGTTATGGTGTCTATGGAGGGGGTAGGAGGGTGTTATGGGGTTTTTGGAGGAGGCAGGAGGGGGTTATAGGGTTTTGGAGAAGGTAGGAGGGGGTTATGGTGTCTTTGGAGGGGGTAGGAGGGGGTTATGGGGTCTTAGGGGGGGCAGGGAGGTGTTATGGGTCAGTTGAGGGATTTTTGGGGTCCTGGGGTTTCCTGGGGTTTTTTCCTGGGGGTTTCCTGGGGTTTTTTCCTGGGTTTTTTTCCTGGGGTTTCCTGGGATTTTTGGGGTCTTACTGGGGGGTCCTGGGGGACCTTGTGGGTGGCAGGGAGGGGAAGGTGGTGTATCAGACCAAGGGGACGGGGCTCCCCAACCCCCAAAGCCCCCTCCCCACCCCCAAATCCCCTCCCTCACCCCACCCTTCCCCTCCCCCCAGGCCTTTACTACGTGGACAGCGAAGGCACGCGGATCCCCGGCGACGCGTTCGCGGTGGGTTCGGGTTCCAGCTACGCCTACGGGGTGCTGGACGGAGCGCGGCGGCACGACATGGCGGTGGACGAGGCCTTGGAGCTGGCCCGGCGCGCCATCTTCCAGGCGGCACGGCGCGACGCTTACTCGGGGGGCTCCGTCACCGTGTACCACGTGGGGCCGAGCGGTTGGCGGCGCGTCTCCAGTCACGACGTGGCCGGGCTCCACGACGCTTACGGCGAGTAACGGGGTGGGCAAGATGGCGGCGGGACAAGATGGCGGCGGCGCGGTCTGCCGTTGGTGGGTCGAATGTGGTGGAAGGGCAAGATGGCGGCCTCCCGGTGTTCTGTTTGTTGCTTGGGGGTCTTCCGTCATGGATTTGGGGTCTTCCATTGGTGGGTTGGGGCTTCAAACATGGCGGAGGGACAAGATGGCGGCCTCCTGGTCTTCTGTTTGCGGGTTGGGGGTCTTCCATCATGGATTTGGGGTCCTCCATTGGTGGGTTGGGGTCCTCCATTGGTGGGCTGGGGCGTCAAACATGGCGGAGGGACAAGATGGCGGCCTCCTGGTCTTCTGTTTGCAGGTTGGGGGTCTTCCATTGGTGGGTTGGGGCTTCAAACATGGCGGAGGGACAAAATGGCGGCCTCCTGGTCTTCCATTCTTGGGTTGGGGTCTTCCATTTGTGGGTTGGGGGTCTTCCGTTGGTGGGTTGGGGCTTCAAACATGGCGGTGGGACAAGATGGCGGCCTCCTGGTCTTCCGTTGGTGGGTTGGGGGTCTTCCATTGGTGGGTTGGGGTCCTCCAAGAGTTGGAGGTCCTCCATGGTGGGTTCGGGTCCTCCAAGGGTTCGGGGTCCTCCATGGTGGGTTGCAAGTCCTCCAAGAGTTGGAGGTCCTCCACGGTGGGTTCAGGTCCTCCATGGTGGGGTCGGGGTCCTCCAAGGATTGGACGTTCTCCATGGTGGGTTGGAGGTCCTCCAAGGGTTGGGGGTCCTCCATGGTGGGTTGAGGTCCTCCAGGAGTTGGAGGTCTTCCATGGTGGGTTGGAGGTCCTCCAAGGGTTGGAAGTCCTCTGTGGTGGGTTGGAGGTCCTCCATGGTGAGGTTGGGGTCCTCCAAGGGTCGGGGGTCCTCCATGGTGGGTTGGGGTCCTCCATGGTGGGTTGGAGGTCCTCCAAGAGTTGGAGGTCCTCCATGGTGGGTTCGGGTCCTCCATGGTGGGGTTGGGGTCCTCCAAGGGTTGGCGATCCTCTATGGTAGGTCGGGTTCCCCAAAGTAAGGAACTGGTGTCCATAGAACGTCTTCTTCCGATCCCACCAACGCGCTACTTCCGGTCTCCGTACGGCAAAATGGCGGCGCCCGAATGACACTCCAGCATGAAGACGTTGCGGCGTCCTGTTGCCACATCCGGTATCTTCGCGTCTACTTCCGCTCGCCAAACACAAGCAGGCGCCCCGCGGGCCGGAAGTGCAGTGCAAAGAAAGCGGAAGTCACGTGGCGACCGCGTCCGGAAATTCCGGTGGGGGCGTAATGGCGGCGCGCAGAGCGCTGCGGATCGGTAATGGCGGCGTGGGGCGTTTTGGGTGGGATTGGGGGCACCGTGGGGCGGCCGTGGGGGTCTTAAAGCTTCTATGGGGTCTCTGTGGGATTCTGGGGGTCTCTATGCGGTTTCTATGGGGGTCTGTGGGTCCCTATGGCGTCCCTATGGGTCTCTATGGATCTCTAAGGGGTCCCTGTGGGTCCCTAATGGTCCCTATGGGGTCCCTATGTGTCCTTAAGTGTCCCTATGGGGTCCCTGTGGGTCCCTGTGGGTCCTTATGTGTCCCTGTGGGTCTCTATGGGTCTCTATGGGTCTCTATGGGTCCCTATGGGTCCCTGTGAGTCTCTATGGATCTGTAAGGGGTCTCTATGGAGACTCTATGGGGTCCCTATGTGTCCTTATGTGTCCCTATGGGGACCCTGTGGGTCTCTATGAGTCCCTATGGGTCCCTATGTGTCCTTATGTGTCCCTGTGGGTCCCTATGGGTCCTATGGATCCCTATGGGTCCCTGTGAGTCTCTATGGATCTGTAAGGGGTCTCTATGGAGACTGTATGGGTCCATATGTTTCACTATGTGTCCCTATGGGTCTCTGTGTGTCCCTGTGGGTCTCTATGGGTCCCTGTGGGTCCTTATGGGTCCCTGTGGGTCTCTATGGGTCCCTGTGGGTCCCTATGGGTCCCTATGGGTCCCTGTGGGTCCCTCTGTGTCCCCACGTCCCCCCACATCCCCCCACATGTCTGTCTGTCTCCCCCCAGCGGAGCGCCGCGCTCTCAGTGCCCGCCCCATCCCAGCAGCCCCGCAACGCATCGGCCAATGGCGGGTCAGGTGAGGGGTTGGTGGTCTGAGTGGGCGGGGCTGGACGAACTGGGCGTGGCCTCATTTGCATAACTAATTACCCTCAGCCAGGGATTGGCACCCGGCAGTTCGGGCTACGGACCCCTCCGAGACCTCCCTGATTGGTCGTTCGTGGGTGAGCCGAAACCCCTTCGTTTCACCCCAAATTTTGGGGGGCTGACCCCGCCCCCTTCTGCTGACCCCGCCCCCCTTTTCTGGCCCCGCCCCCTTTTGCACGCCCCATTCCCATTGGTCTGTGTTGGAGGGTTTTGCTCCGCCCCTCTCCATCCCTCTCTCCATTCATTCGTTCAATTCCGTTGCCACGCCCCCCACGCCAAGCCACGCCCCCTGCTTTATAACCCCGCCCCCCTGTTTCTCCCGCTTCTTCCTATTGGTCCGTTTGTGCTGGTGTGGCTCCGCCCTCTAAATCCATCCATTCATCCAACGCCCTCTTTGCTAAGCCACGCCCCCTTTCCATTTGGCCACGCCCCATTTTGAACACACCCTCCCCCCGGCCCCACCCCCTTTCCCTCACTCCATTTCTATTGGTCCGTTTAGGGGGAAGGGGGGCGTGTCTCCACTCTCCCATCTCCCCCATTGGTTCTTCTTAGGCCACGCCCCATCCTTAAGCCACGCCCCCTTACATTGGCTGCACTCACTTCTGCTTGCCCCGCCCCCTTTCCTACACCTCATTCCTATTGGTCCGTTTAGGGGGCGTGGCTCTACCCCCATCCCTCTATTTGTTCAGCTGTTCTCCTTAAGCCCCACCCCTTTCTTTTGGCCACGCCCCCCTTTTGGCCACGCCCCTTATTGTCTGACCCCCTCCCCCCCCTTCCCCATACCCCTTTCCTATTGGTCCGTTCTATGTAGCCTGGCTCCACCCACCCGATTCAGCGCAGGCCACGCCCCTTTTTGCCCCGCCCCCTTCTGGCCACGCCCCTTATTCCTATTGATCCGTTTTGTTGTGCATGGCCCCACCCCCCCCGCCGCCCCTTCAGTCCGATGAGGCCACGCCCCTCTGTCTAAAGCCCCGCCCCCTTTTCCTTTTGGCCACGCCCATTCAAGATGGCCGCCCGGCTCCCCTGTGGGCGGGGCAACTGCGCCGTCGCCATGACAACGAGGAACTGGCCGTGAGTTTGGCTCCGCCCCCTCCGCCCCTCTATTGGGCTCTATGGGGCGGTTATGGGGTGGTTATGGGGCTCTGTGGGGGGATTTTGGGGTCTATGGGGCGGTTATGGGGCTCTATGGGGCGGTTATCTGGCTCTATGGGGTGGTTATGGGGCTCTATGGGGGGATTTTGGGGTCTATGGGGTGGTTATGGGGCGGTTATGGGGCTCTATGGGGCGGTTATGGGGCTCTATGGGGTGGTTATGGGGGGATTTTGGGGTCTATGGGGTGGTTATGGGGTGGTTATGGGGCTCTATGGGGTGCTTATGGGGCTCTATGGGGGGTTATGGGGCTCTATGGGGCGGTTATGGCGTGGTTATGGGGCTCTATGGTGTGGTTATGGGGCTCTATGGGGCGGTTATGCGGCTCTATGGGGCTCTATGGGTGGTTATGGGTCTCTGTGGGGCAGTTATGGGGCTCTATGGGGCGGTTATGGGGCTCTATGGGGCTCTGTAGGGTGCTTATGGGGCTCTGTGGGGCTCTATGGGGCTCTATGGGGCAGTTGTGGGTCCCTATGGGGCACTTATGGGTCCCTATGGGGCACTTAGGGGTCCCTATGGGGCAGTTATGGGTCCCTATGGGGCAGTTGTGGGGCTCTATGGGTCTCTATGGGGCAGTTATGGGGCAGTTATGGGCTCTATGGGGCTCTATGGGGCAGTTGTGGGTCTCTATGGGTCCCTATGGGGCACTTATGGGTCCCTATGGGGCACTTATGGGTCCCTATGGGGCAGCTGTGGGGCTCTATGGGTCTCTATGGGGCAGTTATGGGGCAGTTATGGGGTCTATGGGGCACTTATGGGGCGGTTATGGGTCCCTATGGGGCACTTATGGGTCGCTATGGGTTCCCCATTTAAGCCCCACTGATCCCTTTTAGCCCCGCCCCCTTCCCTTTAACCCCGCCCCCTTCCCTTAGCCCCGCCCCTTTGTGACCCCTTCCCCCCTCTGACTCCGCCCCCAGCGCCGCGCCGTGGCTCTCATCCAATCAATGGACGCCGCACGGGAAAGGGGGCGGGGCTTAACCCCCGAGCCCCGCCCCTCGCTCCGCCCCAAAGTTTCCCGGCCCCCCCCACCCCCAAAATCTCCGTTTTTCACCCCAAAACAATAAAAGCGAATGACGAACCCGGCGCTGAGTATTTCCGGGTCATTTGGGGGGTCATTAGAGGTCACGGATGGGTCATGTGACCATTAGGGTCACATTTGGGGTCGTTTGGGGCCCCACACTTATGGGTCCCACCCCACACTTATGGGTCCCACCCCACACTTATGGGTCCCACTTATGGGTCCCACCCCACACTTATGGGTCCCACCCCACACTTATGGGTCCCACCCCACACTTATGGGTCCTGCCCCCCACTTATGGGTCCGACCCCCCACTTATGGGTCTGTGCCCCCACTTATGGGTCTGACCCCCCACTTATGGGTCTGTGCCCCCACTTATGGGTCTGGGTGCCCACTTATGGGTCTGACCCCCCACTTATGGGTCTGTGCCCCCACTTATGGGTCTGCCCCACACATATGGGCCCCACAGATGGTGTCCCCCCACCCCACTTATGGGTCCCACCCCACATTTATGGGTCCCGCCCCACATTTATGGATCCCCCCCCCCACATTTATGGGTCCCCCCCCACATTTATGGGTCCCACCCCACACTTATGGGTCGTCATCGTCCCCCCCCCCCACCCCCCCACATAAGGCTCACACGACACTTCCGGTTCCCCCCGGGGGCCTTTATTTCCCCTCCCCCTCCTCTTCCTCCTCCTCCTCCTCCTCCACTTCCTGTGACCACACCCCCGGACCGGAAGTCCCGCCCCCTCCCCCCCAACAAGCCATTTATGGGTACCCCACCCCCACACTTATGGGGCCCCCCAAATATTCATATTTTTTTGTTCCCCCCCTCCTCTTCCTCCTCCTCCTCCTCCTCCACTTCCTGTGACCACACCCCCGGACCGGAAGTCCCGCCCCCTCCCCCCGCCCCCTCATTGCTTGGCCCCGCCCCTCGGCCCCCAACGGCGTCGTCCCATTGGCTGCGGCTCCGCCACCTGAAAGACAAAGGAGACTCACGGGGAAGGGGGCGGGGCTTGAGCGGGAGGGGGGCGGGGTCAGGGGATGGCCCCGCCCCCTCCTCCTCCTCCTCCTCCTCCCCTCCCCCACCTCCCATCCCTTTCTCTGCCCCACACTTGTGGGGCGCTGACGGCCTTCAGTATGGGGAGTACCAGGAGGTGGCTCTGGCTCGGCCCCTGTGGGAGAGAAAGAAAGAGGTTGGGGGGTAGAGGGGAGGGGGGAGGGGGTCACGGGGATGGGCGGGACCCCCTTTGGAGGACTCTTGGGGGGGCTTGGAGGACTTTGGGACAGTCGGAGCCCTTCCTCGGAGGACCCAGGGAACATAGGAACCCTCTTGGAGGACTCTTGGGGGGGCTTGGAGGACTTTGGGACAGTCAGAGCCCTTCCTCGGAGGACTCAGGGAACATAGGAACCCCCTTGGAGGACTCTTGGGGGGCTTGGAGGACTTTGGGACAGTCAGAGTCCTTCCTTGGAGGACTCAGGGAACATAGGAACCCTCTTGGAGGACTCTTGGGGGGCTTGGAGGACTCAGGGACAGTCAGAGTCCTTCCTTGGAGGACTCAGGGAACATAGGAACCCCCTTGGAGGACTCTTGGGGGGCTTGAAGGACTCAGGGACAGTCGGAGCCCTACCTCGGAGGACCCAGGGACCATAAAATCCCCCTTGGAGGACTGTTGGGGGGGCTTGGAGGACCCAGCTACCACAGAACCCCATTTTGGAACATTCCGGTCACCCTTGGAGGACCCAGGGACCACCAAACCCCCTTCAGAGGACTGTGGGAGTCCTTGGAGGACTTCGGGACAGTCAGAGCCCTTCCTCGGAGGACCCAGTGCCGTAGAATCGCCCTTGGAGGACTCTGGGGCTCCTTGGAGGACCCAGCTACCACAGAACCCCTTGGAGGACTCTTTTGAGGAAACACTCAGGTCTTCCTTGGAGGACTCAAGGACCACCTTGGAAACCATTGGGGGGCGGAAGGACCGTCGGAGCACCCTTCCTTCCGACCTCGGAGGACCCGTCACCAACCGGAAGAGCTCCCCTACCTGTAGGCCCTCCCCCGGGGCCGACTGTAGCCGCTGTAGAATCGCGCTCGGCTCGCCCCATAACCGCCGCCTCCGCCGCGACCCCGGTAACGAGAACGGGGGAAACCCCGATCCGTCGTGCTGATTCCGGGGCGGTTCGTCCGCTTCGGGATCACCTGCGGGACGACACGACGCCCCCGTCGTCGCGATAGAGATCCGATCATCGCGATAGGACACCCTCCCATCGCGATAGAAGTTTGACTACCGTGATAGGACACTCTCCCATCGCGATAGAGCTCCCCATCACTGCTACAGAGGTCCGACTGTCGCGATAGGACGCTCTCCCATCGCGATAGAGCTCCCTGTCGTCACGATAGAGATCCGACCGTCGCTATAGGACGCCCTCCCATCGCGATAGAGCTCCCTGCCGTCATGATAGAGGCCTGATCGTCGCAATAGGACGCCCTCCCATCGCGATAGAGCTCCCCGTCGTCACGATAGAGATCTGACCGTCGCGATAGGACGCCCTCCCATCGCGATAGAGCTCCCCGTCGTCACGATAGAGATCTGACCGTCGCGATAGGACGCCCTCCCATCACGATAGAGCTCCCCGTCGCTGCTATAGAGGTCCGACTGTCGCGATAGGACGCCCTCCCATCGCGATAGAGCTCCCCGTCGTCGCGATAGAGATTCAGCCATCCGCTATAGAGCGCCCCATTGCTGCGATAGAATGCCCTCCCATTGCGGCAGAGGTCCAGCTGTTGTGATAGAGTGCTCTCCCATCGCGATAAAGGTCTGTCACAATAGAGTGCTCCATCACCGCAACGGAATACTCTTCCATCACGATAGAAATCCAGCTGTCGTGACAGAGCACCCCATGGTTGTGACAGAACGCTCTCCTGTCGCGATAGAGTTCTGTCACAATAAGCACCCTGTCACCACAATAGATGCTCTCCCATCGCGATAGAGGTCTGACTATCATGACAGAGCACCTCATTGCTTCGATAGAACACCTTTCATTACGATGTAACACCACGTCACGACATAACATCCCATCATTCCTATATAACGCTTCCCATCGCGCGTGCTCCATCACCGCAACGGAATACTCTTCCCACCATTGCGATAGAAATCCCCTGTGTGACACAACGCACCCCATCGTTGCCGTGACCAACGTCACGTCGCGATAGATCCCATCGTTGCGACATAAGGCCCCGTCGTGATACAACTCCCCATCATTGCACCGTATCAGGTTCTATCGTGACATAGCGCTCCTCCATCACAATATAATGCCCCCACCCCATTGTGATCAGAGCACCACGTTCTGTACGACATCATTACGAGCGTAACCCCGTCACGACATAACATTCTATCCTATATAACGCTCCACACAATGCCCCCCTCTCGTGACACAACGTCCCCCTACCGTGACACATTGTCTCCCAATCGCGACACCACGTTTCTTTATTGCAACATAATGCCTCTTCTTGTGCCCCGTTGTGACATACACCCCCCCCATCGTTGCCGTATGTCCCATCGTCACGATATAGTATCCCATCGTTGCGACATAAGGCCCCGTCGTGATACAACTCCCCATCATTGCACCGTATCAGGTTCTATCGTGACATAGCGCTCCTCCATCACAATATAATGCCCCCACCCCATTGTGATCCAGCACGTTCTGTCACGACATGATAAAGCGCCCCCTGGTTGCAACATAGCACATTCTATCGCGACACAATGCCCCCCTATCGTGACACAACGTCCCCCTACCGTGACACAATGGCTCCCTATCGCGACACAACGTTTCTTTATTGCAACATAATGCCTCTTCTTGTGCCTTCCATTGCGACATGACACCCCCCCACCGCGACATAACGCCCCCTTATCACGACGCAACACCTCCTGTCGTGACGCAGCGCCTCCTATCAAGACATAACATCTTCCATCTCGATATAAAGCTCTCCATCACAACGCAACGCTCCCCTACCGCGACGTGACGCCCCCCTATCGCAACACGATGCCCCCCTATCGCAACACGATGCTCCCCTATCGCGACACAACGTCCCCCTATCGCGACACAACGCTTCCTTATTGCAACATAACGCCTCTCGTTGTGCCTTCCAATGCGACATGACACCCCCCCATCGCGACTATCACGACACAACGCCTCCCGTCGTGACGCAGCGCCTCCTATCAAGACATAACGTTTTCCGTCTCGATACAAAGCTCTCCATCACAACGCAACGCTCCCCTACCACGACGCGACGCCCCCCTATCGCGACAGGACGCCTCCCCCCCCCCACTATCGCGACACGACGCACCTTGATCTGCCGGCCGCGGAAGAGGGATTCGTCGAGCGCCATGGAGGTTCGCACCGACTCCTTCTCCGAAAATTCGATGTACGCGAAGCTGGGGGGGCGGAAGGGCGGTTTGGGGTCAGTTTGGGGCATTTGGGGCATTTTGGGGTCAATTTGGGGTCAGTTTGGGGCATTTTGGGGGCTGGGGTACTTATCACACAGGATGGTGACCCTGTTGACGGAGCCACAGCCGTGGAAATGCGCCTCCAGTTCCTCCGCCGTCGCCCCATAATCCACCTTTGGGGCAGGGGGGAAGTCACCCCATAGAAAAGACCTCCTGCCCCATAGCGGGGACCTCCTGCCCCATAGCAGGGACCCCTCTGCCCCATAGGAGACCTCCACCCCATAGCAGAGACCTCTGTACTCCAAATGAGGCTCCAAACCCCAAAAGAGACCCCAGACCCCAAATGAGACCCGAAATGAGACCCCAGACCCCAAAAGAGACCCCAAATGAGACCCCAGGCTTCAAATGAAACCCCAAAAGAGACCCCAGACCCCAAATCAGACCCCAAATGAGACCCCAGACCCCAAATGAAACCCCAAATGAGACCCCAGACTCCAAACGAAACCCCAAAAGAGACCCCAGACCCCAAATGAAACCCCAAAAGAGACCCCAGACCCCAAATGAGACTGCAAAAGAGACCACAAAAGAGACCCCAAAAGAGACCCCAGACCCCAAATGAGACCCCAAATGAGACCCCAGACCCCAAATGAGACCCCAAAAGAGACCCCAGACCCCAAATCAGACCCCAAATGAAACCCCAGACCCCAAACAAAACCCCAAGAGACCCCAGACCCCAAACGAAACCCCAAAAGAGACCCCAGACCCCAAATGAGACCCCAAAATGATACCCCAAAAGAGACCCCCAGACCCCAATGAGACCCCAGACCCCAAATGAGACCCCAGACCCCAAATGAGACCCCAAATGAGACCCCAGACCCCAAAAGAGACCCCAAGAGACCCCAGACCCCAAACGAGACCCCAAAAGAGACCCCAGACCCCAAAAGAGACCCCAAATGAGACCCAAGACCCCAAATCAGACCCCAAATGAAACCCCAGACCCCAAATGAGACCCCAGGCCCAAGATGAAACCCCAAATAAGACCCCAGACCCCAAATGAGACCCCAAATGAGACCCCAGACCCCAAATGAGACCCCAGGCCCAAGATGAAACCTCAAATAAGACCCCAGACCCCAAATGAGACTCCAAGAGACCCCAAAAGAGATCCCCAAACCCCAAAAGAGACCCCAGACCCCAAACTAGACTACAAATGAGATCCCAAATCCCAAAAGAGTCCCCAACAGACCCCAGACCCCAAACGAGACCCCAGAGCCCAAGTGAGACCCCAAAAGAGACCCCAAAAACCCCAAAACGACCCCAAAGAACCCCAAAAGGACCCCCAAAAGGACCCCAAAAGGGACCCCAAAACGGACAACCCCAAAAGCCCCAAAATCCCCCCCCCCCCCCCATAGAGAACTGGGACCTACATGCCGACCCAAATGGACCCCAAAATGACCCCAAAATGGGCACCAATGGGACCCCAAAGTGGGACCCCAAACACCACCCCAAAATGACCCCAAATCCCCCCAAAATGACCCCAAAATGTGGCACCAATGGGACCCCAAAAGGAGACCCCAAAATGACCCCAAATCCCCCCAAAATGACCCCAAAATGTGGCACCAATGGGACCCCAAAGTGGGACCCCAAATGCCACCCCAAAATGACCCCCGATGTGACCCCAAAAGTCACCCCAAAATCACCCCAAATCCCCCCCAAAACGGCCCCAAAACGTGGCACCAATGGGACCCCAAACACCACCCCAAAATGACCCAATGGCCACCCCCTAAAATCACCCCCCAAATCCCCCCAAAACGGCCCTTCACAAAAGTGTGGCCACCAATGGGACCCCAAACACCACCCCAAAATGACCCCAAATGGGGGCAAATGGGACTCACCAAATTCTTTCCCAAACATGACATGGGGACCCCAGTGGGACGCCGATTCTTCCCACACCCCAAATGGGGACCCAAAGTCCCAGGGGGACCCACAGGATCCCACATGGACGTGGGGGGAATCTGGACCACCAAAGTTGGGCCTCAACATGGACATTTTCTCCACTTCCCTACACCCCGAATAATACACACCACAAAAATGACCGCAGATCCCCAAATTTGACACAGGGAAATGCCCCAAAATTCATCCACACACTTTTGACACCCCAAAATGACCCAAAATCCCACAAAATGACCCAAAATTGCCCACCATTGCCCAAGGTTGGGGCTCACATTTACCACTTTCTCCACTTCATCTTACTCCAAAAAAGACCCCAAAATTGACCTCAAATCCCCCAAATTTGACCCCAAATCCCCCTAAAATTGACCCCCCGATTTTCCCACGCCCCAAAATGACCCAAAATCCCACAAAATGACCCCAAAATTGCCCACCATTGCCCGGGGGGGGGCTCATGTTCATCTGTTTCTCCACTTCGTTTTGGAGCTCTTTGAGTTTCTCTGCTTCCTCCTCCATCTCTCGGACGCGAGCCTTGATGGCCTCCAGTTCCTTAAAAAAAGGGGGTGGGGGGAGCAAATTTTGGGGGAAAAAAAGCGATTTTTGGTCAAATCCCACTTTGCTGCATCTGGAGAGTTGAAAAGGAGCCGAAATGGCCCCAAAACGACGCGAAATTCTGCCCCAAAATGGACCCAAATGACCCCAAAAAATGGACACCAATGAGAGCCGAAAGAAATCCCAAAAAACACCCCAAACAGGACCCAAAAATGACCCAAGTGACCCCAAAAATTGACACCAAAAACCCCAAAATGACCTCAAAAACGACCCCAAAAAAGAACCCGAAAAATTGACCCCAAAAAGGCTCAAAATGACCCCAAAAAAGGGACCCCAAAAAAGGGACCCCAAAATGACCAAAAAAAAACAAAACCCAACAAAATGACCCACCAATGAAACCCAAAAAAATGACCCCAAAAACTGACACCAAAAAGCCCCAAAATGACCTCAAAAAGACCCCAAAGAAAGACCCCAAAAAAGACCCACAAGAACCCGAAAAATTGACCCCAAAAAGTCTCAAAATGACCCCAAAAAGGGACCCCAAACTGACCCAAAAAGACCCCATAAAAGACCCCAAACAGGACCCAAAAAGGACCCAAATGACCCCAAAAATTGACCCCAAAAAACCCCAAAATGACCCCAAAAATTGAGCACCAGACGGAGTTGCCCCCCCCCAAACCGGAAGTGCCCCATTGAGACCCGCAAAGTGCCACAAAAAGTCCCAAAATATCCCTCAAAAACCCCAAAAATACCCAAAAATACCCAAAATGCCCCCAACATGACCGGAAATAGACCATGAAAAGGCCGGAAGTGACCCCAAAATTATCCAAAATTGACACAAACTGCCCCAAAAAGGGCCCCAAAAACAAACCATAACCAAAACCCACAAAATGGCCCCCCAAAAACCGAAGCGCCACCCAAAAATGCCTCAAAAGTGACCCCATGATCCCAAAATGAAGCCGACCCCCACCGCCATCACGTGACCACCACTCGTTTCCCACCGCTCCCTCCACGTGACTCGCCCGCAACAAGCCCCGCCCCTTCCGCTTCCCGTCACAACCCACTTCCGGTCCTGGCGGAGAAAAAAAACCCTCCAAACCAAACCCACGTGATCCAAGAACCCCCCCCCCCGAAAAGCCTCCGAGACCGGAAGTGCCTTAAACGGACCGGAAATGCCTTTAAGAAAGGGTCGTCCCCCCCCCCCCCCCCAAAATTTCCACCCCTCCTCTCCCATCGTCACGTGACCATCCCGCATTTCCCGCCACCCCTCCACGTGACCCCATCCCCCAAGCCCCGCCCATCTCACCTCCCCTCCCTCCCCGCACTTCCGGTTCCGCGCCACAGTGGCGGCAAAAAAGAAAAACCCAACCCCACGTGACCCAAAAAAGAGCCCCACCCCCCCCAAGACCGGAAGTGCCTTACGCAGACCGGAAATGGCCCCGAGAGAGCCGCCCCCGACCCCTTCCATCCGCATCACGTGACCACCCCTCGTTTCCCGCCACGCCTCCACGTGACCCCATCCCTCAAGCCCCGCCCCTTTTACCTCCCCCTCCTTACACTTCCGGTGCGCCAAGTGGCGGCAAAGAAAAAAAAAATCCCAACCCCACGTGACCCAAAAAGGCATTTCCCCCCCCCCAACCCCCCAAGACCGGAAGTGCCCCAAGAGAGCCGCCCCCCGACCCCTTCCATCACGTGACCACCCTCGTTTCCCGCCACCCCACCACGTGACCCCATCCCTCAAGCCCCGCCCCTTTTACCTCCCCCTCCTTACACTTCCGGTGCGCCAAGTGGCGGCAAAAAAAAAAAAAAAAAAAAAACCCCACGTGACCCAAAAAGGCACCCCCCCCCCCCCCAAACCCCAAGACCGGAAGTGCCCCAAGAGAGCCTCCCCCCGACCCCTTCCATCACGTGACCACCCTCGTTTCCCGCCACCCCACCACGTGACCGCATCCCTCAAGCCCCGCCCCTTCCTCCTCCCATCCCTCCCTCACTTCCGTTCCCCCCCCCCCCTCACACACCCCCCCCTCCCGCTTTCCGTCTTTCCCCCCTTCATTCTCTCACCGGATCCTCGATGGCGGCGTCACCTCCGTCTCCTTCCCCGAGCCCCCCTTCCTCCTCCAACTCCTCGCTTCCTTCGGGCCCCGTTCCGCCCGACGACGACGACACCGAAGGCCCAGACGGCGGCGGCGGTTGCGACGTCCCCGATCCCGACCCGACCCCGACGGCGGCAACGGCGGCGGCGCCGCCTCCGCTTCCCCCCAACCCGATTCCCACCCCCCCCCCTCCTCCTCCTCCTCCTCCTCCTCCTCCACCACCCGCCCTCCCTCCTCCCTTCCCCCGATTCCCTCCTCCCGTTTCGTTCCCGTTCCCTTCTTCCCCTTCGGCCGACCCTAAGCCGTTGCCATAAGGGCCCGGCCCAAGGTTTCCCGCTTCGGGTCCGGCCGACGCCCCCGCCGCTGTTGCCGCCGAAACCGCCGCCGCCGCCGCCGTTTGGGCACCGCTCGGAGCGCGCAGCGCCGCCGCCATCGGCACCGTCGGCGAGGGGAGGAATGAGGGGATTGGTGGAGAGAGGCGGAAGGGGAGGGGTTTAGGGCGGAAGGAGGGTGTGGGGGGTGAATGGCGGGGATTTGGGCGGATGTGGCGAGATGAAAGGGCGGAAGTGAGGGGGAATGATTACAGTTAAGGGCGGAAGTGAGTATGAAGACCGGAAGTGCCGGCTTTAGGGCTATTTTAACAACGGATTGCGGCCGATTAATGAGGGATTGGTGGAGAGAGGCGGAAGGGGCGGGGTTTAGGGCGGAAGGAGGGTGTGGGGGGGGGAAGGCGGGGATTTGGGCGGATGTTGGGGGTTGAAAGGGCGGATGTGCGGGCGAATGGTTACAGTTAAGGGCGGAAGTGAGTGTGAAGACCGGAAGTAGCAATTTTAGTCCTATTTTGACAAAGGATTGTTGCCCTTCAGTGAGGGATTGGTGGAGAGAGCCGGAAGGGGCGGGGTTTAGGCCGGAAGAACGGATGGGGGGGAAGGGGCTGCGCTTTTCGCGGATGTGGGGGATAAAAAGGGCGGAAGTGAGGGCGAATGGTTACAGTTAAGGGCGGAAGTTGGGATGAAGACCGGAAGTGCCGACTGTAGGGCTATTTTAACAACGGATTGCGGCCGATTGAGGAGGGACTGGTGGTGAGACCCGGAAGGGGCGGGGTTTAGGCCGGAAAGAGGGTTTTGGGGAGGGAAAGGAGGGGATATGGGTGGATTTGGGCTGATAAAAGGGCGGAAGTCGGGTGGGGTGGTTGCATGTAAGGGCGGAATTGACACTGTAGACCGGAAGTTGAGGATTTGGGGCTTTTTAATAAAGGAGTGATGCTCTTTCATGAGGGATTGGTGGAGAGAGGCGGAAGGGGCGGGACTAAGGGCGGATGTTGTTGAGGTTACGGGCGGAAGCGCGAGCAGAGGGCGGAATGAATGGGAAGGGGTGGAGTTACGGGCGGAAATGCGGGGTAAGGGCGGAAGTTGTGCCCGAATGGCCTCGAGAAGGGCGGAAGTGACGTTTGGAGGAGCGGAAGTTGAGTGGAGCGGGGATCAGGGCTGTGCGTCTGCCCCATAGATCTGTACCCGCCCCATAGATACGGCTCTGCCCCATCGATCCATCCCTGCCCCATAGATGTTTCCCAGCCCCATAGATGTGTTCCTGCCCCATAGATATGCCTCTGCCCCATAGATATGCCTCTGCCCCATAGATATGCCTCTGCCCCATAGATGCAGCTCTGCCCCATAGATGTGTTCCCGCCCCATAGAAGCATCCCTGCCTCACAGATCCATCCCAGCCCCATAGATATGGCTCTGCCCCATAGATGTGTTCCTGCCCCATAGATCCATCCCTGCCCCATAGATGCTGCGCTGCCCCATAGATGTGCAACTGCCCCACAGATCAATCCCTGCCCCATAGATCCATCCCAGCCCCATAGATGTGCTCCTGCCCCACAGATCCATCCCAGCCCCATAGATGTGCTCCTGCCCCACAGATCCATCCCTGCCCCATAGATGCATCCCTGCCCCATAGATCCATCCCTGCCCCATAGATCCATCTCAGCCCCCCAGATTTCTCCCTGCCCCACAGATCAATCCCAGCCCCATAGATCAATTCCTGCCCCACAGATTTCTGCCGGCCCCACAGATTTCTCCCCGCCCCATAGATATGGCTCTGCCCCACAGATCCATCCCTGCCCCACAGATCCATCCCTGCCCCACAGATCAATCCCAGCCCCACAGATTTCTCCCTGCCCCATAGATTCATCCCCGCCCCATAGATATGGCTCTGCCCCATAGATGCATCCCTGCCCCATAGATCCATCCCAGCCCCATAGATGTGTTCCTGCCCCACAGATCAATCCCCACCCCACAGATTTCTCCCTGCCCCATAGATCCATCCCTGCCCCATAGATGTTTCCCAGCCCCATAGATCCAACCCCGCCCCATAGATCCATCCCTGCCCCACAGATTTCTCCCTGCCCCATAGATCCATCCCAGCCCCACAGCTGCCCCCCCATCGATGACTCCGCCCCACATCTGTGCCCCCAGTCCCCCCCCTCCCCCCCCCCGTCCCGTCGGTGCCACCCACGTGACCGCGCCGTGACCCCGTGACCCCCCCCCCCCCCCGCTCCCGCCGTGACCTCTGACCCCTCGGAACGGCGCTATGGGGCAACCGGAGGAGCGGCGCTGGGACTGGGGGGCGCTGAGGACCCCGGCGGGGCGGCTGATCGCGGCCGAGACGGTAGGAGGGCGATAGGGGGCGATATGGGGCGCGATAGGGGGCGATATGGGTCCCGATAGGGGGTAATAAGGGGCGATATGGGGTGATATGAGGTGATGGGGGTGATATGGATCGCGATAGGGGGTGATAGGGGGCGGTATGGGGCTCGATAGGGGGCGATATGGGTCCCGATAGGGGGTAATAAGGGGCGATATGGGGTGATATGAGGTGATGGGGGTGATATGGGTCGCGATAGGGGGTGATAGGGGGCGGTATGGGGCGCGATAGGGGGGGATAGGGGGCGGTATGGGGCGCGATAGGGGGCGATATGGGTCCCGATAGGGGGTAATAAGGGGCGATATGGGGTGATATGAGGTGATGGGGGTGATATGGGTCGCGATAGGGGGTGATAGGGGGCGGTATGGGTCCCGATAGGGGGTAATAAGGGGCAATATGGGGTGATATGAGGTGATGGGGGGGGGTCGCGATAGGGGGATCGCGTATGGGGCTCGATAGGGGGGATATGGGTCCCAATAGGGGGGGGCGATATGGGGTACTATGAGGTGATGATATGGATCGATAGGGGGGGATAGGGGGCGGTATGGGGCTCCCTAGGGGGTGGGTCCCGATAGGGGGTAATAAGGGGCGATATGGGGTGATATGAGGTGATGGGGGTGATATGGGTCCCAATAGGGGGTATAGGGGGCGGTCCATAGGGGTCTAATAGGGGCCCTATGGGGGTATCTGATGGGGTGATATGGATCCTATAGGGGGTGATCCATATGGGGGGTCCCTGGGGGTGGGTCCCTATGGGTCTCTGTGGGTCCCTATGGGGTCTCCATGGGTCCCTGTGGGTCCCTGTGGGTCCCTATGGGTCCCTATGGGTCCCTATGGGGTCTATGGGGCTCAGTGGGTCCCTATGGGTTCCTATGGCTCCCCATGGTTCTCTATGGGTCTCTATGGGTCCCTATGGGTCCTCATGGGTCTCTATGGGTCCCTATGGGGTCTATGGGGTCTCCATGGGTCCCTATGGGTCCCTATGGGGTCTATGGGGCTCAGTGGGTCCCTATGGGTTCCTATGGGTCTCTATTGGTCTCTATGGGTCTCTATGGGTCCCTATGGGTCTCTATGGCTCCCCATGGTTCTCTATGGGTCTCTATGGGGTCCCTATGGGTCTCTATGGGGTCTCCATGCATCTCTATGATCTCCGTCCATCTCTATGGTCTCCCCGCGTCTCTATGGTCGCCCCTCAGGCCGCGTGGTTCGCGCTGCTCCCCCTGCTGGCCGTTTCCGTTCCCCACGCGCTGCTCCCGGCTCTGCTGGCCGCTCTTTGGGCTGCGGCCACGTTGGGGGCGGCGGTGCTGAGAGCCGCACCGAGGCTCCCGCACGGAGACTGCGTGGTACGGACCCGGACCTCCCGGTCCTCCCAGTTCTCCCAGTCCTCCCAGTCCTCCAGTCATCCCAGTCCTCCAGTCCTCCCAGTCCTCCAGTCCTCCAAGACATCCAGTCCTCCAACCCTCCAGTCCTCCAGACCTCCCAGTCCTCCCAGTCCTCCAGTCCTCCCAGTCCTCCCAGTCCTCCAGTCCTCCAAGACATCCAGTCCTCCAACCCTCCAGTCCTCCAGACCTCCCAGTCCTCCCAGTCCTCCAGTCCTCCAAGACATCCAGTCCTCCAGTCCTCCAGTCCTCCAGTCCTCCCAGTTCTCCCAGTCCTCCCAGTCCTCCAGTCATCCCAGTCCTCCAGTCTCCAGTCCCCTCCAGTCCCAGTCCTCCTCCAGTCCAGTCCTCCAAGAGTCCCCCCATCCAGTCCTCCCAATCCCTCCATCCTCCCAGTCCTCCCCTGTCTCCCAGTCCTCCCAGTCCTCCATCCTCCCCCCAGTTCTCCCAGTCCTCCCAGTCCTCCAGTCCTCCCAGTCCTCCCAGTCCTCCCAGTCCTCCCAGTTCTCCCAGTCCTCCCAGTCCTCCAGTCCTCCCAGACATCCAGTCCTCCAATCCTCCAATCCTCCAGTCCTCCAATCCTCCAGTCCTCCAATCCTCCAATCCTCCAGTCCTCCAATCCTCCAGTCCTCCAATCCTCCAATCCTCCAGTCCTCCATTCCTCCAGTCCTCCAGTCCTCCAATCCTCCATTCCTCCAATCCTCCATTCCTCCAGTCCTCCAATCCTCCAATCCTCCAGTCCTCCAGTCCTCCAGTCCTCCAATCCTCCAATCCTCCATTCCTCCAATCCTCCAGTCCTCCAATCCTCCAATCCTCCATTCCTCCATTCCTCCAATCCTCCAATCCTCCAATCCTCCAGTCCTCCAGTCCTCCAATCCTCCAGTCCTCCAATCCTCCATTCCTCCAATCCTCCATTCCTCCAGTCCTCCAATCCTCCAATCCTCCAATCCTCCATTCCTCCAATCCTCCAATCCTCCATTCCTCCAGTCCTCCAATCCTCCATTCCTCCAATCCTCCAATCCTCCAGTCCTCCATTCCTCCAATCCTCCATTCCTCCAGTCCTCCAGTCCTCCAATCCTCCAGTCCTCCAATCCTCCAGTCCTCCAATCCTCCAATCCTCCATTCCTCCAGTCCTCCAATCCTCCAATCCCCCCCAGTCCAATCCCCATCCTCAATTCCCCAGTCCTCCCCCCAGTCCTCCCCCAGTCTCCAATCCCCCCCATCCTCCAATCCCCCCAGCCCCCCCCCAGCCCCCCCATGGGGCTGCATTTCCCGTGTTGGCCAGCAGGAGGCGCTGCGTTCCGGCAGCGGAGCGGTGGTGGCCACCGTGGTGGCTTTGGTGGCCATCGTGTCGTCCCGCAGCGTCCTGGCCGCCATCACCTTCGTGAGTCTGACCTCTGACCTCTGACCTCTCCGTGACCCCACTATGATCCGCGTGACCCCTCTGTGACCCCACTCTGACCCACCGTGACCCCACGACCTCACCGTGACCCCATGACCCCAGTGTGACCCCACCGTGACCCCACTGTGATCTGTGACCCCTCTCTGACCCCATGACCCCTCTGTGACCCCACTGTGACCCCACTGTGACCCCACTGTGATCTGTGACCCCTCTGTGACCCCATGACCTCGATGTGACCCCCTGTGACACTGTGACCCACTATGACCCCACCGTGACCCCACTGTGACCTGTGACCCCTCTGTGACCCCATGACCTCGATGTGACCCCACTGTGACCCGTGAGCCCATGCTGACCCCATGCTGACCCCATGACCTCTGTGACACCTGTGACCTCTGACCCCACCTTGACCCTGCTGTGACCCCTCCATGACCTCTGACCCTGACCCCTGTGTGACCCCATGACCCCGTGACCCCTAGATGACCCCTCCATGACCCCATGACCACTGTGAACCCTGTGACCTCTGACCCCATGACCCCGTTGTGACCCTCTGTGACCCCACCACGACCCCATGCTGACCTCTGACCCCGCCATGCCCCCACCTTGACCCCTCCCTGACCTCTGCCCTCACAATGACCCCCTTCCGCCCTCCCGCGACCTCTGACCCTTCACCGACCCCTCCGCGACCTCTGACCACCGTGACCTCGTCGTGACCTCTGACCTTTGACCCCGCAGAGCCTAGCTTTGGGTCTGGCTCTGCTTTACGCCTACGACGCCTTCGGAACCATTCGGACCCGACTGGGGCAGCCCCACGGTGAGGGCAGCTATGGGGCAGCCCCACACATCCCATAATAACCTATGGGGCAGCCCCACGCATCCCATAATGCTCCGCTATGGGGCAGCCCCACACATCCCATAATGCTCCGCTATGGGGCAGCCCCACACATCCCATAATAATCTATGGGGCAGCCCCACACATCCCATAATGCTCCGCTATGGGGCAGCCCCACACATCCCATAATGCTCCGCTATGGGGCAGCCCCACACATCCCATAATAATCTATGGGGCAGCCCCACAGATTCTCTCTTCTTTCCTTTCAGACCCACAAGTGAACGGGACCTGAGCGACATCCGGACCCCCGACTCTGCCCCATAGAATCCCTGAGTTCTGCCCCATAGATTTCTGCCCCATAGATCTGTGTGCCCCATAGATTTGTGTGCCCCATAGATTCCGCCCTATAGATTTCTGCCCCATAGATCTCTGCCCCATAGATTCTTTCCCATAGATCTGTGTGCCCCATAGATCTGTGCTCTGCCCCATAGATTCTGTGCTCTGCCCCATAGATCTGTGCTCTGCCCCATAGATCCACCCCATAGATCTCTGCCCCATAGATTCACCCCATAGATTCACCCCATAGATTCCGCCCCATAGATTCGCCCCATAGATTCCACCCCATAGATCTGTGCACCCCATAGATTTCTGCCCCATAGATTGTGCCCTATAGATTTCTGCCCCATAGATTCTGCCCCATAGATCCGCCCCATAGATTCGCCCCGTAGATCCACCCCATAGATTCGCCCCATAGATTCCACCCTATAGCTCTGCCCCATAGATCTGTGCCCCATAGATTCGCCCCATAGATTCACCCCATAGATTCTGCCCCATAGATCCATGCTCTGCCCCATAGATTCACCCCATAGATCCATGCTGCCCCATAGATTTACCCCATAGATTCACCCCATAGATTCCACCCTATAGCTCTGCCCCATAGATCTGTGCCGCCCCATAGATTCCACCCCATAGATCCTGACCCATAGATTCTGACCCATAGATTCACCCCATAGATTCCGCCCCATAGATTTCTGCCCCACAGATTCACCCCATAGATTTCTGCCCCATAGATTCCGCCCCATAGATTCTGCCCCATAGATTCCGCCCCATAGATTCCGCCCTATAGATTTCTGCCCCATAGATTCCGCCCCATAGATTCACCCCATAGATTCCGCCCCATAGATTCCGCCCTATAGACTTCTGCCCCATAGATTCCGCCCCATAGATTTCTGCCCCATAGATTCTGCCCCATAGATTCTGCCCCATAGATTTCTGCCCCATAGATTCTGCCCCATAGATTCCGCCCCATAGATTTCTGCCCCATAGATTTCTGCCCCATAGATTCTGCCCCATAGATTTCTGCCCCATAGATTCCTCCCCATAGATTCTGCCCTGTTAATTAAAAGCTCCTGAAACCCATTGATGCAGGGGAAAATAATTATTCCAATCCCTTATTAACGCTAATTAATCTTCATTAATATTCATAAGCCAGGATTAAACTTAATCAACACTATATGATTAATTAAAAACACAATTAATGCCAAATAAAGCTAACGAGCAGCTTAAAAGATAAGAAATCAGCCTGCAATATTTCCTTAATTAATGCTAATTAATCGTCATTAATATTCATTAGCCCCGATTAAACCTAATCAACGCTGCATAATTAATTAAAAGCCGCAATTCCCACTAATTAAGGCTAATTAGCAGCTTAGGAAATAAGCAGGGCGGAAATCAGCCTGCAAGATTTGCCTAATTAACGCTAATTAATCGCCGCAATTAGGGACGCGCCGGCTCCCAAAGGCTTCTAATAGAAGAGCCAGGAGCTCGTTAATATTCATGAGGTAATTAATATTCATGAGCTCGGTCGCGGCGCGGGGTTCATTAATATTCATGAGCTGCGCGGCCGCACCATTGTGGTAAATGGAAGGGGGGGGGGGCAGGGCTTTTTCTGCTCATAAAAACCCCAAAAACGTCGTTTTTCAACCCAAAAAAATGGCCGGATTGATTCGTAAGAGTCTAAAAAACGAATTTAGGGTAAAATCTGGGAGGTAAAAGAGCCAAAAACGGTGGAATTTAACCCAAAAATCGACGCGTTTTCCCCCCCGTACGGCGTCCAGCGGCCAAAATGGCGGCGGCAAAATGGCGGCCGTGGCGGGAAGCGGGAAAATGGGGTAAAAAAAGGCGAAATCGGGCAAAATTCGGGGCTTTTTGGGGCTTTTTTGGGGATTTTTGTTAATGTGTGGGATGGGGGAGGGGGAAATTGGGGGAAAAAGGGGAAATTTGGGGTTTTTAGGGGGAAAAATGGGGGAAAAAGGGGAGAATTGGGGGTGGGTGAGGGGTTGCCTGAGGGAGGGGGGGAGGGGAAAATTGGGGTAAAAAAGGGCAAAATTGGGAAATTTTGGGGCATTTTGGGGCTTTTTGGGGATTCTTGAGTGTGGGAGGGGGAAATTGAGGGAAAAAAGAGGAAATTTGGGGTTTTTAGGGGGAAAAATGGGGGAAAAAGGGGAGAATTGGGGGTGGGTGAGGGGTTGCCTGAGGGAGGGGGGAGGGGGGAAAATTGGGGTAAAAAAGGGCAAAATTGGGAAATTTTGGGGCATTTTTTGGGATTATTGATAATATTTGGGATGGGGAGGGGGAAATTGGGGGGAAAAAGTGGAAATTTGGGGTTTTTAGGGGGAAAAATGGGGATAAAAAGGGGAGAATTGGGGGTGGGTGAGGGGTTACCTCAGGGAGGGGGGGAGGGGAAAATTGGGGTAAAAAAGGGCAAAATTGGGAAATTTTGGGGCATTTTGGGGCTTTTTGGGGATGATTGAGTGTGGGAGGGGGAAAAAGCGAATTTTGGGGTTTTTTTGGGGTTTTTTTCTTTAGGTCGGACTTTAACCCTGAGCCGCGTGGAATGTTTACCCGCCGATCTGCGCAAACAACGCTTCTGATTGGCTGCCGTCAGCCCGATGTCCCGCCTCCGAAGCTGATTGGTTACTGCTACCCGGAAGTGCCGCCGATTTTGGCAGCGTGGTGCTGGCACGGCGCAGGCTGAGCACATCCCTGTCCGCTTTGCCGGCGGCGGCGCGGGATTTCGTGGAGGAAGCCACCCGGTTGTGCCGGCCCAGGGAAGTTTTGCTGTGTGATGGATCCGAGGAGGAAGGCAAGGAGCTGCTCAGGGGGCTGCAGGACGACGGGGTGCTGCATCCGCTGCCCAAATATGACAACTGGTAAACATTTTGGGGAAAAAACGGGGAATTTTGGGGTCAATCCTGAGGGCTTTGGGGTCAAAAATGGGGGATTTGGGGTCAAAAATGGGGGGTTTGGGGTCAAAAATGGGGGATTTGGGGTCAAATCAGGAGGTTTTGGGGTCAATCCAGTGGGTTTTTTTGGGTTAAAAATGGGGGATTTGGGGTCAAATCAGGGGATTTTGGGGTCAATCCAGTGGGGTTTTTTGGGTTAAAAATGGGGGATTTGGGGTCAAATCAGGAGGTTTTGGGGTCAATCCAGTGGGTTTTTTTGGGGTTAAAAATGGGGGATTTGGGGTCAAATCTGGGGATTTGGGGTCAATCCAGTGGGTTTTTTCAGGTTAAAAATGGGGGATTTGGGGTTAAATCAGGAGGTTTTGGGGTCAATCCAGTAGGTTTTTTTGGGTTAAAAATGGGGGATTTGGGGTCAAATCTGGAGGTTTTGGGGTCAATCCAGTGGGTTTTTGGGGTCTAAAATGGGGGGTTTGGGGGCAAAAATGGGGGATTGGGGGTCAATCCAGGGGGCTTTGGGGTCAAAAATGTGGGATTTAGAGTCAAAAATGGGGGATTTAAGGTCAAAAATGGGGGATTTGGGGTCAAAAATGGGGGTTTCAGGGTCAAAAATGGGGGATTTGGGGCTGTACCTCTTGCCCAAATATTGGTGGTAACAATTTTGGGGAGAAAAAGAGGGTTTTTGGGGTCAGAAATGTGGGGGTTGGGGGTTGTAATGCTTGTTTAGATGTGATAACAGAGGATGGTGGGGTTTTGGGATAAAATCATGGGGTTTTGGGGCAAAAATAGGGGATTTGGGGGTAAAAATGGGGGGTTTTGGGGCTGAGTCTGGTGCCCAGATACGAGAACTGGGAATGCTGGGGTTGTAGAGCAGAATTGAGGCAAATTTTGGGTTGAATTCCTCCCTTTTTGGGCCCATTTTTCCCCGTTTTATTCCTCATTTCTGTCTCTGTCCTCCAGCCCCAATTTTGGGCCCATTTTCTCCCATTTTGGGCCCATTTTCTCCCATTTTGGGCTCATTTTCTCCCCATTTCGTCCATCATTCTCCCTTCCTCTCCCCCCCATCCCCGATTTTGGGCTGAATTCCTCCCTTTTTGGTCCCATTTTTTCCCATTTTTGCCCCATTTCTCCCATTTTGGCCCCATTTTCTCCCATTTTTGCCCCATTTCTCCCATTTTGGTTCCATTTCCTCTCATTTTGGCCCCATTTCTCCCCATTTTGTCCCCCATTCTCCCTTCCTCTCCCCCCCATCCCCGATTTTGGGCTGAATTCCTCCCTTTTTGGCTCGATTTCCACCCATTTTTGCCCCATTTCTCCTCATTTCGACCCCCATTCTCCCCTTCTCTCCTTCCCCATCCCCGATTTTGGGCTGAATTTTTCCCTTTTTGGTCCCATTTTCTCCCATTTTCTGCCCATTTCTCCCCATTTCGACCCCCATTCTCCCCTCCTCTCCCCCCCAGCCCCAATTTTGGGTTGAATTCCTCCCTTTTTGGTCCCATTTTTTCCCATTTTTGCCCCATTTCTCCCATTTTGGCCCCATTTTCTCCCATTTTTGCCCCATTTCTCCCATTTTGGTCCCATTTCCTGCCATTTTGGCCCCATTTCTCCCCATTTTGTTCCCCATCCTCCCCTCCTCTCCCCCCCCAGCCCCAATTTTGGGTTGAATTCCTCCCTTTTTGGTCCCATTTTCTCCCATTTTTGCTCCATTTCTCTCCATTTCGACCCCCATTCTCCCATCTTCTCCCCCCCCATCCCCAATTTTGGACTCAATTCCTCCCTTTTTGGCCCATTTCCTCCCATTTTTTGCCCATTTCCCCCCATTTTGACCCCCATTCTTTCCTCCTCTCCCCCCTCAGCCCCAATTTTGGGTTGAATTCCTCCCTTTTTGGTCCCATTTCCTCCCATTTCTCCCCATTTCGACCCCCATTCTCCCCTCTTCTCCCCCCCCCAGCCCCACTTTTGGGCTGATTTTCTCCCATTTTGGCCCCATTTCTCCCATTTTGGTCCCATTTCCTCCCATTTTGGCCCCATTTTTCCCCATTTTCTGCCCATTTCTCCCCATTTCGACCCACATCCTCCCCTCCTCTCCCCCCCCATCCCCGATTTTGGGCTGAATTCCTCCCTTTTTGGCCCATTTTGGTCCCATTTTCTCCCATTTTCTGCCCATTTCTCCCCATTTCGACTTCCATTCTCCCTTCCTCTCCCCCCCATCCCCAATTTTGGGCTGAATTCCTCCCATTTTGTTCCATTTCCTCCCATTTTTGGCCGATTTTCTCCCATTTTCTGCCCATTTCGACCCCCATCCTCCCTTCCTCTCCCCCCCCATCCCCGATTTTGGGCTGAATTCCTCCCTTTTTGGCCCATTTTGGTCCCATTTTCTCCCATTTTCTGCCCGTTTCTCCCCATTTCGACCCCCATCCTCCCCTCCTCTCCCCCCCCATCCCCAATTTTGGGCTGAATTCCTCCCTTTTTGGCCCATTTTGGTCCCATTTTCTCCCATTTTCTGCCCATTTCTCCCCATTTCGACCCCCATCCTCCCCTCCTCTCCCCCCCCACCTTCAATTTTGGGCTGAATTCCTCCCTTTTTGGCCCATTCCCAGCTGGTTGGCTCGCACAGACCCCCGGGACGTGGCTCGTGTTGAAAGCAGGACGGTTTTGGTGACCCCAGAGCAAAGGGACGCCGTCCCCCCACCCCCCCCATCCGGGGGTCCCCCCCAATTGGGGAACTGGATGAGCCCCACTTCCTTCCAGGCAGCTGTGCAGGAACGTTTCCCCGGATGCATGGCAGGTATGGACCCAAAATCCCCGCTTTTCACCCCAAAAATCCCCCTTTTTTTCCTCCTCCAAAATCCCCTTTTTCAGCCATAAAAGGTTCCTCTGCTTTTGGGGTTTTTTGGGTCCCCACTTTTGGGGTTTTTTGGGCTCCAGTGTTGAGTTTCTTCCTTCATTTTATAGTCGAGTTTTCCATCACTTCTGAGCCCCCAAATCCCCGCTTTTCACCCCAAAAATCCCCTTTTTTTCCTCCTCCAAAATCCCCTTTTTCAGCCATAAAAGGTTCCTCTGCTTTTGGGGTTTTTTGGGGTCTCTTTTTTGGGGTTTTTTGGGCTCCACTGTGGAGTTTTTTCCATTATTCTAGAATTGGAACTATTTTCTCTTCTGAGCCCCCAAATCCCCGCTTTTCACCCCAAAAATCCCCTTTTTTTCCTCCTCCAAAATCCCCTTTTTCAGCCATAAAAGGTTCCTCTGATTTTGGGGTTTTTTGGGGTCTCTTTTTTGGGGTTTTTTGGGCTCCGCTGTGGAGTTTCTTCCATTATACTGGAATTGGAGATACTCTGTTTTCTGAGCCCCAGAATCTCCGCTTTTCACCCCAAAAATCCCCTTTTTTCCTTCTCCAAAATCCCCTTTTTTAGCCATAAAAGGTTCCTCTGCTTTTGGGGTTTTTTGGGTCCCCACTTTTGGGGTTTTTTGGGCTCCATTCTTGAGTTTCTTTCATCGTACTAAAATAGGAGATGTTGTGTTTTCTGAGCCCCCAAATCCCCGCTTTTCACCCCAAAAATCCCCTTTTTTCCTCCTCCAAAATCCCCTTTTTCAACCCTAAAAGGTTGCTCTCCTTTTGGGGTTTCTTGGGTCCCCACTTTTGGGGTTTTTTGTGCTCCAATGTTGAGTTTCTTCCCTTATTGTAGAATTGAGGTTTCCATGTTTTCTGAGCCCCCAAATCCCTGCTTTTCACCCCAAAAATCCCTTTTTTTCTTCCACCAAAATCCCCTTTTTCAGTCCTCCAACCTTTGGGTCCTCCAACTTTTGGGTCCTCCAACTTTTGGGTCCTCCAGCCTTTGGGTCCTCCAACTTCTGGGTCCTCCAACCTTTTGGTCCTCCAACCTTTGAGTCCTCCAACTTCTGGGTCTTCCAGCCTTTGGGTCCTCCAGCCTTTGAGTCCTCCAACCTTTGAGTCCTCCAACCTTTGAGTCCTCCAACTTCTGGGTCTTCCAGCCTTTGGGTCCTCCAGCCTTTGAGTCCTCCAACCTTTGAGTCCTCCAACCTTTGAGTCCTCCAATCTTTGAGTTCTCCGACTTTTGGGTCCTCCGACTTTTGGGTCCTCCAGCCTTTGGGTCCTCCAACTTTTGGGTCCTCCAACCTTTGAGTTCTCCAGCCTTTGGGTCCTCCAGCCTTTGGGTCCTCCAACTGTTGAGTCCTCCAGCCTTTGGGTCCTCCAACCTTTGGGTCCTCCAACATTTGAGTCCTCCAACCTTTGAGTCCTCCAATCTTTGAGTCCTCCGACTTTTGGGTTCTCCGACTTTTGGGTCCTCCAGCCTTTGGGTCCTCCAACTTTTGGGTCCTCCAACCTTTGAGTTCTCCAGCCTTTGGGTCCTCCAGCCTTTGGGTCCTCCAACTGTTGAGTCCTCCAGCCTTTGGGTCCTCCAACCTTTGGGTTCTCCAACATTTGGGTCCTCCAGCCTCTGAGTCCTCCAACCTTTGAGTTCTTCAACATTTGGGTTCTCCACCTGTTCCAGTTTTCGGTCCTCCAGTCTTTGGTCCTCCAACTGTTGTGTCCTCCAGCCTTTGGGTCCTCCAGCCTTTGGGTCCTCCAACCTTTGGGTCCTCCAACCTTTGGGTCCTCCGACTTTTGGGTCCTCCGACTTTTGGGTCCTCCAGCCTTTGGGTCCTCCAACTTTTGGGTCCTCCAGCCTTTGGGTCCTCCAGCCTTTGGGTCCTCCGACTTTTGGGTCCTCCAACTTCTGAGTCCTCCAACCTTTGAGTCCTCCAACATTTGGGTTCTCTACCCCTTCCACTTTTGGGTTCTCCAGCCTTTGGTCCTCCAACTGTTGAGTCCTCCAGCCTTTGGGTCCTCCAACCCTTGGGTCCTCCAACCTTTGGGTCCTCCAACTTTTAGGTCCTCCAGCCTTTGAGTCCTCCGACATTTGGGTCCTCCCCCCCTTCCACTTTCAGCAGCCCCACTTTTGGCTCCTCCCCCCCTCCAACCTTTGCCTCCTCCACTTCCAACTCCTCCACCCCTTCAACCTCCATCACCCCCCCAACCCTCCCCCCTCCCCCTGACCTCCCATCACCACTTTTTCACCTCTCCCACCCCCCCCCCACTTTCTATCCCCTCTACAGGCCGCCCCCTCTACGTCATCCCTTTCAGCATGGGTCCCCCCACCTCCCCCCTGGCCAAACTGGGGGTTCAGCTGACCGACTCCCCCTACGTGGTTCTGTCTATGCGGATCATGACCCGCGTTGGCCCCGCCGTCCTGCAGCGCCTCGACGACGATTTCGTCCGCTGCCTTCACTCCGTGGGGAGGCCTCTGCCCCTCACCGGTGAGATGTGGGGCTGGGGAGGGAAAAGGGACCCCAAAGTGGACCAGAGAAACGGCCCCCAAAAAGTTTTCCTGGTGGACCATAGAGGTGGCTCCAAAGGGGTTCCCAAAGACCATAGAGGTGGCCCCAAAGACCGTAAAGATGGACCCAAAGGGGTTCCTAAAGACCATAGAGATGGCTTCAAAGACCATAGAGGTGACCCCAAAAGCGTCCCTGGAGGACCATAGAGATGATCTCAGTGACCATAGAGATGATCCTGAAAGTGTTCTTGCAGGAGCATAGAGATGCCCCCAAAGACCTTAGAGATAGCCCCAAAAGTGTTCTTGGAAAACTATAGAGATAGCCTTAGTGACCATAGAGATGGCCCCAAAAGTATCTCTGGAGGACCATAGAGATGGCCTCAAAGACCATAGAGATGGACCCAAAAGTGTTCCTGAAGGACCATAGAGATGTGGCCCCAAAAGTGTCCTTGGAGGATCATAGAGATGCCCCCAAAGACCATAGAGATGACCCCGAAAGTGTTCCTGGAGGACCATAGAGATGGCCCCAAAGACCATAGAGATGGCCCCAGAAGTGTCCCTGAAGGACCATAGAGATGGCCCTGAAAGCATCCCTGAAGGACCATAGAGATGGCCCCAAAGACCATAGAGGTGACCCCAAAAGCATTCCTGGAGGACCATAGAGATGGCCCCAAAGACCATAGAGATGAAACCCAGAAGCATCCCTGGAGGACCATAGAGATGACTCCAGAAGCGTCCCTGGAGGACTATAGAGATGGCCCCAAAGACCATAGAGATGACCCCAAAAGCATCCTTGGAGGACCATAGAGATGGCCCCAAAGACCATAGAGGTGACCCCAAAAGCATTCCTGGAGGACCATAGAGATGGCCCCAAAGACCATAGAGATGAAACCCAGAAGCATCCCTGGAGGACCATAGAGATGACTCCAGAAGTGTCCCTGAAGGACCGTAGAGATGGCCCCAAAGACCATAGAGATGACCCCAAAAGCATCCTTGGAGGACCATAGAGATGGCCCCAAAGACCATAGAGATGACCCCAAAAGCATCCCTGGAGGACCATAGAGATGGCCCCAAAAACCATAGAGATGAAACCCAGAAGCATCCCTGAAGGACCATAGAGATGACTCCAGAAGCGTCCCTGGAGGACTATAGAGATGGCCCCAAAGACCATAGAGATGACCCCAAAAGCATCCTTGGAGGACCATAGAGAGGGCTACAATGACCATAGAGATGGCCCCAAAGATCATCCCCCCGCAGTGCCCCATAACCAGCCCCCAATGCCCCATAACTGCTCCTAATGCCCCATAACTGTCCCCTAATGCCCTATAACCAGCCCCCAATGCCCCATAACTGCTCCTAATGCCCCATAACCAGCCCCTAATGCCCCATAACCAGCCCCCAGTGCCCCATAACTGCTCCTAATGCCCTATAACCACCTCCTAATGCCCCATAACCAGCCCCCAATGCCCCATCACTGCTCCTAAAGCCCCATAACCAGCCCCTAATGCCCCATAACCACCTCTAATCCCCCACATCCGACCCCTAACCCCCCCTCTACCCCCCCCCTTTGTGCTCAGAGCCCCTGGTGAGCTCGTGGCCCTGCGACCCCCCCCGCGTCCTGGTGGCCCACGTCCCCTCGGAGCGGCGCATCGTCTCCTTCGGCTCGGGATACGGGGGGAATTCGCTGCTGGGCAAGAAGTGCTTCGCCCTGCGCATCGCCTCCCGCATGGCGCAGCAGCAGGGATGGCTGGCAGAGCACATGCTGGTGGGGATCTATGGGGGTCTCTATGGGGTGATATGGGGTGATATGGGGTGGTTATGGGGTGATATGGGACTGTATGGGTCTCTATGGGGCTCTATGGGGTGTTTGGGGTCACAGCCCTGCGCATCGCCTCCCGCATGGCGCAGCAGCAGGGCTGGCTGGCAGAGCACATGCTGGTGGGGATCTATGGGGGGGTTATGGGGTGATATGGGGTGGTGATGGGGCTCTATGGGGCTCTATGGGGTGGTTATGGGGCTGTATGGGGCTCTATGGGGTGGTTATGGGGCTCTATGGGGTGGGTATGTGTGGTTCTGGGGCTCTATGGGGCTCTATGGGGTGGTTATGGGGCTCTATGGGGTGGTTATGGGGCTCTATGGGGTGGTTATGGGGCTCTATGGGGTGGTTCTGGGGCTCTATGGGGTGGTTATGGGGCTCTATGGGGCTCTATGGGGTGGTTATGGGGCTCTATGGGGTGGTTATGGGGCTCTATGGGGTGGTTATGGGGCTCTATGGGGTGGTTATGGGGCTCTATGGGGCTCTATGGGGTGGTTCTGGGGCTCTATGGGGTGTTTGGGGTCACAGCCCTGCGCATCGCCTCCCGCATGGCGCAGCAGCAGGGATGGCTGGCAGAGCACATGCTGGTGGGGATCTATGGGGGGGTTATGGGGTCTCTATGGGGTGATATGGGGTGGTTATGGGGCTCTATGGGTGGTTCTCCTCTCTATGCTCTCTATTTTTTTTCTCTCTATAGGTCTCTATCTATGGTTCTCTTCTCTCTGTGGTTCTCTGCATGATTTCCTCTTCTCTATGGTTCTTTTCATGCTTCTCTCCTCTCTATGGTTCTCTCCTCTCTGTGGTTTTCTCCTCTGTATGGTTTTCTTCTCTCTATGGTTCTCTTGTGTGCATGATTTCCTCTTCTTCATGATTCTTTTCATGCTTCTCTGCTCTCTATGGTTCTCTCCTCTCTGTGGTTCTCTGCATGGTTTTCTCTTTTCTATGGTTCTTTTCATGCTTCTCTCTATGTTTCTCTCCTCTCTATGGTTCTCTTCTGTGCATGATTTGCTCTTCTCGATGGTTCTTCTCATGCTTCTCTCCTCTCTATGGTTTCCTCCTCTCTATGGTTCTCTGCACGATTTTCTCTTCTCTATGGTTCTTTTCATGCTTCTTTCCTCCCTATGGTTCCCTCATCTCTATGGTTCTCTCTTCTCTATGGTTCTTTTCTCTCTATGGTTTTCTCCTCTCTATGGTTCTCTGCTCCCTGTGGTTCTCTGCATGATTTTCTCTTCTCTATGGTTTTTCTCTCTCCTTTCTTATGGTTCTCTTTCTCTCTTATGGTTCTCTCTTCTCTATGGTTCTCTTCTCTCTATGGTTCCCTTCTCTATGGTCTTCTAATTCCTTTCCCCTGTTCTTCCTCTCTATGGTTTCTCCTCTCTATTTTTCTCATTTTTCTCCCCTCCTTCTCTATTTTTTTTTCCTCCTTCTCTATGGTTCCCCTCTATGAGAAAACGTTACATGGTTGTTCTCCTTCTTTACCGTTTCCCAGCGCTTGTGGCAAAACCAACCTGGCCATGATGACCCCAAGGCTGCCGGGATGGAAAATCCACTGCGTGGGCGACGACATCGCCTGGATGAAGTTTGATGATGATGGTGATGGCTTTTATCCTCGAAAAAAAAAGAGTTTTTAGGGTGTTTATGGGTGGGGGAAGAAAAGAGGGAATAGGAGGGAAAGGTTTGGGGGGGGTTGGGGGGAGGAAAGAAAAATGGAGGGGGTTTTGGGTGGAAAAAAGGGTTTCGGGAGAATAGGGGAAAAATGAGGAAAAAAAAGGAAAAAAGTGATGTTTGAGGGGCAAAAAATGTTTTTAGGGTGTTTTTGGGTGGGGGAAGAAAAGAGGGAATAGGAGGGAAAGGTTTGGGGGGCGTTGGGGGGAGGAAAAAAAAATGGAGGGGGTTTTGGGTGGAAAAAAGGGTTTCAGGAGAATAGGGGAAAAAATAGAGAAAAAAAGGGAAAAAAAAGAGGAAAAAAAGGAAAAAAGTATTTTTAGAGTCTTTATGGGTGGGGGAAGAAAAGAGGAAATGGGGGGGAAAGGTTTGGGGGATTTGGGGGGAGGAAAAAAAAATGGAGGGGGTTTTGGGTGGAAAAAAGGTGTTTTGGGGAGAATAGGGAAAAAATAGGGGAAAAAAAGGAAAAAAAATGAAAAAAATGTTTTTAGGGTGTTTTTGGGTGGGGGAAGGAAAGAGGAAATAGTGGGGAAAGGTTTGGGGGGGTTTGGGGGGAGGAAAAAAAAATGGAGGGGGTTTTGGGTGGAAAAATGGTTTCTGGAAAATAGGAGAAAAAAGGGAAAATAAGGGGAAAAATGAGGAAAATAGGAAAAAAATGTTTTTGGGGTCTTTATGGGTGGGGGAAGTAACGACGATATCGGGGGGAAAGGTTTTGGGGGGTTTGGGGGGCGGAATATAGAATGGAGGGGGTTTTGGGTGGAAAAAAGGTGTTTTGGGGAGAAAAGGGAAAAAATAGGGGAAAAATGGGTTTGGGGGGAAAAAATGTTTTTAGGGTGTTTTTGGGTGGGGGAAGGAAAGAGGAAATAGGGGGGAAAGGTTTGGGGGGGTTTGGGGGGAGGAAAAAAAAATGGAGGGGGTTTTGGGTGGAAAAATGGTGTTTTGGGGAGAAAAGGGAAAAAATAGGGAAAAAGAGGAAAAAAGGGAAAAAATGTTTTTAGGGTGTTTTTGGGTGGGGGAAGGAAAGAGGAAATGGGGGGGAAAAGTTTGGGGGGGGTTGGGGGGAGGAAAAAAAAATGGAGGGGGTTTTGGGTGGAAAAAAGGGTTTCAGGAGAATAGGGGAAAAAATAGAGAAAAAAAGGGAAAAAAAAGAGGAAAAAAAGGAAAAAAATGTTTTTGGGGTCTTTATGGGTGGGGGAAGAAAAGAAGAAATGGGGGGGAAAGGTTTTGGGGGGTTTGGGGGGAGGAAAAAAAAATGGAGGGGGTTTTGGGTGGAAAAAAGGTGTTTTGGGGAGAATAGGGAAAAAATAGGGAAAAAGGGGAAAAAAGGGAAAAAAATGTTTTTAGGGTGTTTTTGGGTGGGGGAAGGAAAGAGGAAATAATGGGGAAAGGTTTGGGGGGGGGTTTGGGGGGAGGAAAAAAAAATGGAGGGGGTTTTGGGTGGAAAATGAAGGATTTTGGGGGAAAATGGCCCCCAACTTTTGGGAATTTTTTGTTTTCAAAATTTAGGGGTCTCTGTGTCCCAAAATCCCCCAAATTTGGGGTCCCCAATGACCCCCACCTGATGGAATCCCATTGGTGTCCCCATTTTTGGGGTCACTGTGACCCAAAATCCCAAAATTTGGGGTCTCTAAGACTTGATAACCCCAAATCTCCAACCCCATTTTGGGTCCCTCTGAATCCCCCACCCAAAAATTTGGGATTTTCTCACCCAACGACCCCAAATTTTGGGTCCACCACGTGACCCCTAACCAAGAGAATCCCATTGGGGTCACTGTGTCCCCAGATTCCCTATTTTGGGGTCTTTGTGTCCCAATGTCCCCAAATTTGTCTTTTTTGTGACCCCAAATCATCAAAATCGGGGTCTTTGTGCCCCAAAATCTCCACATTTGGGGTCTCTGTGCCCCAAAATCCCCAAATTTGGGGTTTCTGTACCCCAACGACCCCAAAATTTGGCTCCCATTGATCCCCAAAATTTGGGGAATCCCACCCCATTATCAATCCCCAATTTTGGGATTTTTGTGTCACCCAACGACCCCCAAATTTGGGGTCCCATTGACCCCCAACTGATGGAATCCCATTGGTGTCCCCAATTTTGGGGTCTTTGTGTCCCAGAATCCCCAAATTTTGGGGTCCCCAATGGACCCCAACTGGAATCACCCCATTTTCCCCCAAATTTTGGGATCTGTGTCCCAAAATCCCCCAAATTTGGGGTCCCCAATGACCCCCAACTGATGGAATCCCATTGGTGTCCCCAATTTTGGGGTCTCTGTGTCCCCAAATCCCCAAATTTGGGGTCTCTCAGACCCGATAACCCCAAATCTCCAACCCCATTGACCCCCACCTCATAGAATCACCCCATTATCCCCCCAAATTTGGGATTTGCTCACCCAACGACCCCAAAATTTGGCTCCCATTGACCCCTAACCCAAGGAATCCCATTGGTGTCCCCAATTTTGGGGTCTCTGTGTCCCCAAATCCCCAAATTTGGGGTCTCTCAGACCCGATAACCCCAAATCTCCAACCCCATTGACCCCCACCTCATAGAATCACCCCATTATCCCCCCAAATTTTGGGATTTCCTCACCCAACGACCCCCAAATTTGGCTCCCATTGACCCCCAACTGATGGAATCCCATTGGTGTCCGATATTTAGGATCTCTGTGTCCCCAAATCCCCCAAATTTGGGGTCCCCAATGACCCCCAACTGATGGAATCCCATTGGTGTCCCAGATTTAGGATCTCTGTGTCCCAAAATCCCCCAAATTTGGGGTCCCCAATGACCCCCACCTGATGGAATCCCATTGGTGTCCCCAATTTTGGGGTCTCTGTGTCCCCAAATCCCCAAATTTGGGGTCTCTCAGACCCGATAACCCCAAAATCTCCAACCCCATTGACCCCCACCTCACAGAATCACCCCAATCCCCCCCCAAATTTGACCCTTTTCCCACCCGACCACCCCCAAACCGACCCCTTCACCCCCCCGTATTTGGGATTTTCCCAACCCCACAGGTCGCCTCCGTGCCATCAATCCCGAACGTGGCTTTTTTGGGGTGGCCCCAGGGACGTCGTCCCGTACCAACCCCAACGCCATGGCCACCATCACCCGCAACACCATCTTCACCAACGTTGGGCAACGCAGCGATGGCGGCGTTTTTTGGGAAGGTTTGGATGAACCCGAGGAGCCCGGGATCACCTACACCTCTTGGTTGGGCAAAGCGTGGAAGCCTGGTGAGGATTTTTGGGGGTTTTTGGGAAGGGGTTGGGGGGTGGTGTTTGGGGTCAAGACGGTGTTTTTTTTTTTTTGGGGGGGGGGGGAAAGGGTGGTTTTGGGGTCGTGGTGATGGTGGTTGGGGTCAAGGTGGCGTCTTTGGGGTTGTGATGGTGTTGGTTGGGGCCAAGATGGAGTCTTTGGGGTTGCAATGTTATTGGTTGGGGCCAAGATGGCGTCTATGGGGCCAAGATGGCGTCTTTGGGGTCGTGATGGTGTTGGTTGGGGCCAAGATGGCGTCCGTGGGGCCAAGATGGCGTCTTTGGAGTCGTGATGGTGTTGGTTGGGGCCAAGATGGCGTCCGTGGGGTCAAGGTGGCGTCTTTGGGGTTGTGATGGTGTTGGTTGGGGCCAAGATGGCGTCTTTGGGGTCAAGATGGCGTCTTTGGGGTCGTGATGGTGTTGGTTGGGGCCAAGATGGCGTCTGTGGGGCCAAGATGGCGTCCAGGGGTGCCAAGGTGGCATTTTGGGGTGGGCCAAGATGGCGTCTTTGGGGTCGTGATGGTGTTGGTTGGGGCCAAGATGGGTCATTTTCGGGGTGGCCAAGGGTTTTGGGTCAGAGATTGCGTCTGTTGGGGCCAAGATGGGTCTTTTGGGGGTGGTGTTTTTGGGCCAAGATGGCGTCTTTGGGGTCAAGATGGTGTTGGTTGGGGTCAAGATGGCGTCTTTGGGGTCGTGATGGTGTTGGTGGGGGCCA
>JARXNR010000462.1:0-23626 GCA_036346035.1 Crossoptilon crossoptilon
GATCATAGTAAAGGAATACAGAGAGAAGGTTCGGTCCTGGAGGGAGGCAGAGAGAGGAAGGTTCCTGAGCATAAATTGTACTGATTATTGTCACTGTCTTTGTTGTTGTTAATTGCTTGCGTCGTGATAGTGTTGCCTATGAGGCTGTAATGGAACAAGGGGTGTCTGAAGTGATATCAAGAAGACCCCCTGGGTTGTGTTTTGGCTCTCTGGAGAAACATTGCTGGTGAGCCTGGGGGAATATTGAATAAGAAACCAGGAACATAAATGGACCAGTTTTATAACTGAGTACCCTAATCATGAGACCAAGTGCTGGGTGTTTGTGGAAGTTGAAGAACTGTATTGTTTGATTTATGGACTTTGAAGGGAATGGGATAAACTGTTTTGATAGTATAAGAAACTGTCATTGTTAATGGTATACAGAAGTAGAATTGAGGGGATGTGGAAGCGTGACTTAGGGTACAAATAGTGGAATAACATACAAAGGAAAAAAGGGATAAAGAGAAAGTGAGATTATCTGTGCTGGCATGAGAGCAACCCCCCGCACTGTTCCCCCGCGAGTAGAACTTGGTGTGAGAGAGTGAACTGCAGAAGGAGACTGCTGATGTAAACAACATTACTTGCAATGGGGGAGGTGGAGAGGATAGGACACTGGACATGAGAATAGCCTTCACCTGCAGAGATCTGGGAAACCCGAAATCCTAGTGTTATCACTGGAGGCCTCCGGAGAGGAGGAGGTAAAACTGAAATATGATGTTAGTAGTTTATGTAATGATAAGAGTTTGGAAAGTGAAAAGTTTGGAAAGGACACAGGCTGAGGAAGGCAAAGATGAGCAGGGTGTGATAGGAATGTCAGAACAGAAGAAAGGGGAGAGGATAAAGAGATTTATCTTTTGGTGGATACGGGTGCCTCTTAACACCCGTAGGTGATTTTGTAACAGTAGTAGGAGCTAATGCCCAATAAGAAAAGGCTTACTTTCTGGAATCAATTAAATATAGGCTAAGAAAATAAGTTGGAATACATAAATTCTTGTACATGTCAGGTTACTCTGGCAAAAAATTCAATAAAACTGGAGCTAAGGATCAAACAATATTAACTGATTGAGAATTGTAAGACTGCCTTTAACACAAACTGGGAAAAACAAGGTTGTAGTCCCAGAAGTTACAGAAATCTTGAATAAGATACGCTTAGGAGTGTGGGTATCAGGGATACTTGGCAGAGCCAATAATGCAGCCCTAAATAGAAATTAAAAGCAAGAGCTAGCCCAGTCAGGGTAAAGCAGTGCCCTTTGAGGATATGTGACTGTAGACGGATAAAAGAAATAATAGATAATTTTTGGAGTTTGGATTAATCCAAATACAGTACTCCAAACCTGCCAACGAAAAATTAGAAAGCAAGTGCTATAGTTTGGTACAAGATTTGAGGGCAAGTAATAGAATAGTTGAATGCATACACTCAGTGGTGGCAAATCCATACACTTTATTAACCAAGTTAAGGAATGAGTAGGTGGAGTTTACCTTCTGGATTTGAAGGATGCCTTTTCTGCTAGGTTTGGCCAAAGAAAGCCTAAGGTTATCTGCCTTTGAATAGGAAAACCCCAATGTGGGGAGAAAAGACTCAGTTAATCTGAACAGTGTTACCCAGGGCTGTGAGAACAGCTCAATGATTTTTTTGAGAGCTGGTCAACTTGTGAACTGGAGACTTGGGTTCCTCCATCCTGGGGTGGAACCTTACTGCAGTACGTGGATGTCACAAAACAAAAGAGAACTGTGTGCAATGGACTGTGAGTTTGCTGAATTTCTTGGTTTAAATGATTATCAAGTTTCTCAACAGAAAGCACAAATAACTCAGCAGTGACATACTTGGGATATGAGATTACAGCTGGACTTCAAACCTTAAGGACTGTCAGGAAAGAAGCCATCTGCCAAACCCCTGAGCCACAAACTGCCAAGGAGCTCCGTATGTTTCCAGGAATGACAGGATGACGCCAACTGTGGATACACAGCTACGGACTGTTGGTAAAGCCAAAATATTTTATGAAATGGGGAGTCAAGGAGGGCATTTCCTCAGCTGAAATGAGAACTCATAAAGGCCCTCTGCTTTGGGGCTACCAGACATGACTAAACCCTTCTGGCTGTTATCTCATAAGAAAACAAGGAATGTCCCTGGGAGTCCTTGCCCAGAACCTTGGACCCTATCAAAGGGCAGGGGCATACTTCTCCAAACAACTTGATGAATTGAGTAAGGGATGGCCGGGGTACTTGAGAACAGTGGCTGCACTAGTACTCAGTATTCAAGAAGCCAGTAAAGTTATCCTAGGCCAAAGACTAACCGTTTTAATATCTCATACAACGTCTACTGTATTGGAGAAAAGGGGGGCATTGGTTCTCACTCCAAAGGTTCCTGAAACACCAGGCCATCCTGGTAGAACAGGATGAGATAGAAATAATTGCAACCCAGTATCTTTCCTTAGCAGAACCAGTATTTCATGACTGCTTTGAAACAACTGAAGCTGCATATTCCAGCCGGTCGGACCTGAAGGACAAACCCTGAGAAGATGCAGAAGACAGCTGGTTTACTGACTGTAGCAGTCTTGTGAGACAAGGAAACTGTAAGGCAGGATATGCAGTAGCTGCAACCGATAAGGTAACCAAAGCACAACCATTACCTGAGCAAGAAAGGTCAGAAGCCTTTGCAAGGAAGACAACAAATCTTCATCCCACGACCCACTACACACGCGCAAGAGGGGAGGGTCTGCATGCTAATGAACTCTCGGGGGTGTAATGAATATGTATCCAAATTCCGGGAAAACTATTGATTATGTATTAGTTCAGCCTACATCCGTAGCACAATTTTTCCAGACGGTGTGCAAGTTAGGTGGATCTATCCCCCTTGCACCTGGTGTCTGCACACCACTGAATAAACTATACCTTTTTGTAATCTTACTTGGGTTACAGAGTTAGATTCCGCACGTCATGTTTGACTGCGTTCCATATAACTAACCACATGACTTTGCTCAAGATTGCTCAGGTGTGGATAGTCCATTCCTGGGTGGCCCACTGTGCAATCCACAGAGTGAGCCCCCGGTACACAGCCCAACTGTCTGTACAGATATTCAGAACCCCATCAACAGATTCCTTGGTTATAACCATCCACACGGCTCGCAGTTCTGCCCACTGGCTGCTCTGGCCATCTCCCTCGTGAAACCAGATTGTCTCGGTCAAAGGATGGTATGCTATTGCTCTCCACTTGCTCAGGTTGCCCTTGCTGGACCCATCTGTGCACCAGGCATCTTCAGGGATGGGATATTACCCCTCCTGAACAGGACTCTTCTCTGGTGGAGCAACCAGTGTTGCTTTTGGTGCATCACTGTGATAGGTCACTGGGCCTAGGATCTTCTGAAGCTCTTCTTTCAAGGGTGATGAAGACAGACTGCTCCTTTGGCTGAGGTAGGCCACCCATCGTGCCACTGTTTGTGCTTGGGCCACCCCTGTCTTAGGAAGGTGGGTCAGATCTTTCACCCACCCCTGAATCGGCAGAGTGGTCTTCACTATGACTTCAGCTATTTGAGTTACTGGCTCTACTGCCTGTAATGCTGAATGGGCAGCCAATACCTGTTTTTCAATCATACTATATCTTTCTTCTGCTCCATGCCAGACCTGAGACCAAAAACCAATGGGGGTCCGAACAGAACTCTGGCGTTGCCACAGGCCCCAACCAAAGCCACCTTGAGTAATATGGATGTTCAACTCAGCTGGGAGGGTAGGATCAAATATACCCAGTGCCTGGGCTTGCCTAACTGCCATTTTGCCTGTTGGAAAGCATCCTGTTCTGTTTTCCCCCAGTCCCATAGCTGCCCCTTTTTTGTGAGTCTGTACAGTGGCCTCAGCAGCTGCGCTAGGTGAGGTATAAAGGAACGCCAATAACCCAAGATACCTAGAAACTCTTGCAGCTGCTTCGATGTTGTAGGGACTGGAAATGCCTGAACCTTATCTATGACAGCACTGGGTAGTACTTTGGTCTTTCCTGACCAAACCACCCCCAGGAATTTTACAGACAGGCCCGGACCTTGCACCTTTTGAGGATTTAAAGCCCATCCTCTCTGTTGCAAACAGGCAGTTAATGAAACCACCACTTGTCCTACTGCCTCCAGTGAGTCGGATATCAAGAGGAGATCATCAATATAATGATACAGGTTAACATCATCAGGTTTTTTCCAATCAGCCAGGTCACGCGCCACTAGACTGTGACAATATGTTGGTGAATGCACATACCCCTGTGGCAGGACCTGAAAGGTCCACTGCCTGCCTCCCCATGTAAACACAAATTAATCTTGCGATTCCTCAGCAATTGGGATACTGAAGAACGCATTTGCTAAATCTAGGACACAATGATAGGTTTTTATCTCCCTACTCAATGTATCCATTGGGGAGGCAATATTGGGTACAGCCACATGAATAGGCAGCGTGACCTTATTTAATTCTCCGTAATCTACTGTCATTCTCCACGTGCCATCCGACTTTCGCACTGGCCATATGGGGGAATAATACAGGCTTTGTGCAGGTCTTATAATGCCCACTTCTTTTAATTCCTGCACCGTTCTCAATATTTCATCTTGCCCACCCCGGAGTCTGTACTGTCTTACATTAGTAATCCAGCCCGGTTTCGGCAGGCAAATAGGCCCAGGTTTCGCATGGCCTCTTAATATTGCCTGCACTGCCCGGATACTGATACATCTCTGTCAGAGTCTGAACTCTCCTATGGTTGTCGGGAGAGCAAGACCCCATAGAATATCTATGCCCAAGATGTATTTCTGGACTGGGGCAATAGACACCTTATACACCAGGGGTGGGAGACGCCCAACCCCCAATTTCAACCACGTTTGGGTGACAGGAATAGTCTGTCCCCCAAAACCACCAATCATCACTCTGTCTCCATCAAATTTGGTCAAATCTCCTTAGAAAATTGATGTTTCTGCTCCAGTGTCCACTAATGCCATAACACCCATCTGGAGGCCCCTAGGGGGACTAGCACCCCTCGTCCCACCATGAATTGTGCTATGGCCACTTCTTTTGCATCCAGTGGCTCAGGCATCATGGCCCGAGACACCTGAGGCAGCTTTTTTTTTCTATTATGAACAATGAAATCTTCTAGGTTCCATGTCATTGTTGGTATTCTCTCTATAACCCTTACCCTTGGTTCCTTAGGGAAAAAGGGGAGGGTTCCCAAGGGTTTTTCCAAGGAAAGGGGGGGCGGGGGGGATTTTCCCCCGGGAAAAAAAAATTCTTTTAAAAATTTGTTTAAACCCCAGGGGGGTGGGGGGGTTGGCCCCCATTTTGCCCCCCTTTGTTTGTTTGGGGGGTTGATTTGTTTTTCCCCCCAAAAAAGGGGGGGATTTTTGGGGAAAGGGGGGGGGGAAAATGTCGGGTTTTTTGGTTTTTTTTTTGATTTTCCAGTATTAAACATCAAAACATAAAAAAAGGAAAAAAAAGTGTTAAGCTCTAATTTACGCCCCATCCCTAAACATTAGGGAAGTGGGGGGTTTAAACCCCCGGGGGGGGGGGTTTCTTAAGGGGGGCAGTGGGTGCTGGAGGGTGCTTCCTAGCCGTTCCAATTTTTTTTCGGGTTTTGGTTTTTGGGTTCGGGAACTCTCCTCAAATTTATTGTTTTATTAGGACTCAATCCAATTTTTTTGGGTTTTTATTTATTTTTTTGCATTCCGATATCATATTTAAAAAAAAAATAGTTTACCTCCAAAGATTGTTCCGTTTTTTTTTTCCCCCCTTTCCCCCCTTCCTTTCCCTTTTTGGGGGGGCCGGGGGGGGGGTGGGGGGGGGGGGGGGCCCAATGCCCCCTGTCACGCACAAAATGATGGGGAAATTTTCCTTTTGGAAATTTTTTTGGTGGAGGATGGGGGGCAAGCCCCTTTTTTTTTTTTGTTTTTGGCTTTAGAACGAATCTCCCCCCTTGCTTTAGAGAGCTTCTTGGGGGAGCATTACAGTAGTTCAGTTTTTGGGGGAAAAAACTTGAAAAAAAGACCGGCGTCCCCCCCCAGTTTTCGGGGGATATTTGTAAATTTAAAAAGAACTGCTTAGTCGGAAAAAGGGCCCTTTTTTTTTTCTTCCCCCCCCCCCGGTTATTTTAAATTTTTTTTAAAACCCTTTTTTGGGAAAAAAACCAGCAAAAACCCCAAAATTTTTCGTGGGAGGGTAAAAAAAGGGGGTTTAAAAGGGGTTTTATGGTGTTCAAAAACCGACCTGGGGGCCCCAATCATCAATCCCAGTTTACTTTTTTGTGGAATTGTGTTAAAAATAAAACCCAAAAAAGGGGGCCCCACGGACGGGACGCCTGTAGGGGACCTTTTTTGGGTAAAAAAACCCGGGGTTAAAAAAAAATTTTTTGGGACACTTCCCCCCCCGGATGGAAAAAAAAATTTTCACAAGCAACCCCTCCCAAAGGGAAAAAAATAATTTTACAAACCACACGATGTTAAAAACCCCTTTTTTCCTTTTTTTTTCCCCTTTGGGTTTTTTCATTTTTTACCCCAATGCTTTTTTAATTTTCCCTTTTTTTTGTGGCTTTTTTCCCCCTGTTATAAACTTTTCAGAATGTATTCCAATGGGGGAAAATTTAAAAAAGGGGGAAGGAGTCTCCCCAAAACCAAAAAAATGTGACTGGCAGGGAATAGGGGGGGGTTTTGGGGGAAAAATCTTAGTAGAACGCATGGGGACCCGCACATAGTTTTCATGGGATTTTCACTCTTGGAGACCTGTGGGATCCCCAGAAACTGAGCCAGTATTGAGACAGGGGCAGTGCGGTAGTAAATCAAGGAGGTACACCTTATTGGGGTGTGGCTGGTGCTTACCGTGCCCTATCTAGTACTGTTTTGGAGCGAGAGAGTTTCCGAGCTGAGGTCAAGCCAAAGGGGAGAATCTCCAAGTCAATCTGATAATACAGGAGGACACCAGTAACAATATCAGTGCCACTGTGTAGGGCAAGAAATGGAAACGAGACGTGTCCTCGGCACTAGAATGAAAAAAAGAGAATGAAAGAGGAGGAGGAGGTGGAGGAAGATCCAGAGTGAGCGCAGGCCCTCCGCGGAACCACCAAAATCAAGAAGGCAAAAAGGAAAAAAAACGACGAAGAAGAAAGAGGACATGCAGAAGAGAGTGATGAAGAGGAAGTTAGGTATATAGTACTACTCGTCCGGCCGCTATGAAGATGAACTGAAATCCAAGGCATTCAAGAAAGGATGTTTACACGGCGCCCAAATGAAAATATCGGTTCCTGGTTAGTATCGCTGCTGGGACGGCGGGCCAGCAGCTTGTCTCTGAGACTGGTAATGAAGTCGCCACACTAGGAGCTTAGGTGACAGAGATCCAGCTATTGACAGAGCCATTAGTCGATTGTCTGGATGGGGTGCCTCCCTCTGGGAACGAGTATTAATTAACAGCCGGTGAAGGAAAGGGTACCCCTTCAAAAGCGGCTTGAAGCCTTGTGACGAAAAGATGGGGATACAGTTGCACAGGGTATCCAGTATTTGGAGGGGAACTGGCTGTGGTGTGTGGAAAATGTTGGTATGACCCTAACGTGTTGTTAACGACCACACAAGCCATGAATCCTGAGCGAAAAGTGGGGGACAACGTGGTTGAATATGGCATCAAACTCACATCAACAGCACCAGCTCAGATACGCCCCTGCACTGTTGGCAGGGCATACTGACAAAGATATTGAGGCACCAACAGGAGAAAGCCACATTAGTTTTTGAATTGCTTCTTAACGCTCCAAAGCTATGAACAACAGCTACCCCCAACTCGCGAAGCCATCGCAGCCATCTCACAAATGACGGCGCAATCTCTGAATGAAAATGCGGAGAGCAACATTGTCTTCACTAGATGGAATAGTGGACAAACCTGTAAGGAAGTATCAGAAACGCTTGGTGAAGATCAGACCCACCCCAAATAGTCAAAAAGATGTATACTGAAGGAGATAGCTAGAACACGTGTGGATCAACTAACTAAAGACGATGACCCCATCCTTCTCAGGTGCAAAATCAAGAAATCTTCAGCTGTTAGAGCAAACCGGTCTCCAGCTCCAGGAGGAATCCTACATCGCGACTTGCGTGGTGTGGCGTTACCTTACGTGAACATGGCGAAGACATGAGGGAAGTGGCACGACCAAAGCTACGCACTTCGTAACGGAGCACGGTAGTTGAGAAGATTACAAAGCAGACAAATGCCAGTTTGCAGTTGCTCCGGGTTACCACACGTACTGAATAAGAGGGGCCTCTGCCCTCGATTCAGGCGGGGGGAAAAGGGATTAAATAGCGTATAGGAATGCTGTGTGGAATCCGATGGCATGGAAAATTCAGAACCACTGAACTCTGAAGGCACTGGTGGATACCGGTGCCACAGTGCACTCTGATGCCTCGACTTATGGAAGGGACAGAAATCAGCCTATATTTCTGAGTGACTGGGGGCTTTCACGAATTGAGCTGTGTTAGAGGATGAGATAAGCCTCACTGGTAGGAAAATGGCAAAAGCACCACTATTGTGGGACTGGTCCAGGGGCTTCCAGTGTACTACTTGGTATGGATTACCTCAGAAGGGGCATTTCAAGGAGGATCCGAAGGGGTAATCGATGCGGCCTTTGGTAATAGCTGCTGTAGACACAAACAACATGAAGCAGCTGGACTGTTTTGCCTGGCCGGTCAGAAGATCGCCGTCTGTTGTGGGGTTTGATACGAGGTGAGAAAGAGCAAAAAGCGTACCAATTGCTAACAAACGGTGCACAGACGGCAGTTACCGCACCAAACAGGGATTCCTTTGCTCCCCATTCATAAAGTTGAATTCGGTCAACTAGAGGAGTCAGGAGTGATCAGCAAAACTCACTACGCCATGGTAACAGCCCCATATGGCACAGTTGCGTAAAGCCAGTGGAGAATGGAGGCTGACGGTGGACTACCGTGGCATTGAATGAAGTCACACCCCCCACTGAGTGCTGCTCTGGCCGGACATGTTAGAAATCCAGTATGAACTGAGATGCAAAAAGCAGCAAAATGGTATATATGCCACCACTGACGTTTGCTAATGCCTTTTTATTACATTCCTTTGGCCAAAGAATGGAGGCCCACACGTTCGCTGTTCACCTGGATAGGGCGTTCAGTATACTTTCGAACCGTTTGCCCCCGGGGTGGAAACATAGGATCCGGACCATTTGCCATGGGTGATCCAAACTGCACTGAACAGGGCAATTGCCCTGAGCAACTTGCAGTTACATTGATGACATCGTTGTGTGGGGCGATACAGAAGAAGAAGGCTTCACCAAATCAGGAGAGGCGAATAATCCAGCATTCTTTTCTGGCCGTGCTGGTTTTGCTATTAAGCGGAGCAAAGTGAAAGGACAGCTCTCAGGAGATTCAGTGTCTGGGTATTAATAAAGTGGCAAGATGGCCGGCGTCACATACCGACAGATGGGATCGACAAAATCACTGCTATGTACTCACCACTAGTAAGAAAGAGACACAATCTTTTTTGGGGTGTAGTGGGCTTTTGGAGAATGCATGTTCCAAACTATAGCTTCATTGTAAGCCCCCTTTCTCATGTGACGCGATATGAAGAATGAGTTTTCATGGGGCCCTGAGCAGCAGCAGGCTTTTGAACAGATTAAACAGGAGATAGCCCGTGCCGTGGCCTTAGGGCCAGTATGGACTGGGCAGGATATAAAGAACATCCTCTATACTGCTGCTGGAGAGAAAGGTCCCACTTGGAGTTTGTGGCAAAGAGCCTCAGGAGAGACCCGAGGCCGACCCCTAGGATTCTGGAGTCGGGCCTACAGGGGGTCGGAAGAAGGCTACACTCCAACCGAAAAGGAGATCTTAGCCGCGTATGAGGGGGTTCGGGCTGCTTCTGAAGTGGTCGGTACTGAAACACAGCTTCTTCTGGCACCTCGACTACCGGTGCTGAACTGGATGTTTAAAGGAAAGGTTCCCCCCACCCATCATGCAACTGATGCTACTTGGAGTAAGTGGATTGCGTTGATTACGCAACGAGCGCGGATGGGGAACCTCAGCCGTCCAGGAATCCTAGAGGTCATCATGGACTGGCCTGAAGGTAAAAAGTTTGGAACATCACCAGCAGAAGAAGTATCACGAGCTAAAGAGGCCCCACCATACAACGAATTACCAGAAAATGAACGAAGAAATATGCACCATGTTCACTGATGGATCGTGTCGTATTGTGGGAAAGCATCGCAGATGGAAATCTGCTGTGTGGACCCCCCCACGACAAGTTGCGGAGGCCACCGAAGGGAAAGGAGAATCAAGCCAATTTGCAGAGGTAAAGGCTGTCCAACTGGCCTTGGATGTTGCTGAACGGGAGAGGTGGCCAACGCTTTATCTTTACACTGACTCATGGATGGTGGCAAATGCTCTATGGGGGTGGTTACAGCAGTGGGAGCAAAATAACTGGCAAAGAAGGGGTAAACCTATTTGGGCTGCTGAACTGTGGAAAGATATTGCTGCCCGAATAAAAAGAATATGGTCGTGAGGGTACGCCAGGTAGATGCTCATGTGCCCAAGAGTCGGGGGCTACTGAAAAGAACAGCAAAATAACCACCAGGTGGACCGAGCTGCCAACATTGAGGTGGCGCAGATAGACCTGGACTGGCAGAACAAGGGTGAATTGTTTCTAGCTCGGTGGGCTCATGAGACCTCGGGCCATCAGGGGAGAGATGCAACATATAAGTGGGCTAGAGACCGAGGGGTGGACTTAACTATGGATGCTATTGCACAGGTTATTCATGACTGTGAGACATGTGCCATAATCAAACAAGCCAAGAGGATGAAACCACTCTGGGAGGAAGGTCGATGGCAAAAGTACAAATACGGAGAGGCATGGCAGGTTGATTATATCACTTTGCCACGATCCCACAGTGGTAAGTGTTATGTGCTTACCATGGTGGAGGCAACCACTGGGTGGCTTGAAACATATGCAGTACCCCATGCTACCGCCCGAAACACCATACTGGGTCTTGAGAAACAAGTCCTGTGGCGACATGGCACCCCAGAAAGAATTGAGTCAGATAATGGGACTCGTTTCAAAAATTCTCTTGTAAATACTTGGGCCAAAGATCATGGCATTGAGTGGATTTACCATATTCCCTACCATGCACCAGCCTCTGGAAAAATTGAACGATACAATGGGTTGTTAAAAACTATGCTGAAAGCAATGGGTGGCGGAACATTTAAGCACTGGGAGAAGCATTTGGCAGAAGCCACCTGGTTAGTCAATACCAGAGGATCTATCAATCGTGATGGTCCTACCCAGTCCAGCTCCCTACATACCGTAGAGGGAGATAAGGTCCCTGTTGTACATGTAAAGAGCATGTTGGGAAAAGCAGTTTGGGTTCTTCCAGCTTCTGGAAAGGGCAAACCTCTCCGCGGTACTGTTTTTGCCCAGGGACCTGGGTCCACTTGGTGGGTAATGCAGAAGAATGGGGATGTTCAATGTGTACCACAAGGAAATTTGATGCTGGGGGAGTGCAGACAGTAATTCTATGTATATGTATATAGACATGTGTGTGTGATGCATTTTTAATCTTTGTTTTGTTTGTATATGTATGTATGTATATATATATATATATAAAGCATGATGTAGTGATGTAGAATAAGGGGTGGAATGTCATGGTTTTGGTTTTTTTTTGATTTTCAGTATTCCACATCAAAACATCATGTACTGGAATTAAAGTCCGTGACAAATATAGAGCTTGACCTTGTTGTACACCTAGCTCGCAGATATAATTTTGAAGGTCCTCCATGGAGGACCACATCCCGGTATGCAGAGGTATATCAGATTTATTTGGCCATACCATACGGCAGGCTGCCATTAACCATTCCGTTATAGAACGGTTTTCATCAAGATACTGATTACTCGCATATAACCTCTGCCCGAGAGCAGGATGGACAGTCATGGTGGCCAACTCTGCTATTTCCGGGCCATTCACCAGAACACTTTCTGCTCCAGAATCCCACAGTCTTAATAACCAAGCTGGCTCACTTTCTCTATGTTTCTGCTGAAATCACTGTACTAACTCCATCAATTTTGTTGCCGTGCACAGCCGGGCTGTTACATGCAAGTGAGTCTGGGCAGGGGGCCTCTGATCAGGCAGCACCCCTGCCTGTCTGTCCTGTACTTTTTTTGTTTTCTGAGTTTTAACAGGACAGACTTCTAGTGGATCTGTTAAAATTGGAGATTCGAGATCTAACTTATGTTTTTTATTTTCCTGATCAACAGTCTGTTGATTCAGGAGTCTGTTCATTGTTAGTTAAAATGTTACTAACTTCACCTATTAGCAGATGCAGAGTTGGTTTCTTCCCTGTTAATATGCCACGTTCTTGCACTAACTTTTCAATACGGTCTTTCAATAGTTGGTTTTCATTCTCTAAAATATTATTCCTCATTTCAGCATAATTTAAAGCATTTCATAGTGTCCATGCCTCTGTGGAGGCAGCTAATTGCCTTTCTTTTGTCATCTATATATCTTTGCCAAGTCCCTGAAAGTAATCTGTCATGCAATATGGGGAGATATTTTCCATAACAGGTTGGGGAACCCATTTTTCAATAACTGCTAGTTCATAATAGGGAAATCCCACAAATCCTAGGATTTACCCTGGAATCATTTTATCTAGGGGGGTAGCATTCTCCCCCCTGGCCCATTTATAGAAATTTCAAAGAAAGGACATGATGTAAATTTTAGTACGTTTGGCTTGCCTGGCACGCCAAGTGTATACTCAAAGAATATTAAGATGTTATGATTATGAAATAAACAAGAGAGTTAGGCAAAGCAGATTATAATAACACAAAGAGAATAGATGGGACGCTTACCTGTATCCTGGGCTCGCTTATGAAACTCCAGCAGAGTAGATCTCCAGAAGAGATCCTTCCATCCTGGTAGTCAGCTCTTAAATGGGTCTAGGAGAGGTGGAGCCAGGTACTGCCGCCTGTGCACCTTTTTTATAGCAATTGGTACCTGTTGCTTTTTTACTCGTAGCAACCCCACAACAGACGGATCTTCTGATAGGCCAGACAAAACAGACAACACCTTAACACCTTCTGTGTCTACAGCAGCTATTCCAAAGGCCCATTGATACCCTTTGGGATCCTTAAAGTAGCCCCTTCTGAAGTAATCAATACATGGAGCCTCGTGGCCAGTCACAATTGGGTGAGGCTGATTTCGGCCTCCAGCATAGTCAGCTCTTGGGAAACCCCAGTCACCCCATGAATATAAATTGGTTTTGTCTCTTGGTGATAAGAGGGCATTAGAGTGCACTGAGCACCAGCGTCCACCAGGGCCTTATATTTCTGTGGTTCTGATGTGCCAGGCCATCTAACCCACACAGTCCAATAAACTCTATTATCCCTTTTTCCCCCCTGGCTGGGGGCAGGGCCCCTCTGTTTGTTACTTCCATTGTCTGCAGCAACTGGAGCAATCACCTTTTTGGAGAAGTTCACCTTGGTGGTTGATTTTTCTTGTCTTAAAAGAATTTTTACCCGTGCTTGAAGTGCAGGAGTAGGTTGTTTAAGCGACTTCTTCATATGCTCTCCATCAATGAAGTAACCAGGTGACAGTAGGCTCATTTGGGTGATGTGAGAAGTCTTTTCTCAGACTTCGAATTTCATTCATTTTCAGAGATCAATCAACAATGGTAACGATATCTTGCTCACCTCTTACTCTTTCAGGACTTCTTGTTGTCCTCGTAGGTGTTGGTGACCGTGGTCTTACTGAGGGTCCCTCCCCTGGACTCAGGGGTGCTTCTCCCAGATCTCGGAGCCACTCCTCTGGACCTCTTTGCTCCTCTTTCTTCTCTTCTAACAGAGTCGAGATTCATTTCATTTTCCGTCCTCTCACAGGGGCAACTGACATCAATTGTGGTGCCTCCTGTGGTTGATCAGGTTGGTCAGTTCCAATGCTCTCACCCTCTAGCTCCACTTGGAGTCTGTCTCGTTTGATTATGAGAGTATTTAGTTCAGATTGGAGGGTGTCTCGCTCAGTTTTGAGGGTGTCGAGTTTGAACTGAAGGGTGTCTTGCTCGGATTCGACAGCATCTCGTCGAGATTGGAGATTCCTTCTCTCAGCTCAGAGATTTTCCCCTTTGGCTTGGAGACTTTCTTTCTCAGCTCAGAGACACTCTTGCCAGGTTTTGAGATATTCTCTCCTGGCTAGGAGACTCTCTTTCTCAACCCGGAGATTCTCTGTCTCAGCTTGGAGACTCTCTTTGGATTCGCAGACTCTGCTTCTCAACTAAGAGACTCTCTCTCTGGACCTGGAGATTCTCACTCTCAGCTCGGAGTCTCTCCTGGAAACTCTCCTTTTCAGCTTGGAGATTCTCTCACTCATTTTGTACTGTCTCCCTGAGACTCTCCCTTTCAGCTCTCAGACACTCTCTCTCAGTTTCACAAACTCTCTCCCTCTCTGGAATACTATTGAATAAGGCCCAATAAGCATTAGCCAGGCCCCAAATCATTTGTGCCTCCTCAGATTTGCCTGAGCCGTAACATTCCTGTCTCAAATATCTGTTTAAGCTCTCAGGGTCTTTCAGGTGTTCAGGAGTAAAGTTCCATGACACCAAAGATGTCCATCTCTCTTAAGTCTCTCCCAAGCCTCTCCACACTCCCTGCCACTCAGTATTCTCTGGTTTTGGGGAAGGCTTCCTCAAAATATAATAAATACTAATACTGAGTGAAATGATGAACAGTACGTTTAGGGAGATTGACAACGTGATCAGGTGAGCATTCAAAAAATGCATAAAGGAGTCAAAGGAGAGACTGGGAGTCTGCTTAAAAATCCCAAGTTCTCTAAAACTAGCAGCTCCCTCTGCAAACAGGTTTAAAAGAGAAAGCAGAATCATTTTCTTTCTCTCTTTACAGAAGCAAGATAGCAGTACTCAAATTTTACAAATATTCCAGGATATTGGCAGTTTGCCTGCACTTTCAAGGTCAAGTTTTCAGTGAGCACCTGTGAAAGAGGTAAACTTTCCCAATGAAACTCTCTGAGAGCAGAGAGAGATTCATTCCAAAAAGCAGCTTTTGCCCGCATTCTCCACCAAAAGTGTCAATGGTTTACGGGCTGGTTTGGCCCAGTTCCGTGACTAACGGGGCGGAGGGATTTCACAAAATCCGCGCCTCCAGAAAAAGGAAACAGGGGACCCTAAAATAATTAAAAACAGCGGCAACGATCTGAGGAGAAACAAACTAATTTACTAAATATAGTATCAGAATGCAAGATAACACACCATAATACATTATCATTAGAATTGAAGCTAATAAATCAAATATCATGGGAGAGAGAATATCCGAAAGATGAATAGGCCTCACCATAACGTTGAGGTGAGATGCGTGTTCCAATTGAGCAGCAGGGAGACAAAGAAGAACCGACAAAGAAAAGCAGACGAAGAAGAGCGCATCAGGTGACTCCTCTCTGTGACTGCAAAGTCCCCTGGTGAATCTAGTTCTTTTTCTCCTCCAGACAGGCACCTGGAACTTGAGCATCAACAGTCAAACCCCCAGCGCATTACATGATGTTATGATGTGGAATACCGATAGCCAAAAATCATAAAACCATGATACATCCCTCCACCTAAAGAATCTGGTTTGACAAGGGGAATGGTCAGAGCAGCCAGTGGGCAGAACTACAAGCCATGTGGATGGTTACAACCAAGGAACCCGGTGATGGTATCCTGAATATCTGCACAGACAGTTGCGCTGCGTACCAGGGGCTCACTATTTGGATTGCACAGTGGGCCACCCGTGAATGAACTATCCATGCTCAACCAATCTGGGGCAGAGATATGTGGTTAGACATATGGAATGTAGTTAAACACAGGACTGTATGCGTCTACCACGTTTCTGGTCACCAACCCCTACAGTCACCAGGAAATGATGAAGCTGACAAACTGGTCCGAGTTCGATGGATTGAGAATTCACCACCTGAGAACATCGCCTGTTGTTTACATCAGAAGCTACAGCATGCAGGACAAAAGACAATGTGGGCAGCTGCTAAAGCATGGGGGCTGCGCATACAGCTATCTGACATCGCCCAGGCATGCCAAGACCGTGACGCTTACTCCAAGATGAGACCAAGATCGTTGCCCGAAACAACAGCCCATCTTGCTAGAAGACACAATCCTCTCCAGCTATAGCAGGTCGATTACATTGGGCTTGTTCCTCGGTCCGAGGGGGATGAGATATACCCTGGTCTGCATCAATACTGAAAGTGGGCTACTGCAGGCCTATCCAGTGCCCAGAGCGTACCAGGCATATACCATCAAGGCACTTATTAAGTTGATGTCTGACTGCGGGACACCTCAAGTCATCAAGAGCCACCAAGGGACTCATTTTACTGGCACCATAATACAACGCTGTGCAGAAGAATACAACATTGAATGGTGATTCCACCTGACGTATAATTCGATGTGGGAAGGCCTTATTGAACGCTATAATGGTATTCTAATGGCTGCCCTGAGGAGAGACTCTCTGTCCCTGCAGGGGTGGACAAAGAGACTCTATGAAACCCTGTGGGACCTGAATGAAAGACCTAGAGACAGCAGAGCCAGTGCCCTGAAAACACAACAGACAACATGGGCCTCTCCGCTTAGGATCCAAATTATGGGCACTGATCATCAGGTAAGACCCCAAATTGGTAATGAAAATAATCTTCTGCTCCTTGCCCCTGAGAATCTAGAACCAGGTACCCATAGAATAAAATGGCCTTGGAAGGTGCAAGTAGGACCAAAGTGGTGTGGCCTCCTACTTGCATCTTGGGGGAGATTATTGGAGGTGGGAGGCTCGGTAGTCTCTCTGGTAATTGGTACATGGCCTACTGATATTGTGGTCAACACTCCAGTCTTCATTACTCAAGGGACCCCCATTACATCCCTATGGCAGATCGGGACACCCCCTTTGGTGCCTCACATACTTGTGCAGCTGCAGATATCAGGCCAAAAGTTACGGTACACTGAGATAAAGCAAATTAATAACTGACTCATCTTTTCTTTACGAGTTGAGCTTTTGACGGTGCACTTTTCTTGACAGACCAAGTAGTTCCCCAGCATCTTGGAATAACCTCCTGTAACAATACTTGAGTTACCTCATGTGCCTTATTAGTTCTACAAGGGAATGGCTCCAGCCATCCCAAAGAAGTATCAGTTAGTACCAACATATAGCAATACCCTCCTTTTCTTGGGAGTTCCAAGAAATCAATTTACCATTGTTGCCCTGGAAGGTTTTCTTTCCCAATAGGCCCACTTGTACCCTGTTCCTGGTACTAGGATTGTACTTCATAGTGTCTGTTTGCCCAATATATTTTCTTATCCTCCCTTAGAACCAATTTCCATAAAATACTAAAGGGCATAACAATGCGTCCATCTGGACTGTCATGGTTTTGTGATTTTTGGTTTTCGGTATTCCACATCATAACATCATGTGGGGCAGTGGGAGTTTAACTGTAAATGCTCAAGTTCTGGGTACTTGCCTGGAAGAGCAGAAGAACTACATTCCCCAGGGGACTTTGCGGTCACAGAGAGTCTCGAGATATAATTCCTGGCAAGGTCACCTGATGCGCTCTTTCTTTGCCTGCTTTTCATCGGCTCTCCTCCGTTTTCTCCCTGCTGCTCAACTGGACTGCGCATCTCACCTCAGCCCTCCGCGTTGTGGTGAGGCCTACCCACCTTTCGGATATTATCTCTCTCATTATATTTGATTTATTAGCTTCAATTTTAATTATACTGTATTATGGTGTGTTATCTTGCATTCTGATAATATATTTAGTAAATTAGTTTGTTTCTCCTCAGATCGTTGCAGCTGTTTTTAATTATTTTGGGGTCCCCTGTTCCCTTTTTCCGGAGGCGCGGATCTGCGGATCCCTCTGCCCTGCTAGACACGGAACTGGGTTGAACCAGCCCGTAAACCGTTGAAATTCTTGGTGGAGAATGCGGGCAAAAGCTGCTTTTTAGTTTTTTAGAACGAATCTCTCTCTGCTCTCGGAGAGTTTCGTTGGGTAAGTTTATCTTTTTCACCGGTGCTCACTGAAAACTTGACCTTGAAAGTCTAGGCGGACTGCCAGTATTCTGGGATATTTGTAAACTTTGAGCACTGCTATCTTGCTTCTGAAAAAGAGAAAAAAAATTATTCTGCTTTCTCTTTTAAACCTGTTTGCAGAGGGAGCTGCTAATTTTACAGAACTTGGGATTTTTAAGCAGGCTCCCAGTCTCTCCTTTGACTCCTTTATGCATTTTTTGAATGCTCACCTGATCACGTTGTCAATCTCCCTAAACATACTGTTCATCATTTCACTCAGTATTTGTATTTGTCATATTTTGAGGAAGCCTTCCCCAAAACCAGAAAATACTGAGTGGCAGGGAGTGTGGAGAGGCTTGGGAGAGACTTTAGAGAAATGGACATCTTCGGTGTCATGGAACTTTACTCCTGAACACCTGAAAGACCCTGAGAGCTTAAACGCATACTTGAGACAGGAATGTTACGGCTCAGGCAGATCTGAGGAGGCACAAATGATTTGGGGCCTAGCTAATGCTTATCGGGCCTTATTCAATAGTATTCCAGAGAGGGAGAGAGTTTGTGAAATTGAGAGAGAGTGTCTGAGAGCTGAAAGGGAGAGCCTCAGGGAGACAGTACAAAATGAGCGAGAGAGTCTCCAAGCTGAAAGGGATAGTTTGCAGGAGAGACTCCGAGCAGAGAGGGAGAACCTCCGGGCTGACCGAGAGAGTCTCCTGGTCGAGAGAAAAGACCTCCAATCTGAGAGAGATGCCCTCCGGTCTGAGAGGGATATCCTCAAGTCTGAACAGGATGCCCTCCGAATTGAGAGAGACTCCCTGCAATCCCAAAGTGAGAGTCTCCAAGGAGAGACAGAGAATCTCCAGGTTGAGAAAGAGAGTCTCCTAGCCAGGAGAGAGAATCTCAAAACCTGGCAAGAGTGTCTCCGAGCTGAGAAAGAAAGTCTCCAAGCGGAAGAGGAAAATCTCTGAGCTGAGAGAAGGAATCTCCAATCTCAACGAGATGCCCTCCAAATCAAGAGAGACTCCCTGCAATCCAAACTCAACACCCTCCAATCTGAACGGGACACCGTCCAAACTGAGCAAGAGACCCTTCAATCTGAAATGAATGCTCTCATGATTGAACAAGACAGACTCCAAGCCGAGCTGGAGGGTGAGAGCATTGGAACTGACCAACCTGATCAACCACAGGAAGCACCGCAATTGATATCAGTTGCCCCTGTGAGAGGACGGAAAATGAAATGAATCTCGACTTCTGTTAGAAGAGAAGAAAGAGGAGCAAAGAGGTCCAGAGGAGTGGCTCCGAGATCTAGGAGAAGCACCCCCGAGTCCAGGAGAGGGACCCTCAGTAAGACCACGGTCACCAACGCCTATAAGGGCAACAAGGAGTCCTGAAAGAGTAAGAGGTGAGCAAGACATTGTTACCATTGTTGATCGATCTCTGAAAATGAATGAAATTCTGTCTGAGAAAAGACTTCTCACATCACCCAAATGAGCCTATTGTCACTTGGTTACTTCGATGTTGGGACAATGGGGCCAACAGCGTGTGGCTAGATAGTAGAGAAGCTCGCCAACTGGGTGGCATTGCTAGGGACTCAGCCATTGACAGAGGCATTAGTACATGCCAGAACCAGGCCTTCACCCTCTGGAAGAGGATGCTGTTAGCTGTAAAAGAAAGATACCCCTTCAAAGACGATCTGATGCCTGAGAAAAAGAAATGGGCTGATATAGAAAAAGGCATCCGTTATTTGAGAGAATATGCTGTGGTGGAAACGCTACATAGCCCCGATTTCATTCCTGATGAGCCAGACCAAGAGCATGATCCTGAGAGAGTCAGGTGTCCACGAAATATGTGGCGTACATTCACAAAGACTGCACCAGAAAGGTACGCCAGTACATTTGCAGCAATGTATGGCAGAGGGGAAAGAAGACCCCTTATAAATGAACTGATTAATGAACTTCAAGACTTTGAGTTACATTTAGGCCCTCTACGAGCTTGTGTTTCAACCATCGCAAAAGTAGCTGAAAAGCTGAACAGAATGGAAAACAAACAAGAAGATATAATAGACAAACTGTCAACCGTGCCTAATGCTGATGGATCCACGGTGGTAACAGATAGATCCAATGGGGACCAGAATTCCCAGAACAGCCAACTGGAGGGGCTGATCAACTTGGTTTCCTCCCAGCCGGTGTCATCCAATGTCTCAGCTATCTAAAGAAGACGTCCTCCTGCTCGAGCAAGTGACAACAGTAAGACTATGTCACGTTTTGCCTTGTGGCATTACCTACGTGACCATGGAGAAGATATGAAGTGGCATAAACAACCTACTCCTGCACTTCAAGCACGGGTAAAAGAATTACAAGACAAATCAACCACCAAGGTGAACTTCTCCAAAAAGGTGATTGCTCCAGTTGCTGCAGACAATGGAGGTAACAAATAGAGGGGCCCTGCCCCCAGCCAGGGGGGAAAAAGGGATAATAGAGTTTATTGGACTGTGTGGGTTAGATGGCCTGGCACATCAGAAACACAGAAATATAAGGCCCTGGTGGACACTGGTGCACAGTGCACCCTGATGCCCTCGAGTCACCAAGGGACAACATCAATTTATATTCATGGGGTGACTGGGGGTTCCCAAGAGCTGACTATGTTGGAGGCCGAAATCAGCCTCACTGGTAAAGACTGGCAAAAGCACCCTATTGTGACTGGCCCAGGGGCTCCATGTATACTTGGTATAGATTACCTCAGAAGGGGATACTTTAAGGATCCCAAAGGGTATCGATGGGCCTTTGGAATAGCTGCTGTAGACACAGAAGGTGTTAGGCAGTTGTCTGTTTTGCCTGGCCTATCAGAAGATCCATCTGTTGTGGGATTGATACGAGTGAAAGAGCAACAGGTACCGATTGCTACAAAAACGGTGCACAGGCGGCAGTACCGCACCAACAGGGATTCCTTGCTCCCCATTCATAAGTTGATTCGTCAACTAGAGAGTCAGGGAGTGATCAGTAAAACTCACTCACCTTTTAATAGTCCCATATGGCCAGTGCGTAAAGCCAGTGGAGAATGGAGGCTGACTGTGGACTACCGTGGCCTGAATGAAGTCACACCCCCACTGAGTGCTGCTGTGCCAGACATGTTAGAACTCCAATATGAATTGGAGTCAAAAGCAGCTAAATGGTATGCCACCATTGATATTGCTAATGCCTTTTTCTCCATTCCTTTGGCCAAAGAATGTAGGCCACAGTTTGCTTTCACCTGGAGGGGCATTCAGTATACCTGGAATCGTTTGCCCCAGGGGTGGAAACATAGCCCAACCATTTGCCATGGGTTGATCCAAGCTGCACTGGAACAGGGAGGTGCTCCTGAGCACTTACAGTATATTGATGACATCATTGTGTGGGGTGACACAGCAAAGGAAGTTTTTGAGAAAGGAGAGCAAATAATCCAGATCCTTCTGTGTGCTGGTTTCGCTATTAAGTGAAGCAAAGTGAAAGGACCTGCCCAGGAGATTCAGTTCCTAGGTATAAAGTGGCAAGATGGACGTCATCACATCCCAACAGATGTGATCAACAAAATCACTGTCATGTCTCCGCCCACTAATAAGAAAGAGACAGAATCGTTTCTGGGCATAGTGGGCTTTTGGAGAATGTATGTTCCAAACTACAGCCTCATTGTAAGCCCCCTTTATCAGATGACGTGAATGAAGAATGAGTTTACATGGGGCCCTGAGCAGCAGTAGGCTTTTGAGCAGATTAAACAAGAGATAGCCCGTGCCGTGGCCCTGGGGCCAGTACGGATGGGACAGGATGTAAAGAACATCCTCTACTCTGCTGCTGGAGAGAAAGGTCCCACTTGGAGTTTGTGGCAAAGAGCCTCAGGAGAGACCCGAGGCCGACCCCTGGGATTCTGGAATCGGGCCTACAGGGGGTCAGAAGAGGGCTACACTCCAACTGAAAAGGAGATCTTAGCTGCATATGAGGGGGTTCGGGCTGCTTCTGAAGTAGTCGGTACTGAAACACAGCTCCTTCTGGCACCTCGACTACCAGTGCTGAACTGGATGTTTAAAGGAAAGGTTCCCTCCACCCATCATGCTACTGATGCCACTTGGAGCAATTGGATTGCGTTGATTACGCAACGAGCACGGCTGGGGAACTTCAGCCGTCCAGGAATTCTAGAGGTCATCATGGACTGGCCTGAAGGTAAAAAGTTTGGAACACCGCCAGCAGAAGAGGTGTCACGTGCTAAAGAGGCCCCACCATACAGTGAACTACCTGAAAATGAAAAGACATGCCCTGTTCACTGATGGATCATGTCGTATTGTGGGGAAGCATTGCAGATGGAAAGCTGCTGTGTGGAGCCCCACACGACAAGTTGCAGAGGCCACTGAAGGGAAAGGAGAATCAAGCCAATTTGCAGAAGTAAAGGCTGTCCAACAGGCCTTAGATGTTGCTGAACGGGAGAGGTGGCCAATGCTTTATCTTTACACTGAGTCATGGATGGTGGCAAATGCTTTATGGGGGTGGTTACAGCAGTGGGAACAAAACAACTGGCAAAGAAGGGGTAAACCTATTTGGGCTGCTGAACTGTGAAAAGATATTGCTGCCCGAATAAAGAATATTGTTGTAAAGGTGCGTCATGTAGATGCTCATGTGCCCAAGAGTCGGGCTACTGAAGAACAGAAAAATAACCATCAGGTAGATTGAGCTGCCAAAATTAAGGTGGCTCAAATAGACCTGGATTGGCAGAACAAGGGTGAATTATTTCATTGCTGAAGCAATGGGTGGCGGAACATTTAAGCATTGGGAGAAGCATTTGGCAGAAGCCACCTGGTTGGTCAATACTAGAGGATCGATCAATCGTGACGGTCCTGCTAGCTCCCTACATACTGTCAAGGGAGATAAGACCCCTGTAGTACATGTAAAGAACATGCTGGGAAAAGCGGTTTGGGTCTTTCCAGCTTCTGGGAAGGGCAAACCTCTTCGTGGAACTGATTTTGCCCAGGGTCCTGGGTCCACTTGGTGGGTGATGCACAAAAACAGGGATGTTCAATGTGTAATGAAGATTGGAGTGTTGACCACAATATCAGTAGGCCATGTACCAATTACCAGAGAGACTACCGAGCCTCCCACCTCCAATAATCACCCCCAAGATGCAAGTAGGAAGCCACACCATTTTGGTCCTTGTATGGGAACTGCTGAGTCACGGCCTGAACCTGATTAGTCACCTGAGGCAAGCAATGAGTCAGCCCTGGGAGCACAGGTGAAAGCAATTCACCTGTGCTGCAGGAAGGGGTGGAGCCTGGCTCCACCTCTCCTAGACCCATTTAAGCGCTGACTACCAGTGGGGAAGGATCTCTCTCTCTTTGGAAGATCCACTCCACTGGAGTTTCTTGAGCGAGCCCACGACATGGGTAAGCTTCCTATTTATTCTCTTTGTCTCATTGTGCCTAACTGTCTTGCTTATTTCATTATTATAACATCTTAATATTATTAAATTATAAAATATTCCTTTATATAATTTTCATTGATTATACATTTGGCGCGCCAGGCAGGCAAGCCGA
>JARXNR010000585.1:0-170000 GCA_036346035.1 Crossoptilon crossoptilon
TTATTTTTATGTCAGCATTTAGGGTAAGAGGCATTTTTAATATTGGGTTAAGGGTTTGGTTTACAGATACACTGCAGGTTAACATAATTATTGTGAAAACTCCCATTCAGCTGTGGGTTCAGGTCAAGGTTAACATGAACGCTGCCTCCCAGCTAATCCCAGAGTGCCAAAGGCAAAGGGAAGCAGAAATCCCATGGAGAGCCAAGGTAAATGCAAAGCAAACAGCCAAGGTTAAGGCAAGGGCAAAAGCAAAGAGAACACCCAATGGAAAGCCAAGGTGAGGGCAAGAAGAACGCAACAGGAATGGCCAAAATATACAGCCAAAGAGACCACAGCAGGAAAGGCCAAAGGCAAAGGTCAAGAGAACAAAGCAAGAAATGCCAAAATGGAAGGCCAAGGGAACACGGCATGGAATGCCCAGGCAAGGGCTAAGAGAAAACATGGCAGGAAGCGCCAAAATTGGAGGCCAAAGAGAACATGGCAAAGAAGGCCAATGCAGAATGCGGCTGGAACACCAAAACAGGAGGTCAAAGAGAATGCCGCAGGGAACGCCCAGGCAAGGGCCAAGAGAACATGGCAGGAAATGCCAAAACAGGAGGGCAAGAGAATGCTGCCGGGAACGCCAAAACCAAATGCTGAAGAGAATGTGGCAACAGAAAGCCAAGGGTGATGGCCAAGAGAATGTGGCATGGAACACAAAAACAGGAGGGCAAGGGAATGCCAAGGATGATGGCCACGAGAACACGGAAGGAAATGCCAAGGATGATGGCCACCAGAACACAGAAGGAAATGCCAAAACAGAAGGACGAGAGAACGCGGCAGGGAACGCCAAAACTGAATGCTGAAGTGAATGCAGCAAAGAAAGCCAAGGGCAATGGCCAAGAGAACGTGGCATGGAACACAAAAACAGGAGGGCAAGAGAATGTAATAGGAACAGCAAAGGCAGAGGGAAGGAGAACACTGCAGTGAAAGGCCAGAGACAAGGAGAACACAGAAAGAAAAGGACAGGCAGCCTTTTGAGCACCATTAAGTGCAATAAGAGCTCTGGGAGCACCATGTTGTGCCATGCTATGGAACGGGTGAACACTGGTGGGTGTGCATTGCCCTTACCTGCTGGGCAGACAATTACCAGTCAGCACAGTGAGGTCCCGGGGCATCCCAGGAAACGCAGACTTCAGTTCCTGGCTGTTCTCATGAAGAGCCACACATCTCTGCGCACTCATTACGGCACTCTGCAGCACCGCAGCTCTGCTGCCACTGTTGGACACAACACAGTACTGAAGGCACTGCCCCCATATGTAGGGTAGTGCCTCTTTCACAAACGTGCGCTGCAGTGCTCCTTTCTCAGAGCAAGGTGGCTGCACTCTGTGCATGATGCTGCTTACCAGCAGCACTGCAGCTGGGAACAACAGACGAGGAGAAGGCTCAGGTACCCAACAACATTTTAGCTTCCATCTTCTCTGATAACTGCTCATTATACACAGCCCTCACCTTTGGTTTGGTAGGTGGGGATTGAGGAAGCAATGTCAGCCCCACAGACCCCTCCCCATCCCACACTGTGATGGGAGATCAGGTTCTGGACCACCTGAGGATCCAAACATCCAGGAGTCTTTGGGTCCTGATGAGTCCCAGAGTTCGGAGGGAATTCACCGCTGCAGTCACTGAGCCACTCTCAATGGTATTTGAGAAGTCAAGGCAGTCAGGTGAAGTCCCTGGTGAGTAGAAAAAAGGTGACAGCGCACCTCTTATTAAGGATAGGAACTACCACCATGTCAATCAAACCTCTGTGCTGGGAACGATCATGGAGCAGATCCTCCTGGAAGTGACTCTAAAGCACGCGTTCCAGTGCGTCACCACCCTCTGTGTGAAAAGCTTCCTCCTAATAACCAACCCAAACCTCCCCTGTCTCAGTTTAAAACAATTTCTTCTTGTCCTATCACTATCCACCCTCGTAAACAACCATCCCCCCCCCCCCGCTTACAGGTATTAGAACCTGCGATGAGGTCTCTCCGGAGCTTTCTCTTCTCCAAGAGAAACAATCCCAGATCCCTCGACCTTTCTTCATAAGAGAGGTGCTCCAGCCCTCTGATCATCTTAATGCCCACCTCTGGACCCGCTCCAAAAGCTCCACATCCTTCCCGTGCTGGTGGCCCAGGCCTGGATGCAGTGCTGCAGATGGGGCCTCACAAGAGCTGAGCAGAGGGGGGCGATCACCTCCCTCTCCCTGCTGGCCGCCCCTCTTTTAATGCAGCCCAGGATACAGTTGGTTTTCCAGGCTGCAAGCGCAAGCTGCTGGCTCATGTCCAGCTTCTCGTCCACCAGGATCCCCGAGTCCTTCTCCACAGGGCTGCTCTCAAGGGGTTCTACACCCAGTTTGTACAAACATCTGGGATTGCCCCTTCATCAGTGACATCAACAGTGGGGTCAACTGCACCCTAATGACACCGAGCTGTGGATGCAGTGACACACTGGAGGGACGGGACACCATCTAGAGGGACTCAACAGGCTGAGTAGGGGCACAAATCCAAGTGCAGGGTCAGCAGCTGGGATGAGGGAACAGCCACCACCAAAATGCGCTGGGGTATGAAAGGACTGTGCGTAGTCCTGCCCCGTAAGGCCTGGGGTACTGGTTGGTGGGAGCTGGACACAAACCAGCAATGTGCCCTTCCAGCCCAGAAAGCCAACCATATCCTGGGCTGCATCCAAAGATGCACGGTCAGCGGGCGAAGGGAGCCGATCCCCATCCCTCTGCTCTGCGCTGGTGAGGCCTCACCTGGAGAACTGCGTCTGGATGTGGAGTCCTCAGTGCAGGGAGACATGGAGCTGCGGGAGCACATCCAGAGCACAGCCACAAATACGAACCGAGGGATGGAACACCTCTCCTGTAAGAAGAGAGAGCTGGGCTGTTCAGCCTGGAGAAGTGAAGGCTCCAAGGTGACCCGGTAACAGCCTTTCAATACATAAAGGAAAGAACAAGGGAAGAATGAGGCTAGATACGTGGAAAATGTCTTCCACAGTGAGGGTGGTGGGGCAGTGGAACAGGTTGTCAGAGATGTGGTGGATGCGCTGTCCCTTTCAAGGTGAGGCTGGGTCAGGCTCTTAGCAACCTGATCTAGCTGTGGATGTTCTCTGTGGGGAAGTTGGACTGCATCGCAAACCTACCTGCATACAAGCAGTGCACCAACATGGGGCTCATGATGTTCGTTACCTGCTGCACAGATCTCACACCACTGATTAGAGGAGCCCAGGCAATCCTTAAACCCCATCGGGCTACAAAATGAAATCAGAAAAGATACAGAACATAATTTAATACACGATAGTGATGCACAGAATGCCCTTAAGAAACTCTGCATGGGTGCAATTAACACATGGCACTGTGTTATTGTGAATTACAGCCATGAAGTGGGATGAGGTGGGAGCAGACGAACCACATTTGGAGGCCCAGATTGGACATTACAAAGCAATTACCTTTGAAGAAGCAGCAACACACATAGCAGATACAGCTGCTCTAATCCAGCTTGAGATCCCCCCAGAAAGGTAGAGCTCACAGCTCTGAAATAAAACAGGAATCACTCACCCCATTTTCAGTGCTCACTCCACACTCCAAAGGAAGCAGCCTCGAGGCTCAGATGCTACCCTTACAGCTACCAGCCCTTAAACATGGTTAGGATCCCCCAAAAAAGAGAGATCACAACCCTGAAATAAAATGAAGCACTTACCCCATTCCAAGGACCAATACTTGCCCACACTCTAAAGGAAGCAGCTTCCAGGTACAGATGGCTGCCAGCCCTTAAATGCAGTCAGGATCCCCCAGAAAAGGGAGAGACCACAGCCCTGCAATAGAGAAGGGATCACCCACCCCATCCCAGGGAATAAGGCTCACCCCCACACTCTAAAGGAAGCACTCCCCAGGTTCAGATGCTGCCCCTGGGCTTCCCAGCCCTTAAATGGGGTCAGGGAGGGGTGGAGCCCAGCTCAGTCCCACCCAACAGCCGAACTGCCCCCAGCTGTGCTCGCAGGGCTGCACCCCTCCCCAGGTGCTCCATCACAGCTTTAGGCCATGCCCACACAGTGCCTCTACAGTCATAGAACAAAGATAACGAGTAAAATGAATGTCTGCTAAGGGAGGCTTATATATGGATGACCTGCTATAGCCCACATATTTTGATCCCAGTCTGTCCTCGATGCCAATTGGTGACTCTTCTAACAGACGGGGGAGCACAGATCTCAATGCTGGCGCAGCAGATGCTGAGATCTGTGTGAGCAGCCCAGACAGCGAAGGCTGAAATCACAGCTGGCAATGCAGACTACTGTTTGCACACCCACAGCTCCCAGTGATACGCATCTGTCATTTCATGACCCTATGAATAGGAGCTGTTGAGTCATGGCCTAAACTACTGATTGATCACCTGAGGCAAGGACTGAGTCAGCTGTGGGAGCACAGGTGAAGGCGATTCAGCTGTGAATGGAAGGGCGGAGCCTGGCTGCAGCTCTCCTAGACCCCATTTAAGGGCTGGCTGCCCCTAGGGAAGGCTCTCTGCTGCGATTCCGTGATTTTTGTTGTCAGTGTTCCACATCAAAACATCACGTAAAGTGAGTTAAAGAGTTCATGTTCTGGTGCTTGGACTGCTTTTATGGCTATTTTGGGTTCTCAGGTAGGAGAGGAAGAGCAGCATACCTGGAGTATAGAGGAGGGAAGGTGGAGCTCCTGTCTGGACCGAAGCAGAGAAAAAGGTACGTGTTTCTTCTGTGTAAGAACTTGTATTTGATGTTCTATTTCTCTCTCATTTTGTTTGATTTGATTGGATTTAGTAAATTGCTGCTGCTCCTTAGATTACTGCTGTTGGTTCTGGGTTATTTTAGACCCTTCTGCTATCTCCCTACTCTCTCCCCCTCTCCCAGAGCGCACGGCCCATCACGTGCCTTGTCTCATTAGTCATGGGGCTGGGGCTGGCTGCATTGTTAATAAGTAAGATAGTTTTTTTCCTTCTCTCTTCCGTCTCCTGGCTTTGTGCCCCTGTCACAGACTCAGATCTACAGATAACTCTGTGACAATCTCTTTCTAGAGGTTCTTCCCTTTGGAGTTTTCTACTGCAAGCCTACGCCACGGGGCATTTCATTTATTTTTGATTGTCAATTATTTACTATTACAATAATCATTCTAACTATAACACCTGTAAAATACCATTCTAACCATGTCACTCTGCAAACTGTCCACTTGTTAATTGTGCACCCTGCAACTGGGGTTTGGTCACAGCCAGACGCACCTCACCAGTCAGAACCCCTCAGGGATGCTTCTGCGTAGGGAGCACTGAAGGCTATTAAAGCCCATCACTGCTTCCATGGCTCAAATTACCACTTTAAGAATCAATCAGTGTAATTAATTCACTTCCCTAATGAGATGTGCAGCGCTTCCATCTCTTTCTCTGACACTTCCACCAACAGCTCTGCTTTGGGACCCACCTGACTGAAATAAGAAGCTCACAACCAAAGACGCTCTTTGCCTTCTGAGATGAACCCCATTTCCTCCATAAGGTTGGATATCCTGGAATGAAAAGCAGCACCTAAAGAAAGGTAAGAAACAATGGGAATAAGAGAACACAGCTAGGAAAATGTGCAGGGAAAGCAATGGGAGGGTGGGAATGAGAGGAGGAGACCCCTAAAGCTTCACAAGGAGAGAGCGGTGTGGCTCAAAGGAGATGGGGGGGCATTCAGAACCCCGGTCCCTGTAAGAGCCTAAAAGTGCCCCTCAGAGCCCCCCACAGCCCCTCTATCATGGTTTTATTGTTTTGCTATTGATATTCCACATCATAAGATCCTGAAAAGCACAGGTAATTTAAGAGGAAATAATACAGTTCTATGGATTGAAAACTTCCTACATGACTTGTTATAAGAGCAGAATAACTGCAGATCACAGGGGACACCATGGTCAGAGAGGAAGAATTCCAAATCCTCCAGTTCAAAGTACGGCTTCTGATTTTCAGACACTAAAGTGCAAATTTTTCCCCATAAATATGATACTTTCTAGCAGAAATACCAGTTTTTCCACAAAAATGACATTATCATGTGGAAATACTAGTTGTCTCACCAAAAATATGACGTTTTCTCGCAGAAATACCAGACTTCTCCCCCAAAAATGACATTTTTTCTTACAAATACCAGGTTCTCCACAAAAATATGACTTTTCTCCCAGAAATACCAGTATTCTTCCCAGAAATATGACATTTTCTTGCAGAAATACCAGTTTTCTTGCCATATATATGAAATTTTCTCTCAGAAATACCAGTTTCCTCCCCAAAAATATGATATTTTCTCCCAGATATATGTGCTAAATGCCCAAAATATGACATTTTTGCAGATATTCCAGTTTTCTCCCCAAAACTATGACACTTACTCCCAGTAATTCCAGATTTCTCCCTGTAAATATGATATTTTCTCCCAGGAATACTAGTTCTACCCAGAAATACCAGCTTTTCCACCCAAAAAATGACATTTACCAAAGGAATACCAGTTCTCTCCCCCTAAATATGACATATTCTCCCAGAAATTCCAGTTTTCTCCCCATAAATTTGACATTTTCTCACAGAAATACCTGTTCTCTCCCCCTAAATATGACATTTTCTCCCACAAATAACAGTTTTATCCCTAAATATGACATTTTTCTCCCAAGAAATACCAGTTTTCTCCCTGAAAATATGACATTTTCAGCCAGAAATAATGTTTTTTCCCATAAACACGATATTTTCTCCCAGAAATACCCCCATAAATATGACATTTTCTCCCCAGAAATACCAGATTTCTTCCCAAAAATACGACATTTTCTCGCAGGAATACCAGTTTTCCTCACAGAAATGACATTTTCTCCCAGAAATTCCAGTTTTCTCTCTATATATGTGACACATTCTCCCAGAAACACCAGTTTTATCCATAAATACAACATTTTTGTCAGAAATACGTTTTCTCCCCTTAAATATGACATTTTCTCCCGGAAATAACAGTTTTCTCCCCAGAAATATGACATTTACTCACAGAAATACCAGCTTTCTCCCCATAAATATGACGTTTACTCCCAATAGTTCCAGATTTCTTCCCATAAATATGATTTTTTCCCACAGAAATACCAGTTTTCTCCCATAAATGTGACATTTTCTCCTAGAAAAACCAGTTTTTACCCATAAATATGGCATTTTCTCCCAGGAATACCAGTTTTCTCCCTATATATATGACACATTCTCCCAGAAATACCAGTTTTATCCATAAATACAACATTTTTCTCAGAAATAAGTTTTCTCCCCATAAGTATGACATTTTCTCCCAGAAATACTTGTTTTCTCCCAAATATATGACATTTACTCCCAGGAATTCCAGTTCTCTCTCATATATCTGACACATTCTCCCTGAAATACCTGTTTTCTCCCCAAAGATATGACAGTTACACCCAGAAATACCAGCTTTTCCACCCAAGAAGTGACATTTCCTAAAGGAATGCCAGTTTTCTCCTCATAAACATGACATTTTCTCCCAGAAATAACAATTTTCTCCCCATAAATATGATATTTTGTCCCAGAAAAAACAGTTTTCTCCCCATAAATATGACATTTACACCTAGAAATACCAGTTCTTCCCATAAATATGACAGTTACACCCCCAAAATACTAGCTTTTCCACACAAAAAATGACACTTCCCATAGGAACACCAGTTTTTTCCCCATAAATATGCCTTTTTCCCACAGAAATACCAGTTTTCTCCCATAAATGTGACATTTTCTCCTAGAAAAAACAGTTTTTACTCATAAATATGACATTTTCTCCCAGAAATAACGTTTTTTTTCATAAATATGATATTTTCTCCCAGAAATACCTGTGTTCTCCCCAAAAATATGACATTTTCTCCCAGTGATAACAGTTTTATCCATAAATATGATGTTTCCCAGAAATACCAGTTTTCTCCCATAAGTGTGACATTTTCTCGCAGAAATAATTGTTTTGTCCCCATAGTTTTGACATTTTCTTGCAAAAATACCAGTTTTCTCCCCAAAAATATGACATTTACTCCCAGAAATAACTGGTTTGTCCCCATAATTTTGACATTTTCTCCCAGAAATACCTTTATTCTCCCCCAAAAAAATGACATTTACTCCCTGAAATACCAGTTCTTCCCATAAATATGACTGTTACACCCAGAAATACCAATTTTTCCCACCACAAAATGACATTTCCCAAAGGATCTCCAGTTTTCTCCCATACGTATGACATTTTTCCCAGAAACACCTGCTTTCTCCCCATAAATATGACATTTTCTCACAGAAATACCAGTTTTCTCACCAAAGCGCTCATAGTTGTCCCACTGCTCCCATCGTCCCCATTGGTGCCCCACAACTCCCACTGGTGCTTCACCCACCCATGGACCCCATTGGAGCGTCACAGCACCCACAGGTCTCATAGTTTCCCATAGCACCACCGGTGCCCATCAGAACTCACAGACCGCATAGGAGCCTTATAGCACCCATAGTTGCCCCACTGCACACACAGACCCCAAAGGGACCCCATAGGCACTCCACAGACTCCATAGGTGCCTCATATCACCCATAGGTGCTCCACAGTACCCATAATAAATGTGAAATTTTGGGGAGAAAAATGGCTTTTTGGGGGAGAAAATATGATATTTTCACAGAATCACAGAATCACTAAGGTTGGAAAAGACCTATAAGATCATCCAGTCCAACCATCCACCTATCACCCATGGTTCTCGCTAAACTATATCCCTCAACACAAAATCCAGTCGTTCCTTGAACACCTCCAGGGTCGGTGACTCCACCACCTCCCTGGGCAGCCCATTCCAGTGCCTGAACACTCTTTCAGAGAAGTAGTATTTCCTAATATCCAGCCTGAATCTTCCCTGGCGCAGCTTGAAACCATTCCCCCTAGTCCTATCACCAGTTACACGAGAGAAGAGGCCGACCCCCAGCTCGCTACAACCTCCCTTCAGGTAGTTATAGAGAGCAATAAGGTCTCCCCTGAGCCTCCTCTTCTCCAGACTGAACAATCCCAGCTCCCTCAGCCGCTCCTCATAAGGCCTGTGCTCCAGACCCCTCACCAGCTTTGTTGCCCTTCTTTGAACACGCTCCAGGGCCTCAATGTCTTTCTTGCAGTGAGGGGCCCAGAACTGGACACAGTACTCAAGGTGCGGCCTCACCAGAGCTGAGTACAGGGGGACAATTACTTCCCTGCTCCTGCTGGTCACACTACTTCTGATACAAGCCAGGATGCCATTGGCCTTCTTGGCCACCCGGGCACACTGCTGGCTCATGTTCAGCCGAGCGTCAACCAACACCCCCAGGTCCATTTCCTCTACACAGTCTTCCAGCCACTCCGCCCCAAGCCTGTAGCGTTGCTTGGGGTTGCTGTGGCCAAAGTGTAGGACCCGGCATTTGGTCTTATTAAACCTCATCCCATTGGCTTCAGCCCAGCTATCCAGCCTGTCCAGATCCCTCTGCAGGGCCTCGCTACCCCCAGGCAGATCGACACTTCCAGCCAACTTGGTGTCATCTGCAAACTTACTGAGGGTGCACTCAATGCCCTCATCCAGGTCATCAATAAAGATATTGAAGAGGACAGGCCCCAGCACCGACCCCTGGGGAACCCCACTCGTGACCGGTAACCAGCTGGATTTGGCTCCATTGACCACCACTCTCTGGGCCCGGCCCTCCAGCCAGTTCCTTACCCAGCCAAGAGTGTACCTGTCCAAGCCACAGACTGCCAGCTTCTGCAGGAGAATACTGTGGGAGACAGTGTCAAAGGCTTTGCTGAAGTCAAGGTAGACTACATCAACAGCCTTTCCCTCATCCACCAGGCGGGTCACTAGATCATAGAAGGAGATCAGGTTGGTCAAGCAGGACCTACCCTTCGTGAACCCATGCTGGCTAGGCCTGATCCCCCGGTTGTCCCGCACTTGCCGCGTGATCTCCCTCAAGACAATCTGCTCCATAACCTTTCCTGGCACTGAGGTCAGGCTAACAGGCCTGTAGTTCCCCGGGTCCTCCTTACAGACCTTCTTGTAGATGGGAATCACATTGGCAAGCTTCCAGTCTTCTGGTACTTCACCAGTCAACAAGGAGCGCTGATGGATGGCGGCTCGGCTATCACCTCCGCCAGTTCCCTCAGCACTCTCGGGTGAATCTCATCCGGCCCCATGGACTTGTGACAGTCCAGTTGGAGTAGCAGGTCTCTGACTGTTTCTTCCTGAATCGTGGGTGGTTTAGCCTGCTCCCCAGCCGAGACTACCAGGTCAAAAAGCGGAGTACCCTGAGGATAACTGGTCTGACCTTTAAAGACAGACGTAAAGAAGGCGTTCAGGACCTCCGCCTTTTCCTTATCCTCAGTAGTCACATTCCCAGCCTCATCCAGTAAAGAATGGAGATTCTCCTTAGTCCTCCTCTTACTGTTGATATATTTGTAAAAGGGTTTCTTGTTTCTTTTTATCCCAGCGGCCAGGTTGAGTTCGAGCTGGGCTTTCGCCTTTCTGATTTTCTCCCTGCACATCTTAACAACTTCTCTGTACTCTTTCTGAGTCGCCCGTCCCTTCTTCCACAGGAGGTACATTCTCTTTTTCTCCCGGAGCCTCAAGAATAGTTCCCTATTCATCCACGCCGGTCTCCTTCCCCGCCGGCTCATTTTGCAGCTCAGGGGGACAGCCCGCTCCTGCGCCTGTAAGACTACCTTCTTGAAGAGCAACCAGTTGTCTTGGACCCCTTTACCCTCTAAGACTGAAACCCAGGGGACTCCCCCTACTAGTCTTCTAAACAATTCAAAGTCCGCCCTCCGGAAGTCCAAGGTAACAGTTTTGCTGTTCTTCCTCCTGGCACCACCAAGAATCGAGAACTCTACCATCTCATGGTCACTCTGTCCAAGACAGCCCCCGACCACCACATCTTCCACCAGACCTTCTCTGTTTGCGAACAGCAGGTCTAGTGGGGCAGCTCCTCTTGTAGGCTCTCTCACCAGCTGCATCAGAAAGTTATCCTCCATACACTCCAGAAACCTCCTAGACTGCTTCTTCTGTGCTGCGTTGTATTCCCAGCATACGTCAGGGAAGTTGAAGTCCCCCACGAGGACAAGGGCTGGCGATCTCGCAGCTTCTGCCAGCTGCTCATAGAACACCTCATCTGTCTCTTCATCCTGGTTCGGCGGTCTATAGCAGACGCCCACCAATATGTCTGCCTTGTCAGCCCTTCCCCTGATCTTTACCCATAGGGATTCAACCTTATCATCCCCAGCCACAAGCTCAGTAACATCAAAGCACTCTCTAACATACAGAGCCACACCACCACCCCTTCTTCCTCGCCTATCCTTCCTGAAGAGCTTGTAGCCATCCATTGCAGCACTCCAGTCATGGGAGCAGTCCCACCATGTTTCCGTAATGGCGACTAGGTCATAGCTTGCCTGCCGCACCACGGCTTCCAACTCTTCTTGTTTGTTGCCCATGCTGCGTGCATTGGTGTAGATGCACTTCAGCCGAGCCCCTCGCCTCATCCCTAATCCCATTGCCGCTCCCCCAGGCTCATCTCTAGCAGGCCTGCTTTTATCCCCTACCCCCTTCATATCTAGTTTAAAGCCCTCTCTACAAGTCCTGCCAGCTCCTGGGCAAGGATCCGTTTCCCCCTTGGAGACAGGTGAGACCCATCAGCAGACCCCAAGCCAGCTGCCGAGTAGACCGCCCCATGATCAAAGAACCCAAAATTCTTGCTTTTGCACCAGCCTTTCAGCCACGCGTTTATAAGGTGTGTTTTTCTGGTGGTCTCAGCATCCTTACCTGCCACTGTAGGAATACAGGCAAATACTACCTGTACGCCTGCTCCTCCAACTAACCTCCCCAGTCTCCTAAAGTCATTTTTCATAGTCCTCAGGCTTCTGCCAGTGACCTCATCACTGCCAGCCTGAACTATCAATAAGGGATAATAATCAGAGGAGCAGATCAAACTAGGAAGTTTCCTAGAAATATCCCTGACCCGGGCCCCAGGGAGGCAGCACACCTCCCTACGGGTGGGGGCAGGCCGACATATTGGGCCTTCAGTTCCTCCTAGAAGGGAGTCTCCTATGACTATCACCCTCCTTTCTTTACCGGAGGAGGCAGTCTTTAAGCGTGGAGCTGGACGCCTCTCCTTGGGAACGCTTGGAGGCAGTTCTCCCACTTCATCCTCAGCCACTGCACCCTCCAGTTTCAGGGCTTCAAACCTATTACATAGAGGCACCTGGGGAACCAAGGTAGGTCGGGATGGGGGTCGCCCGCATCGCCGAGCTGGGACCTGCTGCCATTCCTCCTCTGCCCTCAAGTTAGCTCTCTCAGTTTGACCGTGGCAAGGCAGAGGGTCCACTACCGTTTGGGGGTTGCAATCTCTGTGTCTTTCTTGCAGAGAGTCACACCACCAGTCAATCTCCCGCTCGCACTCTCTGATGGCTCTTAATCTTCCTACCTCCTCCCTAAGCTCCACCACCAGGCTGAGCAGCTCCTCCACCTGCTCGCACCTCGCACAAGTGGCATCCTTCCCATTCTCCCCTGGCAGCAGCAGGCTCAGGCACTCCCTACAGCCAGAGACCTGAACCGCTACGTTTCTCGGCAGGCCCTCTGTCTGGGTCGCCACAGTCCTCTTGGGGCAAGCCTGCCGCCTGGTAGAGACCATGTTTGAACCTGCAGTCTCGAGGTCTGTCAGTAGGAGAGCTGATCTCCTGGACAAAGACAAGGACAAAGCACTGACGTGCCCTGCCACAAGACACACTGCCCACACCTGCTCCTGCGGTAATGTATGAGCAGTGTGGGCTGTGTTCACACTCGGACCTCCCTCCCCGGTGTCAGAGGAGGGTAACACCCCATTCTCACCTGGAATGGTATGTGGGCAGAAGCTAGCTTCGGCCCTCCCGAGAGCTGCTTTTAATTTCCCAATGAGCAGTCAAGGTCAGGCGCAAGAGATAAGAGCCAGCTCCGCCCCTGCTGCCTCAGCAGCCCGCCCACAAGCTGCCAGCCCCCAGCGCCGGCAGCGTGCTTGTGCTGCCTTCAAAACAGCCCTAAAAAGAGCTTCTTCGTCGCCTTTTTCGCTTAGATCCCTTACCCAGCGCAGTCTTACCTGCTCTGAAGCTGGTCTCCTCAGCAATGACCGTTACACACGGTAGGAAGCTGTTTAAACTATACCGCGATTGGGCTAGCTCCGCCCCTGCTGCCTCAGCAGCCCGCCCACAAGCTGCCAGCGCCGGCAGCGTGCTTGTGCTGCCTTCAAAACAGCCCTAAAAAGAGCTTTCTCGTCGCCTTTTTCGCTTAGATCCCTTACCCAGCGCGGTCTTACCTGCTCTGAAGCTGGTCTCCTCAGCAATGACCAGCTTTTTTTTTTGGGGGGGGGGGAGATCATGTCACATTTTGTGGAGAAAAATGGTATTTTGGGGGGACAAAAGTGGTATTTTGGGAAAAAATGACGTATTTTGGGAGAAACTATCATATTTGGGGGAGAAAGTGTCACATTTTGGGGAGAAAAGTGGTATTTTGGGGAAAAATGACATTTGGGGAGAAACTGACATATTTGGGGGAGAAAATGTCACATTTTGGGAAGAAAATGTCCTGCTTTGGGAAGAAAAGTAGTAGCAACTCCGCACTCCTTCGGGTCCGTTCTGCGCAGCGGCGCTGTTATGACGTCACTTTTCCGCGCCTGCAGTATTGAATTCAAGTATATAAATCGCTGCAGCGACCAGGGCAACGCTAGGGCGCATGCGCGACTCGGGGGGTGGGCACATGTCAATCAAACGAGGCGATGGGCCAACCGGATGCCGCGGGGCGCGCAGGGCGGCTGGGAGCCAAACCGGAGCCTATTCCCGCGTATAAATTCATTACTTCCGCGTTTGTGCACGCATGCGCGGTAGCGCTCAGAGGTCTCATTGAGCTGTTTATCCAGTAGTGTTTTAGCAGGAATAATTTGATGAGGATACTTTCCGTTTTATGTTTTGGAGATGATAAGAAGCAACAAATACGGTTTTTAATATAGGGATCACAATAGAATTGTTGGTCCTCGTTTGAGTAAAGTTCTCAGAATCACAGAATCACAGAATCACTAAGGTTGGAAAAGACCTATAAGATCATCCAGTCCAACCATCCACCCATTCTCAATTGAGTAAAATGTGTTTATGTGAAATGGAGAATCTGAATGCATCCATCAATACTGAATACACATCAGTGATGATCACTATGCTAATAGCATATAGATGTTGGCTTATATTAGCTTTATATTAGCGTATATTACAGAATCACAGGAACACCAAGGTTGGAAAAGACCTACGAGATCATCCAACCCAACCATTCACCGTCACTGATATCTCTCACTAAACCATGTCCCTCAACACAAAATCCGAACGTTCCTTGGACGCCTCCAGGGTCGGTGTCTCCACCAGCTCCCTGGGCAGCCCATTGCAGCACCTGAACACTCTTTTGGAGCAGTAATATTTCCTAACGTCCAGCCTAAATCTCCTCTGGCGCAGCTTGAGGCCATTCCCTTTGGTCCAATCACTGTTACACGAGAGCAGAGGCTGGCCCTCAGCTCACTACAACCTCCCTTCAGGTAGTTATAGAGAGCAATAAGGTCTCCCCTGAGCCTCCTCTTCTCCACACTGAGCAATCCCAGCTCCAGCCGCTGCTCATAAGGCCCCATTGTGCTCCAGACCCCTCACCAGCTTTGTTGCCCTTCTCTGAACCTGCTTCAGGGCCTCAGTGTCTTTCTTGCAGTGAGGGGCCCAAAACTGGACACAGTGCTGAGTACAGGGGTACAATCACTTCCTATTCTTGCTGTTTCTGATGCAAGCCAGGATGCCATTGGCCCTATTGGCCACCTGGGCACACTGCTGGCTCATGTTCAGCCCAGCATCAATCAATACCCCCAGGTCGATTTCCTCTACGCAGTCTTTCAGCCACTCCGCCCCAAGCGGAGCCCTGTAGTGTTGCCTGGGGTTGTTGTGGCCATAATGCAGGACCCGGCATTTGGTCATGTTGAACCTCATCCCATTGGCTTCAGCCCAGCTATCCAGCCTGTCCAGATTCCTCTGCAGGGCCTCGCTACCCCCACGCAGATCCACACTTCCAGCCAACTTGGTGTCATCTGCAAACACACCAAGGGTGCACTCAATGCCCTCATCAAGGTCATCAGTAAAGATATACTTCTTCCTTGCTATGAGAGTGGTGAGGTGCTGGAACAGCTGTCCAGAGAGGTTGTGGATGCCCCATCCCTAGAGGTGTTCAAGGCCAGGTTGGATGGGGCCTTGGGCAGCCTGGTCTAGTATTAAATGGGGAGGTTGGTGGACCTGCCTGTGGCAGGGGGGTTGGAGATTCATGATCCTTGAGGTCCCTTCCAACCCTGGCCATCCTGTAATTCTGTGATACTGAAGAGGACAGGCCCCAGCACCGACCCCTGGGGAACAGTACCAGTTGCCAGCTGGATTTAGCTCCGTTCACCACCACTCTCTGGGCCTGACCCTATAGCCAGTTCCTTATCCAGCCAAGAGTGTATCTGTCCAAGCCACAGGCTGCCAGCTTCTGCAGGAGAGTACTGTGGGAGACAGTGTCAAAGGCTTTGCTGAAATCTAGTTAGACTACATCAACAGCCATCAGCCACATAATGACTTATAATCTGCATTTTCATCCTGAAATTACCAATACAATAATTCTCTGTTCAATACAAACACTGCACTGGGTGCATATTTTCATCTCCTGATGTAGAACAAAGATATACAAGTTCTCATTTTTTTGAACTTTTTTTTTTCATGTTTTATTATTTCTGCCATGAAAAATACAAAGTGTCTGAGATGGAGGGGGGGGTCACTCAGCGGGGGGGACCTTCCTTGCACCCATGGGTGTTCATTTTGGGGCTTCTCCTCCTCAAAACAAATAGCAGAGGGAGGACCCAGGCAGTGACCCCCCACAGTGGGTGCAGCTCTTATTGCTTTTTGGGGGTCCCTACAGCCTGGGGTTTGAAGGGTTCTGCAGCCCCGGGCAAGGGAAAAGGTTGAGCTGAGTGGGGAAAATGAGAGCAACGCAACACAAAGTAGGGCCAGGGGGTGGTGGAGGCAGAATCAGAGCTAGAATAAAATGGGAACCAAAGGGCAAAAAAAGCACAGAGCCGTCCTGAAGGAAAAATAAATAATGGGAATAGCAATCATAATTATCATAATTAATAATAGAAACAACGATAATAATAATCAGAACAATAGCCAGAACAATAATAATAGAAGTCATGGGGGAGGAAATTGGAGTGGTGCTGCTTTGCCCCAGAGGTCAGAACCAGCCAAGCAGAAATCACAGCCCTGGGAATTGGTTGGGTTGGAGGATCAGAACCTCCTTGAAGCCACCCCATTGCTCCCAATCACCACACAACCTCTCCCCGTGATCCCTCTATGAGGCAAAGGGTCCCACTCAGTTCCCCCCCCCTCCCATAGAAGTGCAGTGTCAAGAAAGGGTTGGAGTATTGGGGTATTTTTTTTGATTTTTTTTTTCTTCTCTTACAAAAATAGATGGTTTTCTGTCTGTCATGCCAAGGAGCTGCTGCTCGCTCCCTTGGCCTCTCATTTATCTACTGTTAACGCTACCATTATTATTATTAATTATCCTTCTGCCCTCCCACCTCTCCCCCCAGAGGGGACAAGAACATGAATAAAAACAGGAGGGAGAGCAGGGAAGGGTTGGTGTGGCCTCCATTTGGCACCAGTTTGGTGACAAAAAAAGCCGAATTTGGGGTGGTTGGGGCTCAGGGGAGGGAAGTGAGGAAAGCAGCCGGAGCCGGGATTCGAACTCGTGGCCCCACGGCACTGCTGCAGTGGTCCGGCCACCGCCAAAGAGCGCCTCTAACGGGGACGTGGCTAAAGGGTATGGGGACGTGACCTCCGTTCGGGGGGTGTGGCCTCGGTTTGTAGGCGTGGTCTCCGTTGTAGGCGTGGCCGCCATTATGTGGGATGCCTTCATGGTAGGCGTGACCTTCTTTGTGGGCGTGGCCAAGCCGTGGGGGGGGGGCTGATACCAACTCAGGGTGTGTGGAGAGACCCCCCCCCAACGTACCCCAATTTATTGAGTGCTGCCTTTCCCCCCAAAATCCCCCCCCAGGTTTCCTGAAGTGCCTGTGAGTGCCCCACCACATTCCAATAGTGTGGGGTTACCGCCCACAACCCCCCCTCCCCATTCAAACTCTTTGCAGATGTGTCCCAGATGTGTGTGGGGCTGGGGGGGGGGAGGGGAGAAGGAATACCCTGCAGCATCTTTGCATGCATCCCCCTCCCCACCCTTAATGCCCCCCCAGCTCAGGGGAGGTCCAGCAGTTTCTGGAAGCCCATAGTGAGGGTTTGTGGGTTTTTTGGGGGGGGGGTGTGGGGGGGGGCATAGGTGAAGTGCCAGGGGTAGGAAGGGGGGGGTTTCAGGCCTTGTGCTGCTTGCTGGTCTTGAAGGAGACCTGCAGGACGCGCTCGCCCAGGCGATACCCGTTGAGGCTGGCGATGGCCACAGCGGCCTCCTCATAGTTGGTCATGGTGACGAAACCAAAACCCTTGCATTTGTTGGTGGTGAAGTCACGGATGACTTTGACGTTGGTGACAGCACCGAAGGGTCCGAAGAGCTGCCATAGGACACTTTCATCTGCTTCGGGTGCTAGGTTGTACACAAAGATGCACCAACCTGGGGATCCCAGCCCCACACCGGCTCCCAGCCCTGGTACAGCCTCGATGGCCAATGGGGAGAACCTGGACAGCAGTGACAGCAGGTTGGGTTGGAGTCAGGGACAGCTGGACCCCTCCACATGGTCCTCCTCCACAGGGCGGGCGGGGAGAGGGAGCTGAAAAAGAACTGAGAAGGACTGGGAGGGAAGGATTTACCTCTTCACACCATAAGCCACGTTCAGCAAATTGTCCAGGCTGGAGGAGAGGAGAGGCTGTTAGTTAGATCCCAGTGGGCTGGGTTGGGGTCTCCATGCACAGTAGTGTCCCTACATGCAGGAGGTGCCCCCTCCCTCCTCTTACCCCTCCCCCTTTTCCCAATCACAGAGTTGTCCCCATATTGTAGGGATCTAACTAACCCCTCTATCAGAAGAGGGGTGGCCAGCAGGTACAGGGAGGTCCCTTTCTACTCTGCTCTTTTGAGGCCCTATCGGGTACTGCATCCAGGTCTGGAGCCCCCAGTACAAGAAAGAGAGCTGATAGAGAGGGTACAGAGGAGAGTACAAAGATGGTCAGAGAGGTATTGAGATGGGCAGAGAGATGCCCCATCCATCCCTGGAGATGTTCAAGGCCAGGCTGAATGGGCCCTGGGCAGCTTGGTGCAGTGTTAGATAAGGAGCTTGGTAGCCTTGCATGCAGCAGGGGGGTTGGAGCTTCAAGATCTTTGAGGTCCCTTTCAACCCAACCATTCTGTAGGACTCATCCCCAGATGTCCCCAGTCCCAACTCCCCCTCCCCTGCCCCCCTTCTCCCCTCACGTTTCAGGGCGCACCGGAATCGCTGCGGGGTGTGATGCAGGGCGCTGTAACGGCGGGCACCGGGACAGAGGCTGAGCAGGGCCCCCCCTGACTTCTGCCCAGGGCTGTTGGCAAACTTGACTGTGATGGGTTCAGTTGCCCCCAATGGTTTCTGCCCGTGCAGCCCCCTCACGGCCTCCTCAGCCTCCACACGCTTGTCGAAGCGGATGAAGCCCACCCCCCGGGAGATACCTGCATGGGGAGGGGCATGGCAGCAACCCCCTTGTGCAAGCCCACCCATGAGACCATCCAGAACCCATTCTGCCACTCCATAAGATCTTCCTGACCACCCAGGCACCCCATGGGGACCCAGATGTTCAGGAACCCCATTTCTGGGGACCCAGATGTTAGGGAACCCCCATCAAGCCTATTCACACTGCCCCCCACCCCATAGGGTCCAGGTGTTCAGGACCCCCCCCCACCTCCATTCAGCCCCACACCACACTACAAAGGGACCTGAGTGATACAAGCTCCACACACCCCATGGCAACCCAAGTATTTGGGGAACCCCCACTCCATTTGCCTTCCCCCACAAGTCCATATGTACCCAATTTTGGGTCCCCCCACCCATTTGCCCTCCCCCACAAGTCCATGGGGACCCAATTTTGGGAACCCCCACACCTTTTGCCCTCCCACAGAACTCCACGGGGTCCCAATTTTGGGAACCCTCACCCCATTTGCCCTCTCCCACAAGTCCATAGGGACCCAATTTTGGGAACCCCCACCCCACTTGCCCTCTCCCACAAACCCACAAGTACCCAGGCACCCAGCATTCCCCTCCATGCAATTTGGACCCAGGTATTTGGGCGCACCGGTGACCTGATCAACGAGGATGCGGGATGTGATGATGCGGCCATACTGGGAGAAGAGCTGCTCCATCTCCTTCTGCCCCATAGCCTTTGGGAGGCCACTCACATACAGATTGGCATCACGGATGGAGGCCGAGCTGGGCCGGGCGTAGGACACCTGAAGTGGGCATCAGCTGGGTGCCAGAGTCCCCTCCTCCCCGTGACCTCTCAGTATAACCACCCCGTTGTGCCCTCAGCCCTCCTCCCAACACCCCAAAGACTCCCTTGATACCTTGATTGTCTTCGTCTGCAGCTTGAGGCCATTGAGAGTGCTGATGGCTTTGTCAGCATCGCCTGCCTCCACGTAGTTGACGAAGCCGTAGCCCAAACTCTGCCCTGGGGCAGGGGGGAGTGAGTGACTGGGGGCTGATTCTGTCCCTTTCATCTCCATCCTCATCCCCATTCACCCCAGTGAGCTGCTGGAGGAGCCACTGAGACTCAACACCCCTTCAGTGGCAGCCAAAGGGAATCCCTCAATGACAATAATGGGGATGTGGGGACAGCAATGATGGAGATGTGGGGATGACAGTGATAGGGAAGTGGGGATGATGATGGGGATGTGAGAACAAAGATGGGGATGGGAAACACCAGTGATGGGAATGTGGGGACAGCAATGATGGAGATGTGGGGACATCCCCACAGTCACATCTGAACAGCACTACCCTTGTGGGATAGGGGAATCCCGAACACCCAGATCCCCATGGGGTGTAAGGGCTCCCATCTTTCACCTCCCTGAGTTTCCCCATCCCATCCCCATACCGGTGACCTTGTCACGGACGAGTTTGCAGGACTCGATGTCCCCAAGGCTGCCGAAGAGGCTGCGCAGCTCCTCCTGGCTCATGCTTTGGGGTAGGTAGTTGACAATCAGGTTGGTTTTGCTGTCATCAGCCATAGGGGGGCCAGGGGGAACACCGTTAGGCACTGCCGCCACTGCAACCACAGGGACGGCAACGGGGACGGGGCCACAGCCTGATGGCCCCGCAGCACCAGGAGCCTCCACCGTGCTCAGGATCTGCAGGGGATGGAGATGGGGGTCACCAGGATGGCACCACGAAGGGACTTCAGGAGGGTGACAACACCATGGGGACAACAATGTGGGGACAACCATGTGGGGACAACAGCAATGGGGTTGCGGGGACAGCAGTGATGGGGACAGGGAACACCAATGATCGGGATGAGGGGATAACCGTGATGGGAATGTGGGGACAGCGATGGGGACGTGGGGAAAAAGATGGGGATGTGGGGACAGCAATGGTGGGGATGTGGGGACGATGGGACAACAGCCACCCTGGAGATAATACCCCTTTGTTCTGGAGCCCTCCCCCCGCCCGCCTTGCCTGTCACACAGGGGCAGGGGACAATGGCCTTTTGTAGAGCCATCCTTTGTAGGGATGGAGTACCCGGAGCCACCAGCCACGAGCTGGGGGAGGGGGGGGAGACACAGGGAGCAATCCAGTGAGAAAAATGAGTAAAGAAAAGGTGAAAATGGGCAAATGGGACTGAGAAAATGGGGGCAGGTTGCACGCGTTCATTCCCACACCCATGCACAGCCCTGCACATACACTGTGCATCCACAGCTCCACACGTGTCCCGTGCACAGGGCACATGTGTGGCCCTGTTGCACACATATGTGCCCCACTAATGGGAAGCACACGCGTGTTCACATACATAGCATTCCCATTCCTGACCAAGCATGTCACAGAGCGACATTATGATGGGAGGGGCTGAGATGCAGAGAGCAGAGGGACACGAGGTGGGGGTGACCCAGCAATGGTAACTGCAGGTAAAAGGGGGGGGGGGAAGGGGGGAAAAGATTGGGATGGGGTGGATGGATGAGGGTGGAGTCCATGGGGAGGGTTGGAGGGGTACAGGATACTGATGGGAGGGGATGCAGGAAGGGAAAGCTGGGGGGGGGGGAATGATGCTGCTGGGGAACCCTAACCCATTCCTCCCCCCCCCACCCCACCACACACCCGCCATAATTCGTTCCTACCGTCACCATTGTGTGGGACTGCGGGGTCCGGGCCCCCCCGCACGGCCCAATTGGGGGGTGAGGGGCGATGGCGATGGGAGGGGGGGAAGGAAGGGGAGGGCGGGGTCCCCGGGGCGTGGGAAGCAGGGAGGGGGGGGCCAGGGGTGTCAGGGCACAATCGCAGCTGTTGGTGTTGCAGAGCGGCAGCCCCCGTCGGTCCTTTAAACGTCCTTGGGCGGCCGCGGGGCGGGCCGGGGCGGGGCCCCCCCCAAAAACCACCCCTGTGGGTACAGCCCAGCCCTCTTCTTTCCCCCCCCACCATAACATTGGTACAATCCGCAGCCCCTCAAAAGGGTTCGGCTTAGACCATCCCCCCACCCAACCTCCTCCAATCGATCAACCTGGACCACTCTGCAACCCCCCCCTCCCCCCACCCGCAGGTGGGGTGATCCGGCATCCCCTCCATAGTGGGTCAGCCCCCCCACCTCCCCCGCAGCCCCACACCCCCACCTCGTCGAAGCTGATTGGCTGTGATGGAGGCGGGGCCCCTCCGCCCGCCCCTCGGCCCTCCCCCAGCCCCCCCCCCAACACTCCGGGGTCCCCACGAGACTCGAAGGGGGGGAAGGGAAGGAGCTGCTGCTTTCAGCACCATGGACAGCTCCGAACCGCGCTTCCAGCACGCGGACAGCGCCCTCCTTCCTCCCCTCCCCCCCTTACTGGGTGCGAATTAGGGGGGGGAGGGGTTCTGAACCCCTGCCCCGGAAAAGGAGAAAAAAGCAGGAATTAAAAGTCATCATTTTTAATAAGAGGGGTGGGGGGGAGGGGGGGTAAGGAAGAAGAGGCCAGACCTGCTCCCCACATTAAAAGTGGGGTACCAGTTGCCCACCCCATCTCCTAACCCACTTTCTGGACCCAGGTAGCCTATGGAACAGAGGACAAAAATTCGGGAAATAAATAAAGTAAGGCTGAGGGGACGTGGGGCAAGGGGAGATGGGTGGGGAGGAAGTCAGGAGGGGTCAGAATCCTTTTTCAGTGCTGGGGGCAGACAAGGGGTTAGATATCCCCATTGTGCATTGGGGTGGGGACGGGGACACTCAGAGTTAATTCCTTCCCCTCTGTCTGCTCTAGTGCTTACAATCCTTCTGGGGGAAAAAATTAATGCCACACCCCCCACTCCCCTTAACCTGAAGGGGGAACTAGAAGGTTTGGGGCTACTTGCAGTCCCCCTACAGCTACGTGCCCTGAGGCTCAGGGTTGAGCGTGTGGCACTTGAGGCCATCCAGTCGCTTGCAGTGCTTCCTGCAGTGCTCACAAGGGCAGGGCTGTGTTGCTGGCCTTCCCCCCCCCATGCCTCCGCATGTGCCAGGTGAGGGAGGCACGCTGACGACATCGATACCCACAGATTTCACACCTGCGGGGGGGAGGATAAAATGGCATGGGGAGGGAACTGGCGGAGCCCACAGGATGGCTCACAGCTGCTCTCTCCTCCCCTCTATCACTTACTGAAGAGGGGTCTCCCCTGTGTGTGTCCGCCTGTGCACCTCCAAGTGGTTTTTACGCTTGAAAGATTTGCCACAGCTCTCACAGATGAATTCCCGCATGCCTGGAAATAAGGACTGTGAGATGGGGGGGGTCCTGAGAGCCCAGAGAAGGGGGGGGTCCAAAGCAAGGTGGGAGGCTCACCAGAGTGGATGAGCATGTGTCGGCGTAGGTGGTTGGCCAAGGAAAACTTCTTTCCACAGCCAGGCTGGGGGCACTGCCGAGTCCGAGCCTTGCGGTGCACCAGGTTGATGTGATTCTGTTGGGTGAGCAGAAGGCAAAGCAGTGAAAGGGGCACAGAGCTTGCAAGGTGGGGGGGGGGGGTGGAATGGAGGACAAAGCAGACACTTGTACCTGGAAGCTGCTGAGAGCCACACAGACCTGTCCGCAGCCTGCATAGGGGCAGGGGATGGGATCTGAAAGCCCCTCAGAGTTGGGTACACGGCCCCGGCGGCTGCGTCGTCGCCTGCAGGGGGTGCCCAAAGCTGTGATTTGAGGTGGGCATCCCCCCCCAGGGGTTGCAGTTTTGAGGACCCCCATCCAAATCCTCCAGACTGCCTGCAGAACCCCCTGACCCCTAACTGCCCTCATGAACCATAAGGAGTCTGACTACTTCCTGCAAGAATACGCTGAACCCCAACCCCCCCACCCAAGAAAATCAGTCAATGTCTGCAAAAAAACCTCCAGCTCCCATCCACCGAATTCCCCGAGACTCCAAAAAACACCCAAAATCTTCTACAAAGATTCCCCAAGGAGCTCCCACAGACCAAGAAAAGCCCAACTCTCTGTAGCCATAACCCTGCACTCCCAGCCCTCACGTAACCCTTATAGCCCTCCTATAGCCACCCCCCCCACCCTCGATCTCCTTCTCCAGGTCCCCAGGGCCTCTCTGAAGAAACCCCTCTCCTGCACCCCAGATATTCCCCCTAAGAGCCCCCAAGAACCCCAAGGAACCCCGGCCCCCACTGCCACCAACTTCTCAGGTTCTTTAGGGATCTCATAGATGATGGCCGACATGTCACTGCCGTCAGCATCCTCTGCTGGCAGAGGTGGGGAGGGCTCTCGAGGGGCTTCCAGAGGAGGCTCCAGAGAGTGTTCAGCTGCTGCAGAGGGCAGAACCTCCTCCTGCTTCAGCGCAAGTGCTTTATCTTCCTCTACCACCAGCAGAGAGAGGGAGTGAGGAAAGAAGGTGCCACAAGCCACACACCCCAAAGCCGTGCCCCATACCTGTCTTAGGGAGATGGGGGTCCAAGGGGAATGCACTTTCTCCCTGCAGTAGGGCACAGGACACCTCATCCCCCCTTACATCCAACTGCAACCCCTCCAGAGCTTCATAGCTGGAGCCAGTCAAGATGAGGAGGGGGGGAGCCTGGAGTAGTGCTGGGCCCCCTCCCTGCAACAAGGTGGAGGTTCCCTCCTCAGTCAGTGCCCCTCGACCTGCCCCCAGCCGCAAGGGCAAGGGTAGTGGCACACATACGACTGCCTCCAGAGCTGCCACCCGCCCTTCCACTGGGGGGCCTGGCCCTGCAGGGGGGGATACTGCTGTGCCCCCCCCCAGCGTTGACAGGGCAGGCCCCTGCGTCGTCCCTTGTGTTGTCTCCGAGCCTGAACTGCAGCTCCCAGAGGAGGAGGAGGAGGAGGAGGAACTGTTGGGAGCCGCTGCTGTAGGAAGAGAACATGGCAGAGACCCCAATGGTGAGCCCTAGGCACCCCAAGCCACACAGGACCTCCTATGACCCCCCCCATCAGATCCCACCCAAAACTCCCTTCTGTCCTCCCCCCACCAGAAAAACACATCCCTGCATCCCCAGCCTCTGCCTGAAGCCCCAGTTCCATCTCAACCCCTCATCCATCCGCACCAGTGTCGTCGCTGTCCCCATCAGAATCACTGAGAGGCCTCAGGGGAGAATGCAGGTCTTGGAAGTAACGGTGGCCACGCTCACACTGCCACACAGCTGTAGTGTAGAGCCCCACGGAGGGATCAAGCTCAGCCAGGCGGGGCTCATAGGGGCAGCGTTGTCGATGGTCCTCATACCAGATCACTGCATGCCGTAGGCAGTTGACGTTACGCCTTCGCCCTGCAGGAAGGAGCTGCTGGCATCTTTTGTCCCCCTGCAGCTCGGGGTGCCCTGCTCACTCACCAGCTCCACAGCACTCACTTTTCTTCCGTTTGGGTTTTTTTGGAATCTGCTCCCACGGCTTCCTGGAGGGAAAAAGAGTAGAGGAGGAATGGGTGACCCCAGCAGTTGTGGGGGGCGGTCCTTGGGGCTGCTTGGGCCCTTTATAGAATCAAAGAATCATAGAATCACAAGGTTGGAAAGGACCTGCAAGATCATCCCGTCCAACCGTCCTTCAATCACCATTGCAACCACAAACACTAAACCAGATCTTGTAGCTCTTCATCCAGACACCTCTTGAAACACTACCAGGAATGGCGACTCCAACACCTCCCTGGGCAACCATTCCAGTGCCTGACCACTCTCTGAGAGAAAAAGTTCTTCCTTATGTCTAATCTAAACCTCCTCTGGTACAACTTGTGGCCATTTCCCCGGGTCCTGTTCGTTGCTTGGGAGAAGAGGCCAAACCCCTCCTCATCACAACCTCCTTCAGGTAGTTATAGAGAGCAATAAGGTCTCCTCTAAGCCTCCTCTTCTCCAGACTAAACAATCCCAGCTCCCTCAGCCGCTCCCAATAAGACTGCATCGTGCTCCAGATCCCTCACCAGTTTTGTTTCCCTTCTCTGGACACATTCCAGGGCCTCAATGTCTTTCTTGCAGTGAAGAGCCCAAAACTGAACACAGTACTCGAGGTGCGGCCTCACCAGAGCTGAGTACAGAGGAATGATTCCCTCCCTGCTCCTGCTGGCCGCACTATTTCTAACGCAGGCCAGGATGCCATTGGCCCTCTTGGCTACCTGGGCACACTTCTGGCTCACATTTAGCTGAGCATCAGCCAACACACCCAGCTCTCTTTCCTCTTCACAGCCACCCAGCCACAAACGATCCTGCTACCCCCCCAACCCTTCTCCAGATCCCGGATCCCAACCCACCCCCCACTCCCCCACACTCACCCATTCCCTTTCTCACTTCCCAGCCCCATTTCCAGCCACCCCCCCCCCCCAACCTTCTTGTCCCTTCGCGGTTCTCAGCGCTGCACCCCGCTCACCCCTGCCTCCCAGCGCGCTGCCCTCGCTCCAGCCCCAGCAGGTAGGCCGCCAACTTAGCGTCGCTCCAACCGCTTCTCCGCCGCAGATCGACCCAGGGCCCGTGGGCCTCTCCCAGGTACACCCTCCGCACGTCGTACTTCTTCCTCGATTCCAGCCGCCTCCTTGCCCGGTCCGATTCCGTCAGACGTGGCCGCCCTCGTGCCTTACGGCTTCCAGCATCACCCGGTTCGGTCCCGGCCTCCCGCGAGGGGCCGCCGACCGGGACCGAATCCCTCTGAGCCGCGCTCATGCCGGACCCGGAACTCCAGGTGAGCGCCGGCGCAGCGCTGATGACGTAAGCACCATGCGCCGGAAAGTGCCCCCCGCGCAGGAACGGCAACCAACGCACAGGCGCGAACTCACTCCCGCCCGGCTCTGCCCTCGCAGCCTTCACGGCGCGCAATGGGCATGCGCCCTCCCCCTGCCCTTACCCTGTCTGTATCCCCAGCCCCTTCCTCTGCCCCCAGGGTGAATAGATTAACACCAAGCCTCCCCTCAGAGCTTCCCAAACAAGACACAGCTCTCTCCGTCCACACCACCTCCATTTATTGACCCACAACCCACGGAGGAGGCACCCAAACTGGACCCATCCCCCCACAACCCTCTCAGGCCCCTCATCCCTCTCCCTGTGCTCGGCGGCCCCACGCCACCTCGGGGGGCTCCAACTCGGCTGCCCTTGACCCCTCCAGATGCAATGCATCTCCATCTCCTGGGGATCCAGCAGAGGAATCCCCATCCCCCAGGCGGAAGATCACTGGTGTTTGGCCAAGGACAGGGTTAGTCTGCTGCAGCCCCGCGATCCACTTGGCCAAGGTGCGCTGGTCACCAGTCCCTGCCATGCACAGCGCAAAGACAGGGCCCTCCTCCACTGTGGGGAGGGAACGGGGGTTGGGGAAGCACACTCAAGGCAGGGGGGAGAGGAGGGGAGGGCAAGAAGGGTCTCCAGGTGGCTGCCAACTCCCCCCCACACACACCTTACCCTCATTCACATCGAACTCATCATCATCCCATGGGCCACGCTCCAGGTCCAGGTCAAGGTACAGGGGATAGTAAAGGCTGCGCTCAGGATCAGGGGGAGGTTCCTGAAGGGATATAGGGCAGACAGGGAGGGTCTGTCTGGTCCCACAGGGGTGTCCCATTCCTTCCCTTCCCCAGTAAAGGGAACCTATCCCACCCCATGCCACAACTCACCCGCAAATGAGGGGGGAGAGGGTCCCCCCTCAGCACGTAGTAGAACAGGCGGGTGCTGCGCAGCCACAGTGGGAACGGTCCCTCCACAAAGACGGGGTGTTCTGGGCCGTGCTGGGCCAGCAGCTCCTGCTGTTCTGCACTCTGGATGCCTGCAAGGTAGAGAAGGGGATGCAGGGCTGAGCTGCAGTGCCCCTGACCCAAATTATTCTCCCAATATTCTCTGGCACTCACCGACGATGTACGGCTGTGTAGAGCCCTCGTTGTCCCCCTGCTCTGGCTGGGGCTGCTGTAAAAATGGACAGGGAAGTACATCCTGATATCATTTTGGCCTTAGAGACAGAAGGAGTGTTCTCACTGTGTCCACTCTGCCTTCCAATCCTGTGTTCCTCCATAACCCCCATCCCCTTCTCCCACACGTCTTCCCTTGTTACCCCACATCCTTCCTGTATCCCCCTCATTTTTCCCATTCTCTTCCCTATCCCCCTCATGTTCCCCATTTCCTTTTCCCACAATGCTCCCCCTTACCACCCCATGTCACTCCCATGTCTCCCATCTCCTTCTCCCCCGATGCTCCCCCTTGTCCCCTCTCTGTCCCCTCTATGTGACACATCTGTCCCCCACCTGATAGACACTCAGTCGGGCATCGGGGTCGTTGGCAATGCGGCGCAGCCCCAGGCAGGCAGCAGCCAATCCAGGAGGGGGCAACTGAGCAGGCAGTGGGTAGGGATTGGCATGGAGCATCCGTGGCAGCCAGTACAGCATCCGCTGACACTTACGCACAGGACGACTGCGGGGCCCAAAGACGGCCAGCAGCAAGAACCGTGTCTCCGCATCCGGCATCACACCTGCATCAGGGAAGGGAGAAAAAATCTAGGAGTGAACAGGGAACCCCTTTCACCTCCCAGCAGACCATCACAGCCACCCTCACCGTATCTCTCCATCTGTTCCAGAACCTGCAAGCCGCACTCCTGCTGCCGTGGAAAGGGAGCAAAGAGACGATGCAGGGGCCCCCGGGGCACCCAGGGCCCACGGGGCAGCAAACGCAGCAGCCGGTTGTAAGCATCCAGCTGCCTGGCCACCCCCAGTGCTGGCATTGCTGCCAGTGCTGCTGCCACCAGCTCCAGGCGTCCCAGCCGCCGGCCTGGCGCCCGTTCCAGCTCTTCTAATGCTGCTGCAAAGGCCGCAGGGCCTCCCTGCTCCTCATCCCGTGGTGTGTTCTGAGAGCCATGATCGGATGGTGGCTCTGGGGCATCACTGCTGCTGTGGCACATGGGGCGAGCAGCCTGGGGAGGGGGCACAGGATGAAGGTAAGAAAACAGCCCCCCTCCTTGGCCCAATTCCCTTCTTCTTCTCCTCACTCAGCTCCTTGCCATGCCTCCCATACACATCCCCCCACATCTCCTATTCCCCTTTTCCCCCGCATCACCTCAGCCCCCTCACAGCCTCCCCACCTTCCCTACCCCTTTCTCCTTACTTTGTGAGCCCCATGGCCACTCTGCCTCCCATCCCTGTATCGCCCTCGCATTCCTCCCCATCTCCCATTCCTCCTCCCCACGCCCACCTCAGCCCCCTCACAGCCTCCCCACCTCCCCTATCCCTTTCTCCTCTATTCGTGAGCCCCGCTGCTCCGTGTCCCACCGTCTCCTCTGCTTCCCATGTCCTCCCCATGTCCTTCTCCCCCCACGTCACCCGGTGTTCGTCCCTCTCCCAACATACCCACTCTATCCCGGTCACCCCCCGCATCTTCGGGCCTCCGCAGCCCCCCCACAGCCTCAATGGAAGCGCCCGGGCCCAGCTCAGCCTCATGGCGCCGACCTTAAGATCCAACAGCAGCTCAGCAAACGCTGGGCGCCGCCATTGCTTTGACCCCACCGAAAAAGCTCTTCCGGATCAAGGGGGCGTGACTTGCGGCAGCCAATCACCGCGCGAGGCGGGGCTGGAGGGAATTCCCTGTGACGACACAGCGCGCCCCAGCGGTGATGGCAGAGCCGGGGACACGCAGTGACGTCAGAAGCAGCGGGGATGGGGATAACCTATAGCCCGGGGGGGGAGGGGTGACGTCACAGCCCGAAGCTGACAGTGACGTCATGAGGGACAGGGTGACGCCACAACAGCGCTGCTGCCGCTGCTATAAACGGTAATGGTAGTTCAGGACGTGGGAGGGGCAGCCGGACCCCGATCCCCGTTTCCTCCAGGCTCCAATAGAACAAGCAGGGATGTCGGCAGATCCTTCAGCTCCCCGGACGGGACAACCCCCTCCCCCCCCATGGGCGCATTCCCTGCCTGTGACGAACCGCCCCTCCCACCCCCCTACGGAGTCCGATGCGGTGACGGCACCGCCGGGGGGGGAGAGGGGGGTTTGGGGCTAAAACGAGTGTGAGGGTCAGAGGGAGCGGGGGGAGATGGAGAAAGCGATGCATAGGAGTAGGGATGAAAGGATAGAGGGAAGATCGGCAGAAAGCGGGGGGGGGGGGGGGGGGGTCGGGGGGGGGGGGGGGCTTGGAAAGACCCCCCTGTGTCCCCCACTCCGGGATCCCCCCGCTAAATGTGGAAAAAATGACGCCATCGCCCGCCCCGCGGTGCCGTCAGCACGGCCAGGAAATCCCATTGGCTGCCGCTGCCTCGCGCCGGGGGGGGCTCCGCGCCCTCCGCCGACTTTTAAAAGTGGCGGCGGCGGCGCCGGACCGGGACCGGACGAACCGAGCCGAACCCAGCCATAGCCGAGCCGGGGCCCAGCAGGACCCGAACCTAAACGAAACCGCCGCGGGCCAACCCCGAACTTAACCGATGTCGAACGCGAACTTCAACCGCGGACCGGCCTACGGGCTGTCGGCCGAGGTGAAGAATAAGGTAAGTAGAACAGAACCGGGCCTAACCGGGCTGAACCGCACCTGGGGGAAGCGGGCTTCGAACCCGCTGTTCGACAGGAGGCGCCCGGCGCTGTCCGTGGTGCTGTCGGGGTTCGCGGTTGTGCCTCAGTTTCCCCATTGGGAACGAAGTCGGGGGGTTCGGGGAGGCCCGCGCCGCTCCGTTCCCTCCCTCTCCCTCCCCCTTCAAGGGTTAACGGGAACAGGGGGGGATGCTGGGGGGGCCCGCTGCCCCCCCGGTCCTGCCGCGAGCCCTTATAAGGTGTCGGAGCAAGGCGGGCGGGCAGCCGCAGCCCCGGGGCTATATATGGGCAAGGGCTCGGCGGGCCCGGGCCGATGAAGGGGGGTGGGGTGGGGTGTGTGTATGGGAGGGGGGGGGGCCAGCAATGGGTCCGTTGTGTCCCCTCTCCCTTCATCCCTATCAGCGCCCCCCCGCCCCCAAACCCCAACCCTTCATGGCACCGGGGGGAATGCAACCATCCAGATCTATGGCAGCAGGCTGGAGTCTGTCTCCACCCGTATTTCCCGCCATGTATGCTCCCTATATCATCCCTCTGTCCCCCCCACATTGTTCCCCAGGGATGTCACCATGCCTCTCTGTAACCATCTGCCCCCCACATCCCAACCAGAGACATTCCCATGCCCTGGTATCACTCTTTATCCCCCCCCCCCGTGGTTGCCCTCCCCCACCTGGCACAGAATCCCAACCAGAGACATCCCCATGCCCCCGTGTCACCCTTTGTGTCCCCCTCCCCCCAGCTGGCACAGAAGTACGACCCACAGACAGAGCGTCAGCTGCGTGTCTGGATCGAAGGAGCCACCGGGCGCCGCATTGGGGACAACTTCATGGATGGCCTCAAGGATGGTGTCATCCTTTGCGAGTATGACCTCAATTCCCCGACTCCATCCCCAGCCCTAAGGTCACTCTCTCAGGGCACAGCCTTTCTGTGACCTCTGACCCCACTTCCAGGCTCATTAATAAGCTGCAGCCTGGCTCGGTGCAGAAAGTGAACGACCCCGTCCAGAACTGGCACAAGGTGAGGGGGGAAGGGGGGGGCTGGGTCCTACAAGCAGGGCAAGGAGGAGCACACTAAGGGCAGAGCCCACTATTGACATCTTTGGTAGCTGGAGAACATCGGGAACTTCCTGCGGGCCATCAAACACTACGGGGTGAAGCCCCACGACATCTTTGAAGCCAACGACCTCTTCGAGAACACCAACCACACACAGGTGCAATCCACCCTCATCGCCCTTGCCAGCCAGGTGAGGCGAAGCAACAGCCTTGGGGGACCTTGTGGGTTACAGGGGAGGGGTCTTTGGGGGTGCTGAGAGGGATTCTGAGCAGTTTTGAAGTCTCCATGTTCTCCCCACAGAAGAGTGTGGGTATAAAGGGCTGGAGTTTAGGGCTCAGTGGGGTGGAGAAAGAGGGGGTGTTTGTTCCAGGGCAAACTGGGAAAGAGGGGATCTGGGGGCTCACAGAGAGGGGCAGCTTTTGTACACAAAGTCCAACCCTTTCACCCCCCCCCCCCCAACCTGGATCTCATGCAGGCCAAGACAAAGGGGAACAATGTGGGCTTGGGGGTGAAGTATGCAGAGAAGCAGCAGCGTCGCTTCCAGCCTGAGAAGCTGCGTGAAGGCAGGAACATCATTGGCCTCCAGGTGATGCTAAGTGGACACCAGGGTTGGCAGAAGTGTGCAGGGGGAGGGAAATGCAGCCACACAGCCTGACCCCCATCCTCACATCCCCAGATGGGCACCAACAAGTTTGCCAGCCAGCAAGGCATGACGGCGTATGGCACGCGGAGGCACCTCTACGACCCCAAATTGGGAACAGACCAACCCTTGGATCAGGCCACCATCAGCCTCCAGATGGGCACTAACAAGGGGGCCAGCCAGGTACCACCATGTCCCATAGCACTGCGGGGCTGCTGGGAGGGGAAGGGGGGAGTGGGGAAGGACAAGGGGACAAAGGGGGGAGTGGGGAAGGACAAGGGGACAAAGGGGGGAGTGGGGAAGGACAAGGGGACAAAGGGGGGAGTGGGGAAGGACAAGGGGACAAAGGGGGGAGTGGGGAAGGACAAGGGGACAAAGGGGGGAGTGGGGAAGGACAAGGGGACAAAGGGGGGAGTGGGGAAGGACAAGGGGACAAAGGGGGGAGTGGGGAAGGACAAGGGGACAAAGGGGGGAGTGGGGAAGGACAAGGGGGAGCCTCACGGCCCCTCTGCAGGCTGGGATGACAGCGCCGGGGACCAAGAGGCAGATCTTCGAGCCCTCGCTGGGCATGGAGCGCTGCGACACAAACATCATCGGGCTGCAGATGGGCAGCAACAAGGGTGCCTCACAGCAGGGTATGACAGTGTATGGGCTGCCGAGGCAGGTCTACGATCCCAAGTACTGCGATGCGCCTGGCTTGCTGGGCGAGGACGGCCTCAATCACAGCTTCTACAACTCCCAATAACCCCCACTGAGTCTATTCCAAGCCCCCTCCCCACGGTTGCTTGCACCTCCCCGTGCTGGGGATGCACCGCACCGGCCTCACCGCGCGCCCGGGGCTGCTGGGAAGGGGCCAGTAGGGGGGCCCCGGAGCAGGAAACCTTGAGCTGGGGGGTCCTGGCCTGGCCCCGCTGCTGCCCCACATATGTGAAGCCACCGAGGCACAATAAAAGCCACACGCAAACCCATTGCTTCCAATGGCCTGAGAATGATGAGGGTTACAGGGGAATGGGATGCCGTGGCGTAGACAAGGGGAGAAGAGGATAAAAGGACAGTAAGGCATGGGGGAAGACAGCAGGAAACAAAAGGGGCATAAGGATGTCAAGGCACCGAGGGAGTTGCACAAGGATGAAGACACCAATGGTGGCACAGCAGGGATGCACAGGGGAGCCCATTCCTTTGCTGCCAACAACCACAGACCCCCAGCAGTAGTGCTGCCCCATGCAGGCATTTATTTGTGGCTGCCCCTGGGGCTCAGCCAAGCAAAAGGCTGCACCAGAACCCAATCCATGGGTGGAAGGAGGGGTCCATCCCTTACGCAGAGACAGCCTTCGAGCTGCTGCCCCCCCTCCCACCCAACACGGGGAGATAAAATGGAGAAAAAGTGAAGTGTGATTATAATAAAAAACACACGCTTGGGGTGGAGGGGTGAGGCAGTTGTGTAGTCGGCCCCCCCTCCAAATAACACGGGGAGGCCCTGCTGCTACTGGTTGGCAGCTTCACAGGCATCGATCCAATCGCTGTAGACATCCACAGGCTCCGACAGATCTCGGGATGGGGGGGTTAAGGCACAAACGAAGGAGGGGGGGGGGAGTGAGGAAAAGGTGTTGGGGGGGTCCGTGTGAAGGATACAAGTGATGGGCGTCTGGAACTCCTCCAGGCAAACGGTGCACGAGATAACGCCCGTATTGCGGGCACGGTCCCTGCAAAAAGGCCGGGGAGGAGGGGGTGGGAAGGGTAATAAGGGGGTGCTGTGTAAGGAGGGGGGGACCCCAAAATACCGCCCAGCCGCCCCGGCCCCGCTCACATCTTCACGTCGCAGGATTTCTCGTGGTTGCAGAACGGACAGGTGAACTGAGTCTCCAGCGTGCCCGTCACTTTCTTCTTGGGGGGCGGCTTCCGCTTGGACTTGCGGCGCCCCATGGCTGGTAAAGGGGGGGGGTGGGCCCAAAACACGAAGCGGGGGGAACCAGGCCCGAAAATGAGTAGGGACGAGGCCTTCAATCGACCCCTGCTTCAGAACAGCCGCGACCGGATCTCGAAATCGAGCCCGGAACCACCACCGTCGCTCTAGAGGCGTGCTTACCCCAGGCAGCCGCCACTTCCGCCGCGCAGACCGGAAACCGATCCTTAACCCCACCCCCAATTCCGCCCGATTCCCTCACTCATTGGACAACCCGATTCCCGCATTCATTGGACGACCCGCCGTGACGGACGGCCCTCACATCCAACCGGCGGCGGGGGGAGGTCCTCGGCGCTGAGGGCGCCGTCGAGGTGCGGCTGAGGCCCTCGGTTTCGCCCCGCCCGATTTGGGGCGAAACGGGGCCATTTTGCGACTGCTGCAACAGTCTAAAGACCTTTATTGATGGGAGACCTCAGTAATAATACGGTCTCGGGGGGCAGCCCGAGGTCTCCAGAGACTTCGGGGTGAGCCGAATCTCCGGAGAATCACTGCACGTGGTTCCTCCCCACTACCCACCAGCCGTTTCCGGTCACGTGGTCAGAGGTCACGTGTGGTCAAAGGTCACGGGGCGGTAGTGCCACGTGGTGCAAAACGCGCCCGGTGGCTTCCAGGAAAGTGACCGTGGCTGCAGAGGCGTCGAGACGGAGATGAACGAAACCTCCGGGTGATTCCGGAGCCCCAAAAAAGAAACGGGCTGCACCGGGGGGAACGGCTGCCTTGTGGATCTGAGATGCCTCCATGAAGTTCCCGGCTCCGCTCACCACGTAGCCAATCCCGTCCTCTTTTAGGAACTGTGGGGACGTGCATGGCTGTCACTGGGGGCTGCCAGGCCCCCCAACCTGCTCTCCTGGTCCTCCCTTCCCCCCTAGAAATCAGCTTGGAGAAAGCTGTGAAAATTAGCAAAATGCACCCCGGATTTCTGCCTGCCCTGCACCAACCCACCAGGCTGTAATTGGAAATTGTCAGACTGTCCTCCTGCCTTTAAGGACAATGGCTTGGGATGGCAATGGGATATGAGATGTGGGGATGGGCTGGGGACAGCTAGGGCTCACAGGGAGCATGTGGGGACATCTTGGGGACACCTGAGGGGACACCCATGGGGGTACTCAGAGGGGAAATGGGAACATCTTGAGGACAAAACAGTACAGTCTTCCCCCCAGTAAGAGCAGCAGGGACCCAAAAGCCGAGGGCCTCCAAACCAAGAGGGTTTGACCCTAAAGTGAGAGGACGGACCCCACATGTGTGCCCCTAAAGGGGAGAACTCAGGGGACGAGTCACCCCAAAACAGGAGGGGAGGGCATGCCCAAAATTTGATCTCAAACCTGTGATGAGAGTGCAGTTTGACTCTAAAACGTGAGAGTTTGAGCCCAAAATGTGTTGGGGGTCGGGGGGGGCTCACCAGAACAAAGGAATCCTTCCCCAACCTGGTACTCACCTGTAGGTTGTGGTCATGGCCGCAGAGGTAGGCGGTGACGTGGTGCTGTCGCAGCAGTGGCCGCAGCAGCCGCAGCAGGCAGGTTGTGGGGCCGTGCTCAGCCACTGACCACACCGGGTAATGCCCAGCCACCAACACGTAGAGGTCGTGCCTTGCAGCAACCAAACGGCCCCGCAGCCAGGAGAGCTGAGCCTCGGCTGCTGCAGCATCTGCTGGACCTCCAGGGGTTGCACCTACCCCAAAGTCATCGGTGGATCCGCACAGCAGAACCGTGTCCAGCACCAGCAGCCGTGCTGTAGCGTTGGTGCCCGGCACACGCAGGCGTAGGCTGTAGTAGTGGTGTGGGAAATGCCTGTGGGGGTGTGGGGACGGCTTGAGGATATGTGGGGACATGATGGGGAATGGCCCGAGAACCCCAAAGCAGCAGATAGGGAGATAGTGCTGGGGTAATAAGTCCCCAAGGGACACAGGGATTTGGGGATGCCCCAGGAGTGCTTGTGGGATGTAGTGATGGTGTGGGAAATGCTGATGGGATGGGAGGAGATATGGGGGTGGGCTGGGGACAGCTAGGGCTCAGATGGGGGGCATGTGAGGATGTCTTGGGGACACCTGAGGGAACACCCAGAGGATGTGTAGGAACACCTTGGAGACAACCTGGGGATAACTGAGGGGACACCCAGAGGATGCGTGGGAATATCTTGGGGACAGCTGGGGACAGCTGGGGACACCTGAGAGGACACGTGAGAGCACAATGTGGACGTGAGTGTGTGGCTGTGCTGTCCATCCCCGTCATGACCCCTCCCCTCCCTGTCCCGTCCCATCCCACCGCCCCTCACCATCGCTCCGAGTGGCGGCTGTAGGCGAGCTGCGCGCTCACGTTGCCGTGGTGGTCGTGATTCCCTGCCAGCACAAACCAAGGCAAATCCCGCAGCCCTGGCGCTGTGAACACGCGCTCAAAGGTCTCCTGGGGGTGAGGGCAAGGGGGGAGGGGGTTTCCATGCATCCATAGAATGGGGAGACCAGGATCCTGAGGAGCCGAGCGGCTCTGGGGACATCATCACCGCCCCCCTCCCCGTGCGTGTGTCCCTCCCTGGGGCACCCAGTGGAGATTATGGGATATCCCCCCCCGTCCCCCATGGGGATTTTGCTCCCACCTTCTGTGGACCCCCACCCCTTAAAGATTCCCTCTTTCCACGTTGTTGACACCATTCCATTATAGAGTCCTCCCTCCCAAATTTTGACCCGCCCCCCCTTCTTCCCCCCACCTCGTTGGATACCCTCCCGCATTCTGCAGCTCCCTCTACCTGGAAACGGGGGTCCCATTCATCCCGGACCCCATCGTAGTAAAAATTGTCACCCAACGCCAGCACAAAATCAGCTCCACGTTCTTCGACCACTCGTCCCATAGCTGCAGCCGTAGCCATTTCCCGGGGGGTGACAAAAGGGGGTTCGGGAACCCCCCCCCAATCACCCACAGCCAGAAATTGCACTGCTTTCCCCTGATCCGACCCGGCTGCCACCACCGCCGTCACCGCCAGCAGCACCAACATCTCAAACTGGGGGGATTATTGAGGAGGGGGGGGGATTATATGGGGGGGAGGCGGATTATATGGGGGGGGGGGATTATTGGGGGGAAGAGGGGGGGCAAAGCTGTGACACTGCGGGGGTCCCGATGGGAGATGCCCGGCGCTTCGCTCACCCTCCTTGTTGTGTCCCCGTTGTGTCCCGCTGTGTCCCCGCAGCGTATTTATGGCGACAAAAGGGGAAGTGGGGTCACCCCCCCCCACCTCATCCAGCCCCGCCGTCACCTGACGGGGAGCAATGGTGACAACGAGGAAGGAAGGCGGAAATCCCCGAAATGCCCCAAATGAACCCTGCTGGGGGGAGGAGGGGACGGGGGTGGGGTGGGGGGGCACCGCGTGGCCGGGCCCCCCCCCACCTGGGGCCGCATTGGGAGCACTGAACTTTGGCCGCGGGGTGGGGTGGGGTCTGCGCTGCGCCCAGTTCTGTCCCTCCGCCCACCGGGAAAACAACGGACGGCGGTTGAAGGGGAAAACTGATCCCCCCACACCCCCTTGGGACCCCTCTGCACAACCCACCCCCCCTCAAGACCCTCACCCATATCCCCCGCCCTTCCCACATGACCACCCTAGAGATCCTTCCCCCCCACTCCCCATTTCTCCCAGGACCCCCCGCCCTATAACTCCTCTCCTGGTACCCCATCACACCGCTGCCATGCGGACAGCATCACAGCCCCCCCACCCCACCCCGGCCAACCCCCAAACCGACAGGTTCAGCACGGGTACAACACTTTATTTCCATTTTTTTGTGTGTGTTTTTTGCCCCTTTTCCGCGGATTTTTTCCTCCTTTTCGTTCTCGAGGGGGCGGGGAGGGGGGGGGGGCGGCGCGTTTTTTTTGGGGGGGGGGAAGGGCTGATCCAATCCAAAGGGGAAATGATGACATCATTGCCACGTGCAGGGCGGGGGGGAAGGGGGGAAAGAGGAGGGGGGGGGGACGGTTTTTGGGGGGTCCCTAAATGTGCAACGCCGATGTCAGTTTGTGGAGGGAAGGGCAAAAAATGACCATCCCCCTCCCGCCCTCCCCAAAAAATAATCACAGCCCCTCCCACAGGGCTGCAGGGAGGGGGAAAGGAGGGAGTGTCCCAAAAATGGGGATCCCCCAAACTTGGGGAGGGTGGGGGGGGGCTTAATCGAGAGGGGGAAGTACATTGCTGGTGTGGGATTTGGGGGGGTGGGGGGAGTCCCCAAAAGTTGGGGGCCCAATGCTGGTGGGGGTCTCCTGGTGGGGGACCCCAAGATAGGGAGGACCCCAAAAATTGTGGGGGGGGGCTGGAGAGGGTGTGTGTCGGGGGGAGTCCGAAAAATGCAGGAGGGGCAAAAATTGCGTGTCTGCGGGGGTGGGGGGGGCATCACCAGACTGTGGGGAAAGGCACACGGGGTGGGGGGTGCAGGAGCAGGATTGGTCCCTCGGAGCCCCCCCAAAAGATGAGGTGGTTGTTGCCCCTCCCTCACTCCTAACCTCCCCAAACCCCCCGCAGAAATCAGCTGAAGGTGCGGGAAAGACCCAAAAATGAGCAAAATGCCCCCAAATTGCTCCCCGCCCCCCCATTCATCTGGATTGGGAAAAGTTCCCCCCCCAGTCCCCACCCCCCAACCCAGCTCGGTGACCCCAAAACGCAGCAAAGTGATGGGGGGGGGACAACAAAGTGGAGGCAGCTTCCCCCAATAAAGGGGGGAAGGGGGGGCTGACCCTAAAATGAGAGGTTGGACTCCAAAGGGGAGGGAGGGGTTCCATTGGAGGGGCAGGGGGGAGGGAAGAGGCTGACCCAACACGGGGGGTTTGACCCTAAACCCGGGATGGGGGGGCGGGGTTTGACCCCAAAAGGTGGGAGTTTGACCCCAAAATGCGTTTGTGGAGGGGGGGGGGCCTTGCCCGGGGGTAATTGCACTTAATTAAAAAAATGGGGGGGGGAGGGGGCCAGGAGGTGGGGGGGGAGAAAGGGGGGGCCCCCTGACCCCTCTCGCTGGCCTGCAGCAAGGGGGGGCACACGCGTGTGCAGTGAGGGGGGGGCGGTGCTGGTGGTGGGGGCACACACGTGTGGGGGAAAAGGAGGGGGGGAGGGGGCGCCACACGCATGTCACATGACACACACATGGGGGTCACATGATGTGCATGGGCGTGGCTGGTGGGGCTCACCCCCCCCCCAAAATTAAAAAAAAAAAAAAGGTGGGGGGGCCCAACCCCCGTGTGTATGGGCGGGGGGGGGGGGGCGGGTAGGGGTGACCCCGGGTTAACCCTGTCCTTGCCGGGGGAGTGGGAAAGGGGGGGGAGTGATTCAGAGAGGCTGAAGCCTCGTCCACGTCGGGGGGGGGGGGGGGGAGGGGAGAGAGGAGGGAGGGGAGGTGTTGGACGGTTTGAGGGGGCAGCCTATTTTGGGGGGAGGGGGGGGCAAGTGCAGCTTTTTTTTTTTTTTTTTTTGCTTTTTTTTTTTTTTATTACGTGTTTTCGGCCAGGCGCTGAAATCCTCTTCGGGGGCTCCGTCAGAGGAACCACGACTGGGAGAGTTGGGGGGGAGGGGCATCACCACCGGGACCCCCCCCCCCAAACCCCCACCCCACACATCCCCCACGTGCCCGCTCCAAACCCCACCCACCGCCGCCGCGGCCTCCCATTGGCTGCTCCACCACCGCACCATCGCGCTCGGCCAATCACCGTGCGCCATCCCGCCGCAGAGCCCGAAGCCTGCCAAGTGCCGCCAGCTGCCAGCCAATCAGGCACCGCCCTCCCGTAGCCCCCCCCCCCCCCCTCTTCCCATTGGCTCGGGGCCGGCTCTATCACCTCCTCTGCTGCCAGCCAATCAGCCGTACGCGCCACAGGGCAGGCAGCCAATCGGGCGTCGTGCCACGGGTGTCCGGGGGCCAATAGGGGCCCCACCGTGGGGGGGGGGGGGGGGAGCCCGCAGTGTGAGGGTGGGGCGTTGCTATGGTGACGACAGGCCAAGCCCCCTATTGTTCCCTATGCCGGAAGTGATGTCATGGCTTGTTGCCCACGGCAACAAAACTGTGCTGGGGATGAAGGCCTAAGGCTAATTAAGGACCCTAATTAGCGTGGAATGGGGGAGGGAGGGGCCAGAGGTGGCCCTGAGAACTCCATAAGAAGGGACCAGAAAGGTCCTGGGGGTCCTGAGGCGCTCTGTATGGGGGTTTCCATACCTGCTGCTGGGGCAGGCTCAGAAAGTTGCTGTCGCGGGGTCCGAGGCCGACAAAGCGGGGGGCAGCGGCGGAGCCGGGCGCTGTGAATGCTGCGAGGACAGTGGGTTGAGGGGGGGGATCTGAGTATGGACCCCTCCCGCCCACAACCCAACATCCATACTTACCTGTGGGGCTTCCCCCCACCCTTCCCCACCCCTCCCCACCCAGCTTTTGGAAATAGGGCAAAAAGGAGAGGAATAATGGAAGGAAAAAATAAAACTGGCAATGGGGGGCGGGGGGGCGAGGACGTGCCCAGGGACGGCGATGAGGATGGAGAGGAGGTGATGAAGCACGGGCAGCCGGGCCAGGGGGGGCCACCCTGTCACACCTCCTGTCACCTCCTGTCCCCACAGCCCCCCCCCCCAGCCTTCCTGGGGTCACCTTGGTGCCACCCATGTCACCGGTGCTGCCCTCAGTCTGTCTGTGCCACTGCCAGGTCACCGCTGCCACTTGTGCCCCCGGCACCCTGGGGGTCCCTGCCCGGCACCTGCACCCCACTGCACTCCATTGCGGCACCCTTGCACCCCCTACCGTGCCCTACAGCTTCCCCCGTGCCCTACAACCACTCCCCTGCAACCCTATGCTCCAAAACTGCCCTCCCATGCCCCCAAAGTGCTCTCCTGCACCTCATAACCACACACCCCGAACCCCATAAGTTCCCCCCCCATTGCTGCTCACACCCCATGCCCCACTGTTGCCTCTCTCATGCCCCATCCTTGCCCCCAGTCTCACACTTTCATTCATCCCACAACCCTCCCTTCACCCCGCACCTCATTCCCTCACATCCCATCACTCCCCTGCACCCCATCCTCACCCCTACGCTCCCCACCTTGCATCCTATTCTCCATCATACCCTATCTCTGCCTCCCTTGCCCCAACACCCCGCGTCTCCCCTCCCCTTACTCATCCCTTCTCTGCCCCATCCCCATGGCCCGGATCCCGGCTGTGGGTGCAGTGGGGCACAGTGGGGCTCAGTGGGGACGCTGGTGCCGGGACTTACGGGGTGCCGCGGGCGCTCCGCCCTGGGGGGCGTTGGGGGCTTTGGGCTCCGGCGGGGGCAGGGGCAGGGGCCGGGCCAGGGGAGCCCCTGCAGACCCCCCAGCCCGGCCCTGTGCCCCACACGGCTGCAACGAGAACACGGTGACGGGCACCCTGGGGGTGGCACGCAGGGACAAAGGGCGGCACCGGGGACATGGGGTGTCATCGAGGGGGGGGGATGCTGCATGTGGCATGGGGTCCCCAAACCCAATGGGGAGGGTGACCCCGGTTTTGGGGGGGGGGAGGGGGAACAGCTGTCTTCATCACTGCAGCCAGCAAGACTGCTGGGGTCTCATTTGCACACAGGTGTGGCCCCAGGGCGGCCCCTGCGTTGCCCCGCCTCCTTCCTGCCTCATCTCAATACAAGCTGCCACCTCCCAGCACCTTTCCCCCAGCTCCGCCTGTTTCCTTATTTGCATACAGACCACGCCTCCAACGCTACAAGCCCCGCCCATCGATTTACGTACAGACCACGCCCACTTGCTTTGCATACAGCCCCCCCATCCCCGCACAGCTTTGCATCCAGAACGCTCCTCCCAACTCTCATTTACATACCGACCACACCCCCTCCTCCCCCTTATTTGCATACAACGGTCCCGCCCCCCTCGCCCCGCCCACCTGGGGGCCCTGCGCGGCGCCGTCGGCGCAGACGAACTGCACGAAGTCCTTGAGCGAATCCTGCCCGTGGTGGTAGCGGATGGTGGGGTGGGCGAAGTACGGCCCCGACTGGGGCAGGAGGGAGCCCGACGGGAAGTGCAGCGCCGAGGCTGTGGCCCGCGGGCTGCCTGCAGGGACCCTCAGTGCTCAGGGCCCCCCCATCACCTCCAAACCGATCCCACCCATAGGATTTCTCCACCCCGACCCCCTCCCCAAACCAGACGGGTCCCAAAGGGTGAGGAAGATGAGGATGCTGGGCGGATAGGGGGATTTGAGGGGGGGGGTCCCAATGGGCTCACCGGGGCGGACGCCGGCCAGGACGGGCAGTGGGTGGTGGCCGAAGGCCATGCGGGGGCTGGCGCCGTGCCCTGACAGTGCGCTGCAGAAATCCAACTTCCCCGACTTCTTCAGCGTGGCTGGGCCTGGGGGGGAGAGGTGGGGATTGTGAGGGGCTGCTCCAGACCACAGAGGTGTCCACACCCCATTGGGATAGTCCCCATCCCCCTGCAAACTGCACCCCCTCCTGCATGCTGGTGCAGGAGGGTCTGGTGCCCTTGGACCCCTCCATGGCACAGACCCCTCTCAATGTTTCCCTTTGAGACCCTCCACGGCACAGACCCCCCTCAGTGTTTTCCTTTGGACCCCTCCACGGCACAGACCCCCCTCAGTGCTTCTCTTTGGGACCCTCCGTGGCATGGACTCCTCTCAGTGCTTCCCTTTGGACCCTTCTGTAGTACAGACCCCCCTCAGTGTTTCCCTTTGGGCCCCTCCGTGGCAATGACCACCTCAACACCATCTCTCCTCGGGATCCTGCATGGCACAGACTTCTCCCCTCAAACCTTCCCCCTCTTGTAGCCCACCCCCCTATAATCCCTACTCCCCCCCATCATGTTTCCCCAACATCCCCACAAATCACTCACCAGTGTCCACGTCCCCCCCCCAAGGCCCTTGGCTGCTGCCAGGGGCTGGGGACCTTCCTGGCCCAGGGTAGAAGACATCATCCCCAGGACCCTCCAGATCCCCCTCGTCCAGAGCCTTGGGACGCTTTGGGCCGCTGAAGGGACAGCAGTGTCACCCCCATGGGACAAGGGATGTCACCCCCCTGGGACAGGGGTGGGTGACACCCACCGTAGCAAGGTCATCCACTCACCAACTGGGGGCACGGGAACACTGGGATGTGTGGGGACAATGGGAATGTGCATGGGATCTGGGGGAGGGGGGACAGGGGAAAATTATGGGGTGTCACTAAGGAGTGGACCTAAGTGTGTTGTAGGGGTCCTCATGGAGTTAATGGGGGGCCTAGAGGGAGGTGTGCTGGAAGCTACGGGGTGGTTACGGGGATCCTGGGTGAGTACTGGGGGGCCCTGGGGGAGGAGTATGGGGGTTTTGGGAGAGTACTGGGGGCCCTGGAGGAGGTTATGAGGGTCCCAGGGGTGGTGCTGGGGGCTCTGGGGGGCTTAAGAATGTCCTATGGGGGTTTTGGGGGAGGAGGGGGGTCCTGGGGAAGAGTTACAGGGGTACCTGGCAGTGGGGGGCCCCAGAGGCCGGCGGCCGAGGGTGACGGGGCTGATGTTGTAGTAACCCCCCGGGCTCTCCAGGTCAGCCAGCGAGAAGTTGGGGCCTGACGCCGTAGCCACAGGGGCTGGGGGACATGGGGGAGGTGGGGAGACTTGGGGACAACGTGCATGGCGGGGTGGGGGGTGGCACAGGTCCCACATGGGGGCCTCTTTGTGCCACCCCTCCATCCCCACCTCCTTTGCGTCCCTCCATCCCCACTTTCCTCCCATCCCCCTCCATCATCCCATGCCCATTTATGTTCCCCCTTTCTGTGTCCCCCATCAAGTTCCTACTTACTCTGGGACACCCTCACCAGCTCTGTCACGTTCCAGACGCCCGACGTCACGAAGCAGTCCTGGAAGCTCAGATGCCCTGAGGAAAGGAAAAGGGAACGCTGGGACACGGGGTGGGAAAGCCGTGGGGATGGGGGTGACAGAAGGAGCTGGGGGGGTAGGGGTGGCACTGGCACTCACCGTTGGGCAGAGGTTTGATGTCTGCATCGCCCTGGGGGTTGGAGCTGTCAGATTGTCCGGAGTCTGTAGGAGAGAGAGAGGTCAGAACCACACCCCCACTGGACTGCCCCAGGCCCCTGCTGTCCCTGTGTGCCCCCCTAGACAGCTGTGACACCCCAGTGTGACATCCATGTCCCCACCAGCCACATTCCCATGGGGTCACCTGAGGTGAACATCCGCTGTGACCTCACCTGTGCCTCTCCCTCACCCCAGGGACCTCCCATATATACAGTACCCCATCATTTGCCCCCCAAGGGTGCCTCCCCTAACCCCCCGCCCCCCAAAGAGCCTGGGAACCCCTCAGGCTGCTGATGGGGGACCCAGCAGATAGGGGGTGCTCAGGAAGCCAGGCAGGGCTGTAGGGCTGGCAGGGGCTGGGCCAGGCTGGGGGGGGGGGGCTGGAGGCCACTGTGGGGCTGGGCTGGGGGCCAGGAATGTGCTGGCCCCCCGCCAGCGGGCAGCACCAACAAAGCGGCCATTGTCTGTGCTGGGCGGAGGAGTTGGGTCCCCCCCCTTGCACCTCCACCCCCACAGTAGGGTGTCCCCCCTGCACACCAGGATCCCCCCCATCCCCCACCATTATGGGATCCCCCCCCCCCCCAAATCCAAGCTCTCAGCCCCCTTTCAACTTCAATCCCACCCTATCTCAGATACCAGGGTACCAAACAGAAGAGGGAAGGCAGAAGGATAGGACCCCACCCCACCCCCTACAGCCACATCCCCCGTGGGGTCAGAGGTCAGCAGGGTGCCCGCCAGGTTGTGACCTCTGTGCAAGGGGACACGTGGCAGACGTGTGCCACACACACAGCTGTGTTCCCATCCCCTGGCCTCAGCGACTTCCCCCCTCCCCACAACCTCCGTGGGTCTCAGCGTCCCCTCCAGGGCTCCCCATCCCCGGCATGGGGTCCAGGTGCTGTGGGGCAGCTGCACCCCAGGCCCCCTCAGAGGGATTGCCCCCCCCACCCCATGCACACCTGCGTCCCTCAGACTCAGCTGCACTGGGGGGGGTGGGGGAGGTTGGGAAGCACAGCAGTGACTGCGCACACAGCACTCATGCAGAGACCCCCAGCCCCCAGGAGCTATGAGTCCACTTGCACCCCCGGAACCACGCTCACACCTCCCCCAGACCAAATCCTGGAATATTTGGACCCCCCTCAGTGTGAGGCTGGAGCCCCTTGTTGGGGGGGTGGGGGGCAAGCATATGCCCAGTTCTCTGAAGTGCTGAGCTGCTGGAATCTAGGAGTCCTGGGAGCAGACAGGTAGGCACAGGAGATGGGGGGGCACCACGGCTTGGGAGGGGCACTGTGGTACAGGGGTGTTATCTGGGGTGAGGACCCGCTGTATGGTTTAGGGGGGGGCTCCCATCACACGGCAGGGGTCCCGGCCACAGAACTGCGGTGCCGCAGAGCGTTTCGGGTGCCAACAGGCGCCGCCATCTTACATGGGGAGGGGGTTGGCACCGCGCCCCCCCCCCCCCAACCAGGGCCTATAGGAGCCAAAGGGCCCCCAGCAAAGGAGGGGGATAATAGAGGGGGTTGGGGGGGGGGTTCCGGGGGAGGGGGAGGCCAGGGCTGTGCACAGGGCCTCATGCAGCGCACGGGGGCACGGTGCCAACCGGGGCCATTTTGGCGGCGCTGGGCAGGAGCTGCGCTTTCGGGGCTTTCAGATTTCCCTGGCCTTGCCCAGAGCGGGGGGGGGAGCGCAGGGATTCCCTCCCCAGGGACAAGCCCCACTTTGGTGAGTAGATTTGGGTACGGTGGGGGGGAAGCCCTGCACAGGGGGGTGGGGCACAAACCATTCACACTCCCCTCCTGAAGTACAGGAGAAGCCAGTGTGAAGCACCAACAGTGACCCCAAATTATTCATTCCAGCCCCAAAACTCTGACCTCCCACCCCCCCAGGCAGCAGGATACAGGTGTCCAGGCAGAGAGCGCGGCAGAATCCTGCCACGCAAGCATACATGTGGGGGCTGTGCCCATGTGCCCCTCACACACACATGTCCCTGCACCCCAGCAGAGACAAAGGCACCTGTGTAGCACACAAGTCTGGCATGGCTCAGCTCAGGGCACAGTGCTCAGCTCAGGGCACGGTGCTCAGCTCAGCACCGCACAGCAGCACTTGGTTCAACACGGTGTTCAGCACAGGGCACAGCAGTGCTTGTTTCAACATGGTGCTCAGCTCAGCATAGTGCTCAGCTCAGGGCATGGTGCTCAGTTCAGGTCACAGTGCTCAGCACAGTGCACAGCAGCACTTGGTTCAACACAGTGCTCAGCTCAGAGCATGGTGCTCAGCTCAGAGCATGCTGCTCAGCTTGGCACAGTGCACAGCAGTGTTCAGTTCAGGGCACTGTGCTCAGCTCAGGGCACGGTGCACAGCAGTGCTTGGTTCAATACAGTGCTCAGCTCAGGGCGCGGTGCTCAGCAGCACTTGATTCAACACGGTGCTCAGCTCAGGGCATGGTGCTCAGCAGCACTTGGTTCAACATAGTGCACAGCTCGGCGTGGCGCACGGTTCACGGATTGGTCCATGGCACTGAGCTCAGTATGGGGCACAACCCGAATCGGTGCACAGCACACAGCTCAGATGAGTGCACGGATTAGCACGGTGCACGAAGCAGCTCAGCAGAGAGCTCAGCAGGGCAAACACCTCACATTGGTGCACAGCTCAGCCCCATGCCCGCTCTGGCACCGCGCTCGGCACGGCTCGGCACGCCGCACGCACTTTGGCACGCGGTGCCGCTTTGTGTGAAGAGCTTGGGGACCGCAGCCCCAGCTCTGCGTGGGCACAGGGAGGGGGCTGCAGGGACAGGGACCCCCTTAAGGCCCCCACGGCCAACCCCGAGGCTGCGTGGCAGCAGCACAGCCATCGCTGAGCACTCGAGGAGGGGAAAAGGGACGGAACTGGGAGCTGCCAGGATGTCGTTGGCTACCTGCAGCCCAACCAGGCTCCGCGTGGGGCTCCCAGCACAGCCAGCCCCCAGAGCCCCCCACTCACCAGGCGCCTGCACAAAGAAGGCCAAGTAGAGATCGAGCTCCTTGATGGTGACTCCGATGTGATGGGGCTGCACGCAGAGCCCGGGGCTGGCACACTGCGGGGCCTTGGCCAGGCGCTCGCCGTCGGTGCTCTCCAACGGGACGCCCTTGAACAGGATGACCATCACCAGGTCCAGCCTCCACACCTTGTCAGCCTGGCGCAGGCAGTCGATACGGCGAATCTTCCCCTTCTGGTCGGGGTTGGAGAGGACGCAGCAAGGCGCCTTCTTGCCAGTGACGGAGAGCACGAAGTCCTCGCGGCACTCGGGCCGGATGTCCTTGCGTAGCTTGGCCAGGAGGCGTGAGGCCCATTTCTGCTTGACCTCGGGCTTCTCGCCCAGCAGCTCGTCCTTGACGGCGCGTTCCTCCTCCTTCGACATCCTCTTCTCGTGCTTCTTGAAGTACTTGCGTTTACGGGCCTGCAGGTTGAACCAGGTGTAGGAAAAAGCCCGGACGTGGGGCAGCAGTGCCTCGATGAAGGGGTGGAACTCATCCTGCAGGGAGGGGAACGGTGTTAGAAGGGTGAATGGTCCCAGCAGCTCCACTCAGCTCTGGGAACAGCCCCGGTGTCACCACGGCCCCGCTGCATCCCCATCCCCAGGGACAGCACAGACATACAGACACTGCAGCTCAGCCTCGTCCCAGCCCTGCTCAGGCCTCGTGCCCAGCCCTGGGATCACAGGGACATCCCTGAGGAGCTGCTTAACCCGATCCCCAGCGTTGCCACTTCTCTCCCATCTCTGCTCTTCATCTCAGATGCCATCCTTGCTCAGCACCCCTGGTCACCATCTCCATTTTCCTGGTGCTGCCGATCACCATCCCCATTCTTGCTGTTTGCTCCCGCTGCCACCACTCACTGTCCCCGTTCCCAGTTCTGCTTATCCCTATTCCCACCCCTATCCCCATTCCCATCATCAGTTCCACCGTTCCCATACCGTGTCCGTGCTCCCAGTGCCACCAGCACCCGGTCCCCGTCCCCGGTGCCACCATCCCTGTCCCCATCCGTACCATTGCGGCGCATCCCGGCTGTGGGCAGCTGCCAGTCGAGCCCCGGCGGGGCAGAACCGGGAAGGAGAGGGACAATAACCGGGGACGGGAATGGGCGGAACAGCCCTGGGAGGGGTGGGGTGGGAGGTGGGACCACCGAGAAGAAGAAGTTAACGGAGGAACGGGGCGGGCACCGGAGCGTCCCCGGTTACCGGAGGAGAAGGGAGAGTCGGCGGCTGCCAGGCACCGACCCAGGGGGGTAGGAAATGGGGGGGGAGGGTTAGGGGCCGGGCACGGGGCACGGAGCCGCACGCACCGGAGAGCCCCAGCGCAGCCCCGCACCGCCGCCGGGCGCGGAGCGCGCGGAGCCGCCGCGGCCCCTTTTGGCACCGGGACCGGCGCGGCTTCGACCAATGAGAGCTCAGCGCGCGGGGGGAGCTGCTTCCTCATTGGTTGAGCCGAGGGGGGGGGAGGAGGGACCGGTGAGAGGTGCTGGGGGGGGGTTTGGGGATGGATGGAAGTTGGGGGGGGGGGCGGATCGAGGAGTTCGGGGACGGGACGGGACCGGGCGGAGCCGGGAAACTCCGCGTGCGGAGCCGAAGCCACGCTGTGTGGGGAGGGGACGGCAGACCCCGCACTTTTTGAGGGTGGGGGTCGCGTGAGGACGCGGGGTTCCCCCCCCCCCTCCCCCTTCCAAACGGTCCCGCGCCCTTTCGGCACGCCCTTTTTTTTTTTTTTTTTTTTTTTTTAGGGGGAAAAAACCCGGATTTTGGCTGCTTTCCCCAACCCCGGAGCGGCCCCAGCGCGCGGCGGTGCGGAACGGCCCAAAAGCTCCAATTCTGCCCTCAAATCCCCGCGCAGCGCTCGGAGCCAAAGCCCCCCCCCCCCTCAACCCCACCCCCCCGCTGTAATTAATTCCCTCTGTGCGAAGGGGAAAAAAAAAGCAACAAATTTGGGAGTTACGGGAGCTGGGCTGGAGGCGGGGGGGAGGCAACCGACCCCAAACCGACGGCTTTCATCCCAAAAAAGCATGGGGCTTGGGGGGGGGGGAGTCACGCTCTCCAGCCTCTTTTCCCCCTCTTCTTTATTTTTTATTTTTTTTCTTGGCAAAAAGCTCCAAATCAGCACCGTGGGGGACACGAAGAAGGGCCAGCCGGGTCCTTTCGCCCTCTTGTAGGGGGGGACACGGAGGGGCCAGCCGGGTCCCTTCGCCCTCTCGGGGCGGTGACAGCAGTTGGGCTGCATCAGCACAAAGGTGTGGCTGGGATTTACGGACCCCTCCCTGCCACCTCCATCCCCCCTTGGCCACTGCCATCCCAATCCTGCCCATCTCGATGCCGTCCCCTCCTCACCACAGCCACGAGGACGGCATTGAGGGGGGCACGGAACGACCCAGATCCTCGATCCTGGGACCCCCGTAGCCGCCTGGGTTCGGAGCTGGCTTTGATTCGGGGCTGCACCGACAGCTCCGTGTCCCCTCCTGCGCGCTGGGGCCGTGCCAGGTGGCCGCGGTGCCATGGAAGGATCTGGAGCTTCCCAGCCGGTTCCACCCGCACGCCTGCGCCCTCTCGCCCGGCAGTGACAACGATAGGAATGGTCTAGGGGTCCCCCCTTATGCTGGGGTCTCCTTTGGGGTGCAGCTTGGTTGCAATTGGCTGCGAGGCCCCGCATTGAGCTGCAGTCTTTGGGCGAAGCCACGTTGCCGCGTCCGCAGCTGTAAGAACCCGGCAAAGCGCCAGCGCCCGGCTGCGGCGGAGGGGGAGGAGGAGATACAGCCAAAAAAACAGGGAGATGGGGGGGGGGGGCGGGGGGGGGGCAGAAAATAAAATTAAATTCAATAAAAAATGAGAAAGGATTAAAAAAAAAAAAAAACAAAAAAAAAAATCGCAGCCCCCCCCCCCCCTTTTCAACCCCGTGCTGCGCCCGCCTTCGTGCACCGCTGCCAGCAGCCTCCCCCCCTCGGCCCCTCAGCTTCTCCGCGAGAGAAAATAACCCAAAAAGCAGCCAAAAATCCCCCCCTGCCTGCGGCCCCTTCCTTCGGGGGCTGCCAAACCCCTTCCCCAGCTCTTCCCTGAGGTTGGGGGAAGCTCGGGTAGCCCAAAGGGATGGATGGGGCAGGAGGGGGACAGGGAGGGGGGTCCAAGGATTGCAGGTGGCCACGGAGGGGACGCGGGGACATCGCCCGCCTGCAGCCACGTGGAGGGCCCAGAGCAGCTCGAGGGGATGGGGGGATGCAGTTTGGCACCACAGGACCTTAGAGCCAACCCCCCCCCCCATCCCCTCCCCATGGCCTCCTGCCAGCCCGGGCCGGGGGGGCCCCGTGGTGCTACGGCGGCCAAGAAAGCTTTTTGTGGCACATCAATAATTCAGGGCTTCCCGACCCCCCCAAGCCTGGCCGAGGGCTTCTCTATTATTGATGCCCTGCAGCTTGGGGGGGTGGGGGGGACACAGCTTGGCACACGGTGCAGCACACGTACAGCACCCCCAGCCCCGTGCCCACGCGTGTTACCACCACCCCCACCCCACTGTGGGCACCTCGTATGTGGCGGGGGGAAGGGGGGGGGCCTCCCTAATGCCCTCCCAGCAGCGATTGCATCAGCCGTGGGCATGCGTGGGGCTTGCACACGCGTGTGGCAGAGCCTCGGGGACACACGTGGGTACTTGGGGGGGGTCCCTAAGGTCATCACATGTGGGCACGTGGAGAGCACACACTTCAGAACACACTGCGGGACACGCAGACCACGCAGCTGCCACGTGTGCACACTGCTCCGTTACATACGTGTGCACACTGCTCTGTTACATACGTGTGCATGCCACTCCGTTACATATGTGTGCACACCCGGTACATACAGTGCATCCATGAGTGCTGCCATGCCCTGCAGCACAGGGCACAGAGCTGCTGAGGGGTTTGGGCAGAGCAGGGAGGGTTCAGTGTACGGCGGGGGAAGGATGATGGATATGGGGGTGCTGCTCCTATTTCCTCCTGTGTTTTGGAGAGAAAATGGCCACGGGCACTTTGTGCTGCCTGGTTTTGTCTGGCCGTGTGCTCATTCACCCTACTGAGGGCTGCGAGGCAGGCAGGATGCCCCATAGAGGGCTGCTGCAAGCCCTATAGGATGCTGGGAGATGGGCAGAATGCCCCATAGAGCGGGCTATGAGGTGGGTTTAATGCCCCATGAGGGGGCTGGTATCGTACTGCATGAGGGCAGAAAGCAGCTTAGTACAGGGACCACCCTTTGCCTACCTCCGCGGTACCACAACAGCGCACAGAGTGCCCGGATTTGCCCTACAGGAGCAGCACGTGGGGCACATCCCTGCTATGGGGTGGCGAGGGCACATTCCCAGAGCTGTGGGTTCACTGAGGAGCGGTGATGGGAGCCGAGCTTGGGGTGCCCACAGCAAACCAGCAGGGCCCGGCGGGAACAGCTGCTTTACGTGCCAAAATCCGTGCCAAAACCCCATGGAACAGCCCCAAAACCGCCCAGAAACAGCCAGAGGGATGGGAGAGACGGGCGCACACGCGTGTGCAGGTGCTCACAAATGTGTACAAAAAAGGGGCACACGTGAGCGTGCAACGCTTGCGTGCAAGGGGGGAAAATGAAGCCATGCCACAGGGCCGCAGCACTGCAGGTGTGCAAATAGCCATGCCCAGGTGTGCCCTTGCTGCAGCACAGCGGGCAGTGGCACACGCATGTGCAATGCTGCGCTCCTGGCGCGTGCACACGCGTGTGCGGGGCGGGCGCCGAAGCTGCGAGAAGCGCCTCTGGCTGCTGGCCCAGACAAAACCGGCCGCCAAAACCGCCCCGAAAAGCGGGAGAAAAGGGCAAAGGGAAGGGAGGGTGTGTGTGTGGGGGGGGGGAGGGTTGAGGGGGCAAAGCTAAGTGAGCCCCGAATGTGCTGCAAGAACCAGGGGGTGCAGGAGACTGGGGGGGGAGGGGAGTGGCTGGAGGAGCCCCCACTGCAGTGACAGCCCCGGGTTGGGGTTATTATGGGGGGTAATTAATGGGGTTTGTATTCCCCGCAGGACCGAGCCTGGAGCCCCTCCAGCGCTGCGTGTCCCTCTACCCTATGGACCCCTCCCCTGCTATTGGGGCACCTCTGACTCCACTCCCACCTCCGGACGGAGCCCCCCCCCCCCCCCCCGCAAAAAATAAAAAAAGTCTGGGAATCCCCGCTACGATCCCGACCCCCCCCCCCCAAAAAAAAAAACCACCGCTGCAAGAAATCGGAACCGCGGGGCGCTCCGTCATCCACCGGGCAGCACCGGAGCCGCTCCGCTCCACCCGTTGGCGATGCGACGTCCCGGGAGCGACCGCAGCCCCTCGGGACCGGAGATAACGGAGCTGCAAACGGGACGGCGGCCGCGGAACGGCACTAGGTGCCCACCCACGAGGTCCCGGCGTCCCCCAACCGCCGTTCCCCACCGCCCCGCAGCTTCGGCCACCTGCGGGATCCCCGCCGGTACCGAGCGCTGGAACGGCGCCGCCGTCACTCCAGCACTGAAGTCGTTCCCCAGCGCTCCCATCCCGCTTAGAACGACCGCAGTCGGTACCGCGCCGCGCAGCCGAATCCCCGCCCCGCGGTACCGGCGCCCTCCCAGCCCCGGTACCGGTCCCGCTTTGCCCGGTACCGGCCCCGCGCCCCCAGCCCGTACCTGGGTGAGGCAATACGGGGAGTACATGGCGGCGATGTCAGCCGCGGCGGGGCATGGCGGGCAGGGAACCGGCACCGGGACCAGGACCGGAACCGGGAGGGCGGCGGAGCGGGGAAAGTTTGGCCGAAGTTCGGCGCCCGCCGCACTTTTGCCGCCGGGAAGCGCCGCGTTGGCCACGCCCACCGTTAAACCACGCCCACAACCATCAGACCCCGCCCACGCCCGACAGACCCCGCCCGCAAAGCATCCCGACCACGCCTACACGTCGTGTGGCCACGCCCCCTAAGCCATGGCCCCTCCCCCTTGGCGGATGAATGGAGCGCGGGGGGGCTTTGTCCCCTCGATGTCCCCGCGGTCCACATGGCTAGGGGACCCCGGCAGCGGCGGTGGCACCGTGGGACGGCCGGCAGCGGCATCACAGCGGCATCTCGGTGCCACCACGGGGATGTCACCGACAGCGGCGGTGTCACGGCAGTGCCATCACAGCGGCAGTGTCGGTGCCAGCGGCAGCGCGGTGATGGCGGCGGCGGCACCTCATCTGTCATTCCGGCTGCAGCCACGTCCCTCCACCATCTGTCACCGCGCGGTGCCAATGCTGGCACTGCTGCTCGCACCCCTTCGCTGCCGGAGGCGCTGAGCTGCCCGTGGGGGCACAAAGCCCCCCCCCCCGGGGGGGGACCGTGCACCAAAATGAGGAGAAAGTAGCCCAAAATGGAGCGCACCCCCAGCATAGGGGGACACACGGGGTGGTGCCCCCCCATCCCCCCCCTTTCAGCTGTATGGAGAGGCAGATGGACGGGAGCTGTGAGCACACGCGGTGACATGAGGTGACAGCACGACACGCAGTGACAGCCAGGACGCATCACGACACGCTGCGATATATCGCGACACGCCGGGATGTGAGGTGTGACATTAAGCGACATGCCGGGCTGCACCGCCTGCTCCCCCCACCCCGGGCACTCCGAGCCGCCAATGAAGCTTTGAGACCCCCAAGGGTCCCCCCGGGTTCGGTCATAGGGAGAACAAAGCTGGCCAATCGCAGCGGTCCCCAAATCCGCCAAAAGTGGCCCAAAAAGCGGGCGGTGTTCCAGCCCCCCTCCCCCATCTCTCCAACACCTGGGGCCGCTGGGGCGGGGGGGGGCGGGGGGGGGCGGAGGCCACGGAGAGGATTTTGGGACAATTTCGGAGGATTTTGGCTCGGCGTTGGGGCGCTTTTTCACCGCCCGCCGCCGCCTGGAAGCCATTAGGCCCCCCCGGGGGAGGGCAGCGCTGCTCCGCCCCCCCCAACCACTTCTGGGAGGGCTCGGGGGGAGGGGAAGGGGGGTGGCTGACAGTGGCCTATGTTGGGCCCGGAGCCGCTCTAATGAGGCTCCTTAAAGAAGCCACCCCTTCCCGCAGCCCCCCGCCATTTCCCCTTCTCAGAACTCGACACTCCTTACTCCCACCCCCCCCATCCCGTCCGGACCTCCCGCGCTCCTCTTCCCTCCTTCCCCCTCCCATCCCATTTTTCAGCCCCCCCCCCCCCAAACGTCACCTCCTCTTCCCGCTTCCGCCCGCGCCTTCACTCACTTCCGTTCGACGCCACTTCCGCCCATCTCTCTCCCACACAAACGTCACTTCCGCCCATCTTTTTCTTTATTGACGTCACTTCCGTTCGCCGCACAAGATGGCGGCGATCACACTGTGGTGTTTGCGGTTGGGCCGCGCTCCGTGGGCCTCGGGCCCGGTTCGGCTTTATCGAGCGGCTCCTCTACGGCGCCGCTTCGGGCCTCCGCCCCTCACCGACCCTGAGAATCAACGCGAGGCGGCGAAGCATTTCGGGCGGCTCGGGGCGGCCTCGGGAGTGGCGGTGGAGCGGCTGTGGCCCAGCCCCGAACGGTTGCGGGAGATGGAGGAGGAGGAACGGGAGTGGTGCCCGTCACTGCGGGAAATGGAGGCGGCGCTGGAGCGGAAGGAGCAGGAAGAGCGGCGGCTGCGGGAGGAGAGGTGGGGGGGGGCAAAGGGGTGAAGGGAATTGGCACCGTGAAAAACGGGGGAGAGGCGCAACTGGGATGGGAGTCCCTTCCTGGGTGGGGGCCCTGAATGACAGGAGCCGCTCTGAGCCCCCCCCCCCAGTATGAGGCTCCTTAAGGAAATCACCCCTTCCCACAGCACCCCCGCCATTCCCCCTCAGAACTCCACACTCCTTACCTTACCACCGCCACCCCCAGTGTGCGTGGGGGGGAGGCTTTTGGAGCAAGTGGTGGCACTGGGGTGTGAGGATCCCCATCGGGGGGAGCACCAGAACGGAACACCTTTGGGGAGCAAAGGTAGGGGAGGATGTGGGGTGGGGGTGACTGAGGGTAAAATGACGGAACCCCTTGTGGGGTAGAGCCCTGAGATGGACACTGGACAAGGGGGCTTAGGGTGGGGCTTATTTGCTGTTTGTTCCCGTTGCCCCCCCCCTTATCTCACACACCCCCCATCCCTTAGGGAGCAGTTGGTGGCACGCAGCCTGGCAGCCATGCCTGCACGGATTGCAGCGTGGCGGCTGGAAAAGGAGCAGATGAGGGAGCGGAGCCGGCAGGAGGCGGCCCGGCGGCAGCGGCTGCTGGCAGAAGCTGCAGAACGTCTGGGGACCCCGGCCCGGCCCGGTGATCCCCGGGTTCAGGCATTGATGCAAGACCTGGAACGGGAACGGCGACGCCAGGAGAAAAAGCAACGGAGGCAACAGCACGAGGAAGCAACCCGCAGTGCTTTGGCTGCTGCTGAGGCTGCTGCTGCATCACAACCCCCCCCTGGGGTCCCTGAGAACCCCCAGTAAAGCCACCACCCTAAAACAAAGGTGGGATATGGTTTGCTCACCTAAAACTCTACAAAGGGACTCGTGTATATTCAGCATGAACTGCCCTGACACGACCCCTCTACCCCTTCCCCCCCCCCCCCCCAGCAAACACACACTAAAACCACAATGGGTTTAAAATTCTGCATTTAATCTCTTCCCAAGCTGGGTTTGTCCCATGGTTCTGCCCTCCCAAGTGAGGAGGAACAGGGAGGAAAAAGGAGGGTCAGGGAACAGGGATGGGGCCACCCAGAGCACACCCGGCCTGAAAGGCAGCAGGCAGGATCTGGGGGTGCACAGCCATCACTGCCCCTCTCTCTGGGGGTGAGGATGGGCCCCATTGGGCCCCGCCCCATCCCAATGTCCCCTGAGGGCAGAGATCTAGGGGGGAGGAAGGGGAGTCCTGTGTCCCCCCACAAGGTGGGAGGAATCCACCCCGGGCCCCTCAATCATCATCAAAGTTCTGGCTGAGCAGGAAGTTGGCTGCCAGGTTCTCGTTCTTCTCACAGGCAAAGTAAGCCTGGATGACCAAACTCTCGGGGAAGCCCAGTGCCTTCAACTGTGGGCAAAGAGGAGATGAGGGAAAGGATCGTTCACTCTGGTCCTACTGACAAACAAACACAGCCAGATTCCCCTTCTTTCACCGGAGGGGTGATGCTCCAGCAGATCCTTGCATGTGTTCTAGTTCTCAAAAGCATGTCTATTTTTTTTTTTTTTTTTAATATCAAAATCACAGTATTCTGATCAGGTACTAATCATGACTGGATAACAGTTAATCCATGCTAAATGCAGCATAATTCCTAAAAATAACAGGATGGCTTGGGTTTCAAGGGATCTTATAGCCCCTGTTCCATGAGCGTTAACTTCAAACAGCGCTGAGATCAGAGCATCAGGCTCCACAGCTTCACAAAAAACATGTGAATTTTGGAATCTTGAAGCCTGCCTCAAACGTAATGACAACTGCAATTAATTCTGTCCCTTAATGATAGAGACAATTTTCACCTCTCTGTTCACTCTGGATCCTACTGATGACTGTAAGGTGGCAGACGCCCATATAGGGGCTCACTTACCCTTTCTATGGCTTCTTTTTCCTGAGGCGTCACTTGGATGTAATTCATCTGGGGGGATTCGTCCCCAATGGCCCCCATCTCCCCCTCCAGGTCTCCCAGCTCCCCCAGAGGCTCGTTCAGCATCTGGATGAACTGCTCCTGGTGCTGGCTGATTTGCTGTAGGGGGCAGGCGGGGTGAGATGGGGTCGTACCAGAGCTGGGGGGAGGGAGGGGGGTCCAGAAGTACCTGCAGGAGCTGTGGGTTCTCCTGGCCCAGCTGCTGGAGCAGGGCAGGCAGCAGAGCTGGGTTCTGCTGGATCACCTGTCGCATGTTCTGGAACTGGGGCTGCTCCCGCAGGAACTCCAATGGGTTCTCCCCTATGCAAGGAGGGGATCAATCCAAGCCACACCCCCACAGCAAATTTCCATGCCCTGGGATGTGTAGCCAGTGGGATACACACAGAAAGGGGCCACTCCCACCCCAGATGAGCAACTGGAACCAAATGGGGGCGGCTGCGACAGGCCGCATCTTTGGGGGGAGAAGGTGCTATGCTGAGCACCAGGAAGTACCAACCCCCAAAGGAACAATCCTTACCCCCAGGGCTGCAATCCCCCCACAGCCCCACCCATAAGGCAGGTCCCACTGAGGCCCCACCTTACTGACCTTCAACCTGTGGCTGCTCCGGGGCTCGACTCTCCTGCACAGGTGGGCGCTCAGGCTCAGGGCTCCCCGGGATGCCCTGCAGCACAGAGGGGTGAGTGGGATCTGATTCTCCCCTCACCTGGGGGCTATTCCCTGCTGCTCCCCCCCCCCCCCCAAACTCAGCATCACTCTCACCGTCAGCAGGTATTCAACAGCACGGTGGGGGTTGTTGTAGCTGGCACGCAGTGCAGCCACCACCCTCTCCCTCTCGTAGCCCATCGACATGATCTCTGTCAGCATCGTCTCGTACTCCGAGCCCGTCACTGCCAGGGGAAGGTCAATGCCAGCCTCCACGGGGGGGGCCGGACCTACAGCTCTCCCCTCCCTCACAACTGCTTCATCTCATGCTCAGCAAAACCATCACTGCTCCACCAAAACCCGTCTGTCTTCCCACATCCTGCACTGCAGAATCTCCACTTGCCTCCCCCATAACCCCTCCCAAGACACCCCCATGTTTCTGTCCCCACCCAAAACCTCCCCCCCCCCCAATTCCCCTCACTCCATATTTCCCCCCACCCCACACACTCCCTCCATCCTTAACCTTTCCATCCTCCAACCTCCCTCTCCCACCATCCCACGCCCTCCCCCAGTCCTGGTGACCCCAGTGGCCCAACACCCACCGAGGGTGGAGGCGGCGTCGGCCGAGCGCCCCGCACCACGTGGGGGGGGAGCAGAACTGCAAATTCAAGAGAGAGACATGGCAGCCAGGTCCTTTGTGAGAGCTCTGGCAGTACAGCAGCCCCCAAGTTCCTACCCATCCTCCCCCCCTTCAAAAAAAATCCCTCAGTGACACCCTCACTCCACCCCTCCTCCTGTGGTCCTGTCACGTACCATTTACTGCCTCCCCACTCTATATCTCCCTATGGTTTTTATCCTTTTTAGGTCTCTTCTAAATTCCCTCTGTGGCCGGACTCAATTCTTCCATGCCCCCCATCTCCACAACCCTGTTTTCTTTCTTCTCTTTGCCCCCCCATCCCCAAAACCTCATCAACTAATACAAGCAAACATACAGAGATATTCCCCCAAAACGTATGACAACCCAACAGCCTTCCACCTCTTACCCTGTTGTAGGCTCCGTGAGGGTGAGCGGGGGGAGGTCTTGGGGGGGCTGCTCCTCACTGGGGGCAGCTGGTGGGACAGGGGTGGTGTCAGCAGCAGGGGGGGGCCCTGGGGTTGGGGTGGGCTCTGACGTGGCAGCAGTGGAGGCTGCAGGTTCAGGCGCCGCGGTGCCCAGCGCTGCCTTGGCCTGCAGGGGTGAGGTAGAGGAGTGAGTGGATAAATGGGACAGCAGTGTGCCCAGGTGGCCAAGAGGGTCAACGGCATCCTGGCTTGCATCAGAAACAGCAGGAACAGGGAAGTGATTGTACCCCTGTACTCAGCACTGTGTCCAGTTTTGGGCCCCTCACTGCAAGAAAGACACTGAGGCCCTCCCTGAAGCAGGTTCAGAGAAGGGCAACAAAGCTGGTGAAGGGTCTGAGCACAACGGGGCCTTATGAGCAGCGGCTGGAGCTGGGATTGCTCAGTGTGGAGAAGAGGAGGCTCAGGGGAGACCTTATTGCTCTCTATAACTACCTGAAGGGAGGTTGTAGTGAGCTGAGGGCCGGCCTCTTTTCTCATGTAACAGTGACTGGACCAAAGGGAATGGCCTCAAGCTGCGCCAGAGGAGATTTAGGCTGGACATTAGGAAATATTACTGCTCCAAAAGAGTGTTCAGGTGCTGCAATGGGCTGCCCAGGGAGCTGGTGGAGACACCGACCCTGGAGGCGTCCAAGGAACGTTCGGATTTTGTGTTGAGGGACATGGTTTAGTGAGAGATATCAGTGATGGTGAATGGTTGAGCTGGATGATCTCATTGGTGTTTCTGTGTGATTCTAAGCTGAGGGGCGCAGGGCAGGGGTCGCACCTTGGTCACCATGACGACCACGAAGTTCTTCTCGTCGATGCGGTACTCGCAGATGGGAACGTCATCACTGAGAATCTTCCCGGCGTAGATGAGCTTCTGACCCGCCACCGGGAACGCATCACTGCCCTTCTCCGCCTCGATCTTCTCCTTCAGCGCCCGCACCTGGGGGGGGTTGGGCCCGCACCGCCGTTCACCCCAACGCCCGAGGCCCCCCCGCCCAACCCCGGGCCCCGCTCCGGCTCCTCGCAACCCCCCGAACGTCGCCCGGCCTCACCGTCTCGTGCGGCTCCATACGGATTTTGAACGTTTGCTGCTGCAGCGTTTTCAGCGTCACGGTCACCGCCATGGCGCGGCGGCGGCGAATGCTCCCGGCAGCTCCACAACATGCAACTCACGCCGCCGCCATCTTACGCACCCCGCTACTTCCGGCCATGTGACCCGCGACCGGAAGTTACGTCATACCGCGAATGGCGCCCTCACCCCCACCTTTAGCACGTGACGGAGGACGTTTTCGAACACGTGACCCGCCCCCTCCAAGCGACACAAAATGGCAGCGCAGAGAATGGGGTGGGGGGGAGGGGAAATGGCGCAGAGCGAACGCAGCGCAGCCAAATTGGGGGCCGGGACGAGCTTTAATTTAATAGAAATCGGAACGCGTCACCCGTACAGTCACGTGCGGCCGCCGGAGACGCCCCCCCCTCCCTCCCCACCCCCCTCCAAAACAACCCCCCCGCGGCACCGGGCCCGGCCCTCAGCCCGGCCCTCCCCCCCCCCGCCGCTCCCGGCCCGGTGCCGTTCCTGAGTCCTCGGTCCCGGGGGGCGGAACCGGCGCCGGGGGGGGGGGGGAGGGACCGCGGCCGGGACGCCCGTAAAAAAACAAAGTCCAGGTCTCACAGAGACATTACACGGGGCCGGGGCCAGAGGGGGGCTTACAGCTCGTCCTTGGGGGCCCCCCCGGCCTCCTCCTCCTTTTCAGCCTCGTCCTCTTCATCCTCTTCTTCCTCCTCTTCGTCCCCATCACCATCCTCGTCCCCTTCTTCCTCTTTCCGCTGCTTGTCCTCCTCCTCCTGCTTCTGGCGCTGCTCCTCATCCTGCTGCTCCTTCATCTTCCTCTCAGCCTCCTGCAGGGGCCAGGGGATTCAGCAGAGCTCCCGCTGCCCCCCCACCCCCCTTCCTGACCTCCCTCTCAGTACCTCAGTGACCCCCTCAATATCTCTGCATCACCCCTCATATTCTGGTGGCCACCCCCATCCCCACCCTGTCCCAATGCTGTAACACAGCAGCCCCCTCCCCCATCCTCCCAGCCACCTCCGTCCCTTGCTGCCCTCCTCCCCCCACACACCTTGGTGGCCACCCCTTGTACAGATTTGGCCCCCCACCATACCTTGGTGGCCCCCCAAGTCTCATTGCCAAACTCCTCAGCAAACTTCTCATCATCGGTGATAAGGAAGTTGTCAAAGATGGTTCCAGATTTCACCTACAGAGCAGGCAGTGCTCAAGGGCAATGCTCAGAGGGTTGTGCTGCCCACCCCCACCCTGTTCTCCCCCTCCGCCTACCTGCCAGAGGTCGAGGCCAATGACCCCGAAGCTGTCGTAGGCATAGAGGCTGGGATCAGGGGTGTACTCAGGGTTGTCAATCTCAGGGTGCACCCATTTGCCCTTGTAGTCAGGGTTGTCAATCTGTCGGGGTCTCCACTCGCCCTGGGGGTTTCATAGGGGGTAGTGAGGAGGGGGTAACAGCCCCCCCTCATTCCAAAGACTCCCATTTAGCAGGGGAGGGAGCTGCACCTTATACTCAGGATTCTGAATGACGGGGGGCTCCCACTCCCCATCCATCTCTTCATCCCAGTCCTCTGGCTTCTTGGCATCAGGGTCAGGGATGTGTTCGGGTTTATCCCAGTCCTGAAGAGGGCAGCAAAAGGGTTCAGTGTACTGTCACAGCCCCCCCCCCCCCCCCCCTCCCCCCCCCCCCCCCCCCCAACAGCCCCCAAGCTGCCTCCACCTCAGGTTTGGAGTCCTCAGGGTCGTCAATCTTGGCACGTTCATCCCAGTCATCGGGTTTCTTGGCCTCAGGATCCTTGATCTTCTTAGGAGGCAGGAAGTCCCAGTCATCCTCCAGGCTCCCTGATTCCACCTTACTGTTGTCAATCTTCACCTCATAGGTGTTGTCAGGGCGGACGATAAGGGTGTAGAGGTGGGTGAACTCATCATCCTGCAGGGGGCAGATGCTCAGCAAGGCTGGGATGTGACCCCCAGCTGACCAGGCCCTCCTGCAGCCCCCAACCCACCTTGCAGCGGATGTCCTTGTTGATAAGTACATTCTTGCCTTTGTAGTTAAAGATAACGTGAACCTTCTTTGTGCCGGGTCCACAGATATCAGGGCCTGTGAAGGGACACAGGGAAGTTAGGGAAAAGGAAACTGACACTGCCAGGGGGACACAGGGGGTGAGCAGAGCCGCACCAAACATGATGTTATACTCAGAGTCGCCATGCATATCCTCCTGGTTCAGGCTGGCAGGAAAGAGCTTGACATAGCCACCACCACAATCGATGTTCTGCTCGTGTTTGACAGTGAACTGCACCACCAGCGTCTTGTCCCGATTACTGAAGGGCTCGAAGCGGGACGAGAGGGCGTAGAAGCGTGCATCCTGGCTAGTCTGGATCCCTGGGGGGAACCCAGAAACTGCCCTGAGCCAGCATCCCCCAAAGTGAGCACCAATGGCCCCCCCAGAGTCAGAGGGAGTCCTCACCTTTATCCTTCTCAGCATCACCGTAGAACTTCCCAGCTGTGAGCACGAAGCGGCCATAGTCTGACTTGTGCTTCGATTCCACCCACCGCTGGGTCCACGAGTCTGCAGGAGGGAAGCACTGAGCACCCTGTGCCCCCTATTGGCCTCCCCCCGCTGTTAGGGGAAATGGCCTTGCCCCTCCCCACGGACCGGAAGTGGGGTGGCCTATGGCCACCTGCACGGCCCCACCTGCACCTCCAATGTTAAGAGGGAAGCCTTTTACCCCACTCCTCACAGGGATTTCCCCCCTCCAACCGGGAGCCCCTCCCAAGGGCAGCACTGAGGCTGCACGGGTGCATCTTGTTGTACAGCTGCAGGACTGGGGCTCACTGCAGAAGGCCCTTTCTATCCTTTTCTCTCTCGTGGGTGTGAATGCTGAACCACAACGTTTTTACCTCTGGTGAAGAGCTCCCATCCTTTGGGGTAGGGAGGAAGGGGCACTCCTCACAGCCCCCCAGCCCTTTGTCTCCCGGCCCAAACAAGCCCCACTCTCAGGAGAGGCCTCTTATTTTACATACCCCTCTTAAATCCCCAAATCCATTCCTCCCCTGTGACCCCCACCCCAAAACCACTCCTTCCACCAAAACCACTCCTTCCCCCAGGCACCACCCCTCTCCCCACACCCCCAACCTACAACCCACGGGGTGCCTCAAGACCCCCCTCCCCCCCCCCAACTTATCATAGGCCCCTCCCCATTTCAGCATCCCCTCCCCCCATCTCCTCCTCTCCCCCCACCTCCCTCACCTCCATCCGAGAACTCCTCCCGAAAGAACTGGGCGGGCCCGGCCGCCGTCACCGCCAGGAGGGCACCGAGCAGGAGGCAGAGGCGGCTCATGGCGGCGGTCCCACAGCCCAGCTACTCTCACACACTCCCTCCCAGCCCGGCGGCGCCCGGCACTGCGGAGGGGGCGGTGGCAGCGACCCCCTTTTATCCGCTCGCAACCCTTTGTCCCGCCTCCTTCGCTACCCCATTGGTCCGACCCCGCGCTGCGCCCGCTCCCATTGGCCGCCCGCCCGCTGGCCGGCGGCGGCGGCTCCCCCGAACGTTTGCGTCCCAGATGGCCGCTTCCTATTGGTTGAACGGAGCGGCCAATCGGGAGCGACCACGCGTTCGGAGGGAGACGCCCCCCCCCCCCCCCACCTCTCGCGCGCGCCCTCAGCGCGGGGCAACGGCGCGATCACGTGGGACAGCGATCACGTGGCCTGGGGGGGTGATAGGAGGGGTCGGGCAGCCCATAGGAACAGCGCGGGGTGGGCCGGGGGCTGCACGGGTCCTGATATGGATCAGTGATGTAACAGTAGTGTCGTAAAAACCGATGATGTCATGACATCTGCTGACGTCGTATGGAGCAGTGATGTCATGCGCCCTCATTACGTCACGTTGTGGCTGTGTTAATGAAGGGGGATTAATGAAGCCCCGGCGATTCCCTCTGTGTGCGCGGGGGGGGGGGGGGAAGAGGGCTTAGGTGTTGCCACGGTAACGTGACAGCCCGAAACGGGGCTGTTGTCATGACAATGTGCGGCTGTCACCGGGCTGTTGTCGGGGCTAGAGGCCCGGGGACACCTGACTGCAAGGGGAGAACGGGAAGCTTGGGATAATGAGCTCCGAGATAAACGCCCAGCTCCCCATGACGTCACTCCTCGCTCTCATTACGTCACAGTCCCCTCGTATCGCCCTGCGGCCCCCTTTCTCCACAGCGCCGCGCGAGGCTCCTCCCGCCGCACTCAAGATGGCGCCGCCCTTAGAAGCAGATCTGCAGAGGAGCACTTCCGGGTGACCGCGGTAGCACTTCCGGCAGCCGCGATGTCGCCCAGCGTGGCCGAGCTGCTCCTGCAGCGTTTGGAGCGGACGCCGCCGGGTCCCGAGGGCGGCCTGTGCAGCCTGGAAGCGGCCGCCGCGCTCGGTCTCGACCATCAGACGCTCGTGGGAGCCGTCAAGAGCCTGCAGGCGCTCGGGGAGGTGCGGGGCCCGCGGGGGAGGACGGGGAGTGCGGTCAGCGCTGGTGCTGCCGCCGGTGCACGATCCTAATGTCGTATCCTGGCGCGCGATCCCTGCCCCGAAATTGGTGCTGCCATCCCGGCGCTACGATTTCCGTGTCTGATCCCGGTGCCACCTCGCAGGTGATCGAGGCAGAGACACGTGCGACCACACGCTGGGAACTGAGTGCCGAGGGTGAAGAAGTGCTGCGGGATGGCAGCCCCGAAGTGCGGCTCTTCCACAGCGTCCCCAGCGAAGGGCTGCCCCAAAGTGACGCCATGGTTAGCACTGCGATGGGGGGGTGTGAGGGGGGGACTTCGGGAGCACCGCGCATCTCACACGGCTCTCACTGCTCTCCCCTTCACCCCACAGAAGCTGCCCGGTGCCCAGGTGGGCTTCAGCAAGGCCATGGCCAACAAATGGCTGCGCCTCGACAAGGGGGCACCTGGCGGCCCCCGAATTTTCCGTGCCGTGAGTGCCCCCCACCTCTCACCCCCCTCCCACCCCACTGGGTGGTGGACTCTGACTCACCTGGGGGTGTTGCAGGTGGGCGCAGTGCAGGATGTGGTGCAGAACAGCCTGCGGCAGGTGCAGGATGGCAATGGTGACTCTCTGTCAGAGCGCGAGCGCACTGATCTGAAGAGAAGGAAACTGCTGCTAGAAGTGTGCGTGGGGATGGGGGCAGAGATGGATTGGGAGGGGGGGAATCAGGAGCACCCCTTCATCCTCTTCAACTCTGCATCCTCTTCAGCACTCTCAAATCCTACTGGATCCGCAAGGGCAGCGCCTTCAGCACGGCTGTAGTGCGGCAAGAGACCGACCTGACACCAGAAATGATTGCCACGTGAGTCTGGGGGGATGCAGAGGCCTCTCCGTGACCCCAAACCCCCCTTTCCCCCCCCGTGACCCCCTCCCCACACATCCCTGCAGGGGCTCCTGGCGGAAGCTCCCCTTCAAAGCCTACAACTTCTCAGCACTGGGGCTGCCGCCCACCTGCGGCCACCTGCACCCCCTGCTCAAGGTGCGCTCACAGCTCCGCCAAATCTTCCTAGAGATGGGGTGAGTGGGGGGAGAAACGCTCAGGGAGGGTGGGGGGGAGACACAGTGGTTCCCCCCCCAGTGACACCCCAGACTCCCAGGTTCACAGAGATGCCCACAGACAACTTCGTGGAGAGCTCCTTCTGGAATTTTGATGCTCTCTTCCAACCCCAGCAGCACCCAGCCCGAGACCAGCACGACACCTTCTTCCTGCAGGGTGGGTGCAGAGGCCGGCGGGGGGGGGGTGCACACACACACACACACACACAGTCAAATCCCCACTGACCCCCTCATGTATACATGTCCTCCCCCAGACCCTGCTGAAGCTCCTGAGCTGCCCGCCAGCTACATGGCCAGGGTGAAGAAGGTTCACTCGCAGGGAGGCTACGGTTCACAGGGGTGAGCACTTTGGGATGGGCTGGGGGTTTAAGGCTGGTTTGGGGTCCCCTAGGTTGATCTGAGCCCCCTCCCCACCAGCTACAAGTACGAGTGGAAGGTGGAGGAAGCAAGGAAGAACCTGCTGCGCACACACACCACGTCTGCCAGCGCCCGTGCGCTGTACCACCTGGCTCGCCAGGTGAAGCAAGGACAGGGGAGCACAGGGGGAGGCTGCTTAACACCACCGCCCCTTCCAGTTTCTCACCTCATTCCACCTCCCCTCCCAAACATCCCCTATTCCAGGGTAAGTTCACTCCTGTAAAATACTTCTCCATCGACCGGGTCTTCCGCAATGAAAGCCTGGACGCCACGCACCTGGCTGAGTTCCACCAGGTGGAGGGGGTGGTGGCTGACCGTGGGCTCACCCTGGGCCACCTGATGGGCATCCTTCAGCAGTTCTTCACCAAGCTAGGTATGAGGAGAGCACGGGGGCAGCTGGACAGGGGGCTGGAACACTCCCTCACTATTATCTTCCCCTCAGGCATCAGCAAGCTGCGTTTCAAGCCAGCCTATAACCCCTACACAGAACCCAGCATGGAGATCTTCAGCTACCATGAGGGTGCGGGGACCCTGAGAGGGGTGGGGGAGCCCTGGGGTGTGTTTTTGGGGTGGAGGGTGCTTGGCCTCTCTCCTATGAGGCTTGGGGCAATGGGACACCCCTGGGGACCTGTGACCTTCTACAAAGTATGCAGAAGTGTGGACAATGACAACTCTGGGGTGCTCTGGTGGTGGGGGTCACCATCTCACCATCACCCTTGTGGGGTGGGGGCCCCACCCTTCTCATTCCATAGGGTTGAAGAAATGGGTGGAGGTGGGGAACTCAGGCGTTTTCCGTCCTGAGTTGCTCTTACCCATGGGGCTGCCCGAGAGCGTCTCTGTCATCGCCTGGGGGCTCTCACTGGAGCGGTGAGTCAGGAGGGAGTGGAGGGAGCCCCAATGCTGGGACATGCCCTTCTGAACCCCCCTCTCACCCCAATCCTCCTCCAGCCCTACCATGATCAAGTATGGCATCAACAACATCCGGGAGCTGGTGGGGCACCGTGTCAACCTACAGATGGTCTACGACAACCCCCTGTGCCGCCTCGATTCCTGAGTCCTGAGCCACCACAGTCTCACAATAAACTTCCTTTGTGCAGCTGGATGCCTCTGCATTTGCTGGGGGGGAGGGGAGGGCAGCAACCACTGGTGGGAAGGTTGCTGAGGGAAGACTTCATTGTGGCATAAGGTTTAGGAGTTGGATTTGGGAGGAAAGACCCCTCACTGCCTCTGCACGGTTTTGGGATAATTGCACCTGAAGTGGGTGAGGCTGGATATGGGCTGAAGGCCACTGACAAGATCAGGAATGGAAGCTCTGTATTAGCTGGCTACGTTCACACTCCGGGCCTTACCACGTCGGTGCCAGATGTCTGCATCACAGCGGTACCCAAACGGGGACAGCACAGTGGATCTGTTTCTGCTTTCTGCTAGGCCTCAGGGGCAGCACTGCCCTACAGAATACCACCACACCGAGCCCTGAGCCACTCGGCCCTGCCCGCACCTCCCCCAGGAGCCCTCCTCACTCCCTCAGCTGACCCACGCTGCTCCTCCTCCACCCATCCCACGCTCCGTAACCCGCAGCCCTCGTCTCAACCTGCCGGCCGCCATCTTCGTCTCCCCGCCTCCTCACAGCCCAGCCCTTCCCGCCTTTTCCTTCTCCGTCACCCATTGGCTAATCGGTGACACAGGCGGGCGATGATTGGCCTGCGCGGGTGCCCGTCACCTGCCGCCCATCATCGCCCCGCCCACCGTGCTCACCTCAGGGAGGCCGCGGGCAAAATGGCGGCGGTTGGGGGTGAGGTTCTGCGGATTCGCACGGTGTTACTTAGGCGGCCTTCCTCGGTTCCCAGATGTGCCCACGGCCCTCGGCAGAGCCCTGCGCTGAGGGATGTGCCCGTCCTTGGCTTTGTCAGCCACAGCAGTCACGTTTGTAGGGCGGGAGCGTGTAGTAGTGTGCAGAACACCACCTAAAACCCATCAAACATCGGCCAAAATACCTGATTATTTGTCCCCAGACAAATTATTTCTCCTTCCTCCCCTCATTTAATGCATTTATCCTTCGTTTCCATACGGGACACTGGCTTTCCTCTCCCCCCAGGTGATCTGTTGGGCCTCCCTCTGAAAGATGCCATTTTTATAGAGGTTTCCCTGAGGTTTCTCTGTCCCTCACGGACATCCCATAATATTGAGGCTAACAAGATGTTTTCCCTTTTGAATTCCTTGCAGGCTGCTGAGGAGCTCAGCCGTGAGGCTTTGGACAGAGGTGGGAGCAACCCCACCCCCAAGGCTGCAAAATGTCTTCCCATCATCCTGACATCACCACAGCACTGCAGGACAACCAGAATGTGCTGCTGGAGGAGACACAAAGTGACCCTGCCTGCTGCCCTGCGCCTGGTGGGGAAAAAGCCCAAGGAGGGAGCCCACGGTAGGAGCCCTTCAGTGGGGAACAGAATGGATGGATCGGGCCCACAAGTGATGGTGGATGGGATGAAATCCAGCTGGGGGCTGTTTTTGTTGAATATCTTTATCAATGGTCCGGATAACGTAACATAGAACAGAACAGAACAGAATAGAATAAGAGTAGAGTAGAGTGGAATGGCCTGGGTTGAACCACAGTAATCATCTCATTTCAACCCCCCTGCTATGTGCAAGGTTGCCAAGGGGACCCATAGATCCCATATAGGGGATCCCCCATAGGGACCCATAGAGACCCATAGATCCCCCATAGGGACCAGAGGGACCCATAGATCTCCCATAAGAACCCAGAGGGACACATAGATCCCCCATAAGGACCCATAAAGACGCATAGATCCCTTTATAGGGATCCAGAGGGACACATAGAGACCCATAGAATCATAGAATGGCCGGAGTTGAAAAGGGTCACAATCACCATCTCACTTCAACCCCTGGGCAACAACCAGGCTGCCCAAAGGCACATCCAGCCTGGCCTTGCAATGACGGCGATAAGGGGATTGAGTGCACCCACCGGGACCAGACCTCATTACTTAGCAGCCACCAAGTCCGTTAGAGGGTGGTTCCCTCTTTTGTAATGTAATTTCCCCATTCACGTGCCTAACTGGGCACTGATTGCAGGACTCAATAGAATGCAGTGTGGGAAAACGCATCAAAGGGGAGAAACGATTTGCTGATGGGCTGCACGCTGCCAGGGCAGTTTGGAGGGCAAATTGTGAGTGCGTGTCCTCAAGCTCCACACGTTTACCTCCCCAACAACCCTGGTGGGCAGCCAGGAGCTGAGCCCAGTTTCAGGCTTGGTGTTTATCAGCTGGTCCATCTGCCCCTCCTGTCCCCTGTGCGCGGTGGTGACACGGGGTCCTGTGTTTGGGCCCAGGATGGAGTCACAGGGTGCAGCAGTGCTGGACAGACAGGCATCATCCCGTTACTTTGCTGCCCTGGACTCCAGCGTGGGGGATCTGCGACAGCGGGCACAGGGCCTGATAGACAGACTGAACGACAGCCGCAAGGAGGACCACACCGTGATGAGCAGCTTCCGCGACAGCCTGCAGCTGAAGGTGTGGGCTGTGCTGGGCGGGGGGGGGGAAGGGGGGCAGGGTCTGTTTGATGCGTTTAATCGCATTATTCCAACCGAATTAGCCATGGTGCTGGGGGGCGGTGAGAGGAGGTGCTGCGGGGAAGCAGCCGCCAGCTGCAGAGCCTGGTGTGTGCTTACACCGGCTGCGGCAGCGGGGGGCCCCCCCGGCCCCTCCGGGGTGGCTGCAGCTGCCTCCAGCTCTGCTTCAGGGAGCAGAAGGGATGCCGACGGCCCCCCTGTCCCCACGCTGCTGCTGCCCGTACTCGTTTGGCCACGTGCCTCGCTGGACTTTGCTCCTGCCGGCAATCCCTGCAGCCAGGGGATGGCGCCAGGAGATGGGGGGTGGGGGGCTTCCGAATGTCTGCACCCCTCCTGTGCGCAGATGGCGGCTGGGGCAGGGCAGCTGCGGCTGTGGGGACTCTGCACTCGGTGGCTCCAGCAACCATGGGCGCAGCTGGCAGCAGCGCCAGCCAAGCTGGGCTGGGAGCTGCGCCAGCTCTGGGCTGCAGCTGCCACTCCCCCCCGGGGACAGCACCGGCTGTGCCCACGGTGCTGCTGGCCCTCCTGTCCCCAACATCCCGTTTGTTTTCCCCTTTCCCGAAGGTGTCCAACCTGGCCGAGCAGCTGGAGGAGCGGCTCTTCCAGCTCTACAGTCTTCACAACGAGCTGATCCAGGAAAGGCTGCAGGAGCTGGCAGAGGTGATGGAGCGTGTCCGGCAGGCCGAGGACGAGCTGCAGCAGGTCTGCCACACCGTGGAGGCAGCCTACAGGGACCTGTGCCTGCAGCCCGAAACGTGAGCACGGCCTCCGAGCCCACAGAGAGCCCTCAGACCTCACAGGGAGCCCCCAGACCCCTCCATGGGGAGCACCTGGGTGCAGCCCTCCTGCCGGCAGGCATTCCCAATACATTGGGCCGGCTGCTCCCCTATGAACAGAGAAACGGGGATATCAGCTAAAAATTGCCTTTCCCACAGGGCGTTGGTGTTTGGTTTTTAACGCGATTAAAATAAAAGATCAAAAAAACCACTGAATGGCCAAATGTGTGGGCTTTGGCACTGACAGCACATGGCAGAGCTAAGCCCTGTCTTGGTGATGCAGCCCCCGAGCCGCAGTGCTGAGGAACCTGGCACTGATGAGCAGGCAGGTGTGGCATTTCCACCCTTTATTGTGTGCACGGTGAAGGCACTGCGGCGCTGAACCAGGCTGCCATGCTTGGCGGGTGGCACTGTGTCCCTTCAGTGACACCACCGCCCGTCAGTGTGGCACTGTTCCCTTCTGTGCAGCCAAAGTCCATCAGTGCAGCACCGGCCATCCCAAAATCCATCGGTGCCCCCCATCCCAAGCCCTACCCACGCTGCTCCGTCTGCTTGCCAGCTGTGAACGCCTGAATCCCGGTGATGGCCCGGCCCAGAATCAGCGCATGGATGTCGTGGGTGCCTGCAGCAGTGGGATCAGCTGTCAGCACACAGCTATGGGGGCACCCAGCCCAAAGTTTCGGGGGTACCTTCGTAGGTGTTGACGGCCTCCAGGTTCATCATGTGCCGGATGACGTGGTACTCATCACACACCCCATTGCCCCCCAGCATGTCGCGTGCCTGCCGGGCGATCTCCAGCGCTTTGCCGCACGAGTTGCGCTTCAGCATCGACACCATCTCAGGGGCTGCCCTGAGGGGATGCAGACCCTCAGCTCTGCCCCGGGGAGCCCCGCAGGTCACCCCATCACAGCCACACACCTGCCCTCGTCTTTAAGGCGGCCGAGCCGCAGGCAGGCGTGCAGCCCCAGCGCAATCTCCGTCACCATGTCCGCCAGCTTCTTCTGCACCAGCTGGTTACGGGCCAAAGGCACCCCAAACTGCTTCCTGCAGCAGATGGGGGGGCACGGGGAGCCAGGGGGGCAGTGCAGGGGGGGTCAGTTGTGCCCCCACTCCCCATTACCTGTCCAAGGTGTACTGCCGAGCCGTCTCCAGGCACGCTTCCGCAGCACCGAGCGCGCCCCACGCGATGCCATAGCGGGCGTGAGTCAAGCAGCTAAAGGGACCCTGAGGGGCGGCCGTCAGCAAGGGTCCCATTGCTGGGTTTCACCCCCATGCTCCCACGAGCCCCCCCTTACCCCCAGCCCCCTGACACTGGGCAGCACGTTCTCCTCCGGCACCTCCACATCATCCATCACGATCATGCCGGTGGCAGAGGCACGTAGTGAGAACTTGCCCTCGATTTTGGGGGTGCTGAGCCCCGCCATGCCGCGCTCCAGCAGGAAACCCCGAATCTGCCGGTCCTCCTCACACACTGCCCACACCACACACAGCTCAGCCACCGGGGCGTTGGTGATCCTAGGGGTGCAGGGGCGTCAGCGGGATCCAGGGTGGGCTTCTCCCCCCGGGATGGCTTTGGCGGGGGTCTCACCAGGTCTTGGTGCCCCGCAGGCGGTAGCTCTTGGTGGCTTTGTCATAGCGTGCGCGCGTCTCCATGCTCCCAGGGTCGCTCCCGTGGTTGGGCTCCGTCAGCCCGAAGCAGCCCAACATCTCCCCCTTTGCTGCACAGAGGGGTCAGGGGTGTCCGCACCCCACAAATCCCACCCACCACATTCCCCCCATCTCTGCTCACCCAGAGCAGGCAGGAAGCGTTCTCGCTGAGCTGGGGTCCCGAAGGCCAGGATGGGGTGCATGACGAGGGACGACTGCACGCTCAGCACCGAGCGGTAGCTGCTGTCCACGCGCTCCAGCTCCCGTGTCACCAGCCCATAGCCCACCGAGGTGGTCCCCGCGCAGCCGTACCCTGGGGACCCCCACACCACTGCATCCCCTTCTGAGGGGCCCCACTGCTCCCCAGACCCACCCCTGGAGGACCACACCCCCAGAACTTATTTCCATGGGACCACCCCTGCCCCTCCAATACACCCCCAGAGGTCCCAACACCACCCTGGACCCTCCCCATAAACCTCCCTCCCTCATCCCACTGCTCTCTCAAGGGACCTTCCCCACCCAGAGACCCCACAACCTTCTCTAAAATTTCCCTTACCCCCCATCTCCCCAGAACCCCTTTAACACCACCCATAGCCCCCCCTCACCTTGGATGGTGGGACCCAGCAACCCCAGAGCTCCCATCTCATTCACGATCTCCCGGTCAAAGACTTTTGGAGTAGGAGCACAGAAAGATGTGAAATTGGCCGAGATGGGGGGAGGGGGGGGGAAGGCAGTGGGGACCCCCCCAACAAGTGGCTGCCACCAATGGCTGGTGGGGGTATCAGGGGTGCAGTGGGGTAATGGGTAGCACTGAGAGGGGCCATGGGGAGGTTATGGGAGCATATGGGGGGGTCTGAGGGTAATAGGATATAGGGGAATATGAGGGGCATTCTGGGAGGGTCTGGGGGTATCAGAGGAATACTGAGAGCGTATGTGGGGGGGGTCAAGGGGGGAAATGGGATTCTGATTTCCCAGCCTCCAGCTTTGGGATCATGGGGAGGTTATGGGAGCATATGGGTGAGTCTGAGGGTAATAGGATTCAGGGGCATTCTGGGAGGGTCTGGGGGTATCAGAGGAATACTGAGAGGGTATGTGGGGGATGGGGGGGATCAAGGGGGTTCCGATTTCCCAGCCTCCAGCTTTGGAGCAGGAACACGGCAGCATGGGGGCATTGGGTGCCAGGGTGGAGGCTGGGGGGGGAGGTCGTACCCTCGTGCCTGTTGGCACACAGCACGCGGGGCAGCAGCTGCTCCTGACTGTATTTGCGGACTGCGTCCCGCAGCATCCGCTCCTCCGGGCTCAGCAGCTCCTCCAGCACCAGAGGGTCCCCCCAATGGAAGGTGGCTGGGGGGTGGGGTTTGGGGAGATCAGTCTCCGTGAGTGGGGGCAGCGCCCAGGGAGTCCCACGTGTGGGATCTCACGCTTTGGGCACCCCCCACCCCGACCCACACTTTGGGGATTCTACCCTTTGCTCCCCCCCGCACACTTTGTCTCGTCTCCACCTCTGCACCCCTCACCACGGGCGGGGGCAGCACCAACGGGATCTCCTGGGGGTCTCAGCCCATTCCTGGGGGTCTCACCCCACTCCCGGGGGTCTCACCCCGCTCCACTCACCACGCGTGGGGGCGGCGGTTCCCCCCCAGCGGACACCGCTCAGGGCTGAGCGCAGCAATGGGGCGACGAAACGCAGCGCCATGGAGCCTGGAGGGGGAGGGGGGGAGAAACGTGGTAAGAGATGAGCCGAAAACCCCCCAACCCCCCCCAGGGCCACCAAAACCCACGGACCTCCCCCCCCCATCCCGCACCGTGCGAGCAGCGCGGCGGCGAACGGACCCTGCGGAGCACCGACATGACGTCACGGGGGGGAGGACCCGGGGGGTGGGAGGGGTGGGGGTGGGATAAACCGTGGGATTAACCCCTTCCTGCCCGGAGTGACGGGACAGAACAGCTCGCTCCCAAAACCCGCTCCCCCCCAACCCCTCCCCACGATGGGGTTACACGGGGAGATCCGGGGGGGGATTTGAGTTCCTGGGAACAGCATTTGGTGGCTCAGCGGTCCCGAAGCAGCAACGGGATACCGACAATCCCGATATAACCTCGATGTAATCCCAATTAGACGCAGTTTAGTGACTTGAGGAGTTTGTTTGAGATGATAGAGAGAACTTTGGGCATCAAAGGGGGGAACCGTGGCTGCCCGTCAGCTGTGCAGCTGCACCTGAAACCCTTTGTGAAATAGGAATTGCACTCCTGTTACAGCGTGTGACACTTCGGGAGTGTCACCAAAACTCTTTTTTTTTTTTTTTTTTAATTGGGGATGTAATGTGGCTTGCACTTTTTTTTTTTCTTCCCCAGATAATGTTACTTAGTTATTTGTTTAATTAGAAACTTGCCCATAGAATTTGGTGTGTGGAAGACTGAATATATTATTGTCCTTCACTTCTAAAACAGCAGCAATAAAGTATTTGCAAGGAGGAAGTCTTGACTTCGTTGTATGGAAGGAGGGGATAATTGACTATTTCAGAAGTTGTTTTGTAAGGAAAATATTCGTAAGCACTTCTCAGTCATACTTGAAAAGGAAATAGTACCTATTTAAGATTCTTCACACGTGTTGTTTGGTGCATTAAATTGGTGTCTTCTCCTATATTATCTGTATTACTGTCGTTTTGGGGAGGAAGTAGTGAAGAGCAAACAAAGATCCATTACTTTTTGCTGTCTTAAGTATTTCTTGGCCTTTAGGTCCACTGTTGCTGCTTCAGACTCTTCTTGTTGGAGAAAAACACACAATGGATATCTTCATGGTGTTAGGAGGAAAAAAAATCCAGCCAAGCAATCCTGCTGCATGCTTTGCTGTCGTACAACCTCTGTTATGTGAGCAGGAAAGGTTTGAAGAGTATTGATTTAAAACAGTGAAGAAGTTATGCCTTTAGTCACAGCTTTCATACTACATTCACTGTGCTGAGCTGCTGCCACTTTTGCTGCCTTGGAGGAAGCACACAAAGGACGGAGCATCCTGCAGCACCTGCCTTTGTTGCTGGAGCTGGAGGTGGCCTTTCTGCTGGCAGGCAGGGAAAGCATCTATCCCTCCTTTAAACGGAGAGATGTAGAAGCAGGTTTCAGCTTTGGGTGCTGGGAAAACCTGATTATGTTGGCTTTGTGACAGATCCCTGCTGCCTCTCTGCTTTTATTGCACCAGGCTACATTAAGAGAAGTTGTGTTAAGAATATCCAAGTGGCTACTGAAATGTTCAAATGGTTAATCCCTATTAATCCCTATTATGGTATATCAAGATGTCTATCTATACAACGTTATTGTCTGTAGTGGTATATAGCATTTGTATGTAGTGGCTCTGGGCAGCCTGGTCTGGTGGTTGGTGACCTTGCACATAGCAGGGGGGTTGAAACGAGATGATCATTGTGGTCCTTTTCAACCCAGGCCATTCTGTGATTGGATGATTCCATGATTCTTTGAGCTCAGGGCTTTGTGCCTTTGAGTAACAGTGGGGACAGTGTTGGGTTTCTGAAAACAGAAAGGTTAATAGAGGGGACATGAGGGCCAATGGGCTGCACTGCTGTTCCCTACACGCTTCATACAAGGGCAAAACAGGTGTACATAAAGATGGCAGATCTCAAACAACAGCTGGGCAAAGGTTTGAGGTGCAGTACGGGGATTGGAAGTGGAAGAAGTTGTGTTTATGGATATGAGTTGTGCCATCCTGTTTATTGGTACAGCCTTCACGCTGCCTCCTACATCTGCTCCCAGGTAACAGCTGTGGGATCCCCTTAAGCAGCGCCGGGGGCAGCTGCAGGTGGGACGTGAGGAAACATTTCTTAGAAAGCGTGGTGAGGTGCTGGCAGGGGGTGGGAATCACCACCCCCAGAGGGGCAGGAGAAAGACAGAGATGTGGCAATGAGGGATGTGGGCAGTGGGGATGGTTTGGGGTTGGACTTTGGGATCTCTTGGAGGTCTTTTCCAACCTTAAAGATTCTATGAAATTCTATAATCTGAGGATTTGAGGGTTTGGAGGAGATGGGGGGAATTTGGCTGTATTTAAATGTCTTTGGGGAACTTGGGAGGTTTGAAGGGCTTGGGGGGAAATTTGTCAATTTGGAGAAGTTTAAGGGGTGGGGTCCCATGGAACAACCCCCCCCCCACACCCCCATCCAGGCTCCTCCTTCAGACTGCCACATAAACAGCACAGCAGGGCCGGGCAGATCTGTACACACTTTATTGATCCCCCTGGCCCCCGAGCCCCAAATCCCAGAGGGCCGCAGCGTCCCAGGGTCGTTTGCATAGCAAGAATGGGGGGTGGGGTGGGGTGTGACGTCGGGATGTCACAAAGGGTCAGTGATGTCATCCAGTGGTGTTGGGGCTGTGCTGTGACATCACAGCAGTGACATCAGCACACGGCAAGGAGCATTTCCCCATCCCTACGGCTGGAATGGTGCCACGTTGGTGACATCACAGCTATAACATCACCACCCCACCAGCATCAGTGACACCGCGCTGTGACATCAACGCTTCTGCCCTCCCCATTGGAACTATGACATCATCACTCCCCCTGTGCCGGCGGTGACGTCACTCAGCGCTGTGACATCATCAATCCCTCTCCACGGTGACATCACCGCTGTGACATCAGCAAGGGCAAAAACGGAGCTGGGGGTGGGGGAAGCGACGCTGTGGGGAAGCAGAGGGGCTGTGGGAGTGTCACAGTATGAACCCTTTGTGTACATGGGGTGCAGAAGTGCCTGCGACGCTCTGGGGCCCCATTATGTACAGCGGCTGGGGGGATTCAAGGGGGGGGGGCTCAGCGCTTTGCGGGGGTCCTCTCCCCATCCCCGGGGGTGGGGGTGGCAGCGGGGGGAGCCGACCCCGACCCCACCACCACGATGGGCACCGGGGGCACGGCCCGGTGCTCCTGCACGGGGCTGAGCGCTTTGGGGACCGCCTCGGCCCCCGCGTTCCCCAGCAGCAGCGGCGGCTCCTGGCGGCCCAGGCGACGGGCAGGGACCGGCGGGGCCTCACCGGGGCTCTCCCCGTCCCACTCGGCCAAGCTGTGCAGCGAGGGTTCGGGCGGGAAGTCCTTGCGGGGCTCGAGACCCAACTTGCGGGCAGCAGACTTGTCAGGGCCGGGCCGGCGGGCGAGGCGCGGGGAGTCCGCGGGCTTTGCGTGCAGCTTGGCGGGGAAAGCGGGCGGCGAGGCGGCGGGCGGCGAAGGGGTGTGGGCGAGCGGCGAGAGCGGGATGCTGCCCGCCGACTTGCAGCGCGCTGCCCGGTACTGCCGCTGCAGCTTCGGGGAGAGGCCCTGCAGAGAGCTGGGGCGGAGATGCGGGCCCGGAGCCGGCGACGGGGGAGCGCTGGAGCCCGGGGAGCTGCTGGGCGGGGACGGCCCTGCCCGAACCGAGCGTCACCGCGTGGCCCTCGCACCAGGCCTCGGCCCTGCGACCTCCCCAAGCCGCCATGTTCTCCCCCAGCCACCACTTCCGGCTCCCTCCCAGACCCACTTCCGGCTCCCTCCCAGACCCACTTCCGTTCCCGTAGCCCCGCCCTTCCCTTCCTCCCTTCTCCTCCCTCCCCACTTCCGGCTCCCGCCCTCCTCCGCCGCCATCGCCTCCCCCCCGGCCCGGTACCTGTCTCGGCGGCGCGAGGCGGGTGGGCGGGATCCCGCGCCCGCGCGTGCGTGGGGGAGGCGGGGAGGCTGTCGGAGGAGGAGAGCGAGCGGCTGAGAGACGTCAGCGAGCGGCTCGTGTGCAGCAGGGACGCCTGCCGCGCGAGGTGGCGGAAGAGCGCACTGCGCCGCCTGCCGGATGGGAGGACTCACTGCAGGTCCCGCGCTATCCCGGTGCCCCGGTGCTGACCGGCCCGCTGCTCACCTCTCGTGGCCGCTCCCGGCGCCGCCCCGGCGGTTCCTGCGAGCCATTTTGGCACGGGCGCTGCGGCGCCGAGCGGGCCCGAGGCGGATGGAGGTGTTCTCCAGGGGAGTGGTGCTCACCAGCACCTTGGTGCCGCTCTGCGGAGTGATTGGGGGGGGGTGACCTCTGACCCCGCCGTGACCCCACGTGACATCACCGCGACCCACGAGCCAGCCGTGACCTCTGACCCCACCCTGACCTCTCATTCCTGGGGGCTTTTGGCCTCCGCGACCCCACATCTCACAACCCTTGTGACCCCCCCAATGACCCCACAGCCTATGACTCCCTATGACCCTGAGATCCCATAACCACAAGCCCCACTGAGTGACCCCACAACCCATAACTTCACACCCCACAACCCCACATCCCATAACCCCACGACCCTCTCTCACATGACCCCACCCCCACAACCCCCTTAACACCCATGACCCCACATGACCCCACACCTCACAGCCCCCACCCCAACTCCCCCCAGCCCCCATGCACCGCTGACCTTCAGGATGAGCTCCACCACCTCGGTGTGCACCAACCCGTGCACGGGCTCCCCGTTGACGTGGGTGATGAGATCCCCTGCACACAGCCCCGCCTCCTGCGCCGGGCCCCCCTCCTCCACGTGCTGCACACACAGAGCTGTCACCCCATGGCCCCCACCATGGGGACCCAAAGCATGCAGACACCTCAGTGCCCACATCCCCTCCACGTCCCCATGTGGCCTCTACATCCCCATATCCCCCACATCCCCTCCTTGTCCCCATATCCTCCCTCACATCCCTTCCTCACACCCACACCCTCTCCACATCCCCCCACATGCACATTGCCACCCACGTCCCCCCACATCCCTACAATCCCCCATGACCCCACATCCCCCCACATACCCCCATGACTCCATACCCCCTCCCCACCCCCATACCCCCCCCGTTCCCACTGACCCAGACGACATGATGCACACTGTAGACGTCGCTGTCCCCCAGGTAGACTCGGATGGCGCGCAGAGTGAAGCCAAACTTTTTGCCGGGTCGTGGGATGGCGATGGGAGAACGGGGGGCAGCCACGGCGGGGGCCAATTCCCTCCCGGGGGAGGAATCCCGTGAGGACGGATCCGAGGACAGCGAGCGTGGGGACATGGGGCTGCCCAGGGGAGAGGAGCCGGCCGCCTCCCCTGCGCCCACCATGGCACCGTGACCACCAAGAAGGACACCGGGACCCCCACCCTGGGGACACCGCCAGCCCCCAACACCCTTGAGGACCCAATCACCCCGAGGACACTGCTGGTTGTGGGGTCCTAAGGGACCATATCACCCTTGGGGACCCTCGGGGCACCATCACCCACTCCCCCCATCCCTGAGGGACTCCCACCCTGGAGACTTTGCCCCCCTTTGTGACCCAGGGGGGACACACTCACCGCTGGGGATGATGACAGACAGCGCGGTGGCCGATGCCGATTTGGTGACCTTTCCAGGTCCACGGGGGCTGCGTTTATCAGCCCCCCCCTCGGGGGTCACCCCCGGGTGTCGTGGCCGCCGCAGCCCCAGCTCAGTGCGGGGGGGGGGCTGCACCCGGTCACCTAAAGGAGAGGGCATGGAAGTGATGGGGGGGGGGGATGGAGGTGACACACAGGGATCCCCCAGCACCCCCAGCACCCACCTGGCTCCTCTGGGGTGCTCTCGGTTGGGCCGTCTCGGGGGGGGACCCCATTGCGGGGGGGTCCCGGTTCCAGTAGGGCCGAGAAGCGACGCCGGGCACCGGGTGGGGGGCTGCTGTCCCCTTCAGCTGGGGGGGGCTCAGGCGCTGGTGGGCGCTTCCTGCAGAAAGCAGAGTGCTGTTGGGGGGAGTGGGGGGCAACATCTGCAGACCCCCTTGGGAACACCCTATGCCCCATTTAGGGACCCATTTAGGGACCCACACGTTCCGCCCTCCCCAGGAACAGAGGTGTCCCCCACGGACCCCGTTGTACCTCCCCAGGGTCTGATGTTCCCCCCCATGCTCACAGCTCAGGGGACGCCGTGCGCCAGCCCCGCTCCCTGGCGATGCCCTCCCGTCGTCCCTCATCCCGCGGCCGTCCTTTGACTGCCTTTGGCTCCGGCTGCTGAGAGAGCTGCTCCAGGCTGCTGTACACCTGGGGGGGGGCAGGGGAGGGGGAGCAGCGGGGCTGCGCTGGGATCCCACCAAGGATTCACACGAGGGTTTGCACAAGTGTGAGCGCACGCCAGATGAGGCTGTGCACCATCAACCTGTGCTGCACATCCCCATGTGTTCTCTCCCGTCCGTCCCCCCGCCCCGTGTCCCCCTGCCCCCTCTCCATTGCCCCCACCTTGCTGAAGCGCGGGGAGCAGGATGAGAACTGCCGGATCTCCACGGGTTCATCCTCTGTCGTGTCCTCATCCTCATAGGAGGTGATGTGGGGGTAGCGGTCCGAGCGTGCTGTAGGGGGGTGGGAGGGAATAAAGGTGAGGGGGGGGATGTGGGGAGGGGCATAAAGTGTCCCTAAGGGGGACTCAGATGATCCCATCAGAAAGAGGCCATCAGGAAGCTTCCATGCGGAAAGGACAACCACTGTGGGGAGCCACAGGGGGGTTCTAATGGTTCCCAGGGGAGACAATGGGGTGTCCTGGGAGGTTCCATGGGTGCCACCAGTGCCCCAGGGGATCCCCGGGGGGAGGGGGGTCACTCACTGTCAAAGTAGCTCGTGTCCTCCTCAGACTCCAGATGGGGCACAAACTCAGCTTTCTGCCGTAGCAGCCCGGTCCAATCCAGCGCTGCAAAGAAGCTGTGAGCCTTCACCTCCTGTGCTCCGCCTGCATGGGGACATTGGGGGCCGTGGGGTGACGTGGGGTGACACAGAGGTAAGGTGGGCTGTGGGGTTTGGGTCTCACCCGCCCCCAGGCGTCGCAGGGGGTCGGTCTGCAGCAGGCAGGAGATGAGGTGCTGCGCATCAGGGGGCAGAGCCTCGTCCCCCTCTGGCCACAGGATCTCATCTGGAGGGCGGATGAGGATATGGGGACATGTGAACACAGGAGCCCAGCCCAGCCCTGTGTCCCCATACAGGAGATGAGCAGCCCCCTCTGCGTCCCCATGTCTGTCCCTGAGCCAGCAGTGCCCCATCCCTACCCCCATCCCATGTCCCCATTGCTGTCCTTGTGTCCCCATGTCCTGAAGGTGACCATTTCCATCCCTCTGTCCCCATACTGGAGCCAATGTGCACTATGTGCTTGGATCCCTATACCCACAGTGACATCTCCTGCCCCTCCATGTCCCCAATGTCCCCATACCCACAGTGACATCTCCTGCCCCTCCATGTCCCCAGTGTCCCCATACCCACAGTGACATCTCCTGCCCCTCCATGTCCCCAGTGTCCCCATACCCACAATGACATTCCCTATCCCCCGTGTGCCCCCCCCCACGTCCCCATGTCCCCGTACCCGAGATGACCTGCCCGAAAAGCTCCTCGGGGGTGTCCCCGAAGAAGGGGACGCAGCCCACCAGGAACTCATAGAGGACGATTCCCATTGCCCACCAGTCCACGGGTTTCCCGTAGCCCTGACGCAGGATCACCTCCGGCGCGATGTATTCGGGAGTACCGCACACCTGGGGGCGGGCTCAGCGTTAGCCACGCCCCGACCACGCCCGCAAGCAACACCCATTGGCTGCGCCCCTTGGCCACGCCCCCAGTCACGCCCTCTGAGCACACCCATTGGTTGCCCACCCCCTTCGGCCTCGCCCCGGTCACGCCCACAAACAACACCCATTGGCTACACCCCAGTCGCCTTCAGTCACGCCCTCTCAGCACACCCATTGGTTGCTCCCTTTGGCCACGCCCCCGGCCACGCCCACCTGCTTGTCGCGGAACTCCCTGGCGTCCTTCTCCATGTGCCCCTCGTACAGGTTGGTGGTGAGGCTCATCAGCCCCATCTTGGACAGCCCGAAGTCCGTCAGCTTCACGTGGCCCAGCGATGTGATCAGGAGGCTGCGGTTTGGGGGGGGGGGGGGAGATGGGGAGCAGCTGGGACACCCCCAGACACCACCCCAAAGCCCCTTCCTGACCCCCCCCGGGAACCCCCCCGGGACCCCCCTACTTGTCGGGTTTGAGGTCGCGATGCACGATGCCGTAGTTGTGCAGGTATTCCAAGGCCAGCACGGTTTCGGCAAAGTAAAGCCTCGCCAGCTCCAGCGGCAGCGCCCCGATGTGCTTCAGCAGCGTGGCGCAGTCCCCGCCTGCAGGATGGAAACGGGTGATTATCGGGATATGAACCGCACTGCCTGCTCCATATCGCGACCCCCCCAACCCAATATCGCGATGCCCAGCCCTGGATGGTAACACCCAACCCCATGTGGCACTGCTTCATTCCCTGCATCACAGCACCACTTCCCGTATCACAGCACCCAACCCCATATCGCGACAGTGGGTCTGTACCATGACACCCAGCCCTACACTCTTGGCTCCAATCCCCATATCACAAAGCCCACCTTCATATCACAGCATCCATCCCTATATCGGAGCACCCACCCCCATATCACGACTCCCACCCCGATATCGCAACTCCCACTCCTGTATCACGACTCCCACCTCTATATCGTGACTCCCACCCCCCATATCGCTACTCCCACTCCCCACATCGCACCTTCCACGTACTCCATGACCATGCAGAGGTGGCGGCGGGTCTGGAAGGAGCAGAACATGCTGACGACGAAGGGGTTCTCAGCGAAGGTGAGGATGTCGCGCTCCACGAAGGCCTGCTGGACCTGGTTGCGCAGCAGCAGGTTCTGCTTGTTGATCTTCTTCATGGCGAAGCGCTGCCGCGTGGCGCGGTGCCGCACCAAATACACCGCCCTGCACACAGCAGCCGTCACGCCGGGACCCCCACCCGGACCCCCACCCTGAACTCCCCCGACCCCCTTCCCACGCCTTCTCACCCGTAGGCGCCGTTGCTGATGAGTTTGATGGTCTCGAAGTCGTTTTCACCTGGTGGTTTCTTGGGTCTGGGGACAGCGCTGCGGGCCTGGGGGGGCGGGGACGGGGGATGTGGGGGATGTGGGGGGGGATGGGGTAATGTAAGGACATGGGATGATGTGGGGATGCGGGGTGATGTGGGGACATGGGGGGATATGGGGTGATGTGAGGACATGGGGTGATGTGGGGATGGGGGGGGGGGGAGTGATGTGAATGACGGCATGAACTGGTGACACGTGGGGGGATGTGGGGACACAGAGACCAACCCGGTGCCCACCTCAGCCCCCTCCTCAGGCTCTGGGGTGTTGCAGCCACCACTATCGGGCTCCTCCAGGTGCACCACATCTGCAGGGACACGGGATGTCACACGTGTGTGCACAAGCTCTGCACACTTCAGCACACGTGTGCTTCCCATGTGACCCCGCTTGTATACCAGGGAAGGGGTCCCTTGCCAGCCCCAGCTGCCCGATGATGTAGCGTGGGATGTCGGCCTTCAGCAGCCCCTGCCCCTCCGCCGCTGTCAGCAGCTGGTAGAACTCAGCCGGGTCGAACTCCTGTGGGCACACACAGGCTGTTACGCATGTGTCACGCGTGTGCACACACCATGGCACACCGATGGATACACACACTGCTCTGTGTGAGAGGGAGAGCCCACCGAGCACGTGCGTGCAAAGTCAGCTGTGTGTGTGCACAGGTCGTGGATCTGCTCGCACCACGCACATGCGTGTGCTTCCCGTGTGCCCCCATCCCCCTGCCCCGATGGTGCTCAGCACATGCAGTGACATGGAGCAGTCCCGGCATCATGGCTGTTGTCATGGCAATGGAAGCCCTGCCTCCCCATCTGGATTGGCTGAGACGGTGCCATGGTGACCAGGAAGGATGGGTCCTGTGAGATGTTTGGGGCAGTGTGGGGTGAAAAGGGGGGTCTGGGGGTTCTTTGGGGTGGTGTGGGGGGGTCCCGGGTCTGACCAGGCACTCCAGCAGCCGCGCGGGGCGGGAGATGATGATGAGGAGCTTCTTCACCAGCTGCGTGATGAAGGCCACCTCCTCTGATTCCGAGCGCTCGTAGGCCTGGGGAGTATAAAGGGGGCTGGGGGGTCCCAGTGGCACCCAGGGGTGGGGGTATTTGTTGGGTGCCCATTGGGTGACATTGGGGTCCTCTGTGTCCTACTGAATACTGTTGGGTGGCATTGGGTCCCCATTGGGTCCCACTGGGTGACATCAACCCCTGCTGGGTCCCCATTGGGTGACATTGACCCCCATTGGGTGACAGACATCAACTCCTGTTGGGTCTCCATTGGATGACATTGACCCCCATTGGGTGACATTGACCACCATTGGGTGCCCTTATCCCCCATCGGGTCCCCGCTGGCTGACATTGACACCCCATTGGGTGCTGCTATCCCCCACTGTGTCCCCACCCCCCACTCACGTCCTGCAGCAGCCGCTCCATGTTCTCCTGCAGCTCATAGAAGTACCCAGCAGTGATGAGGCCGTGCCGTGCCTTGGCCAGGCAGTCCCGTGCCAGCTCTGCCAGTTGGTGCTGGATGAAGCTCAGAGCTCCATCAGCCAGCGGGGTCCCCCCGGGGCCGCAGCTCCGCACAAACTCCTCCAGCCTCTCCTCCATCTGCGCCGTCGCCTGTGGGGCCGGGATCCACGCTGTCCTGCTGCCCCCTGAGACCCCCGTGGCTGCCCCACAACAACCCCCATAAACCTGAAGACCCCATAGGATTCCTCAATATCCTAAACACTCCCAGAAGACCTCCAAGACCCCATATATCCCGCAGTTCCCCGTGGATCCCCAGAAGATCCTCAATCTGCCATATGCTCCCCCAGTGCCCTACAGACTCATCCTTACAAACACCCAAATCCCCCCTGCCCCCATATTCTCTCTAGGCTCCCATATTCACTCCAAGTCCACTTCCCAGGATCCCAAACCCCCTCTTTGGACCGCACCCAGCCCCCCAAACACCTGTAGCCCCCCTCCACCCCCCCAGGCCCCACCTTGGGGAAGCGCTCCTTGTACACGTGGTTCATCATCACGATCTCATTGTCATGGGATGAGGGCGAACGTCCGGGGCTGGGGGGACAACGCTGGCACCTGCAGGACCCCCAGCATCCCCCCAGCCCCAAAATGTCCCCAACCCCACATCACCCCCAGATGTCCCCTGATGTCCCCACGGTGTCCCCCAGTTCCAAAATATCCCCAACTCTGCATCACCCCCAAGTGTCCCCTGCTGTCCCCAGCCCCTTGGTACCCCAATCCCCCCCACTTTGCCCCCATCGTCTCCCCACGCCGCCCCCAACCCCACATCACCTCCAGGTGTCTCCTGATGTCCCCATCACCCCACTCCCCCCAAACTCTTCCATATCACCCGAAAAACCCCACGCCATCCCCGGCCCCACCTGAGGCTGCGGGACCTGGGGCGGGGGGCTGACCCCCCTCGACCCCCTCCTTCCTCCTCAGCCAGGCTCTCAGAGCTGCCGAAGTGTCGGGAGAGGAAGCGCAGCTCCTCCGGCGTGGGCTGCGCCGGCAGCTGATGCAGGCGCTCCTGGGACGAGCACGAGGACTGCGCGCCCGCGTCACCCCATGGGCCCCCCCATGGGCCCACCCCATGGATCCCCCCCATGGATACCCCCTTCCACGGACCCCCTCATGGATTCCCCCCCATGGCCCCCCTCATGGACTCCCTCCCGTGTACCCCCTCCCATGGACCCCCCCGAATTGGATCTCCTCATGGACTCCCATAGATCCACCCATGGACCCCCCCCCATGGACCTTCTCCCATTGATCCCCTCATGGATCCCCCCCATGGACCCCCTCATGGATCCCTTCCCATAGACCTCTCCCCATGGACCCCCTCATAGACCCCCTCCCTGTGTCCCCTCTATGGACTCCTTCCCAAGGACCTCCCCCCATGGACCCCCCCAAATGAATCCCCCCCACGTGTCGCCTCCATGGACCCCCTCCCATGGATTCCCCCATTTGTCCCCTCCATGTTTCCCCTCATGGACTCCTTCCCCTGGACCGCCCCCCATGGACCTTCCCTCATGCCCCCCCCCCCCCCCCATGGACCCCCTCCCCATGAATCCCCCTCACAGACCCCCATGGAGCACCTCATGGACCCTTCTTCAATAGATTCCAACCCCCCAACATTGGTGGGACACTCATGGTGCTCATACAGGGGGAACACCCAGCATCAATTTTTTGGGGGGAGGGGCAATATGGAGGGGAGGGTTGGGGGTCTCCCTGTGGGGTTGGGGGTACCGAGGGACCCCCCTGCACTCACCGAGACAGTGGAGCTGGGGGTGTTGGTGCCATAGCCTGAGGATGGCAGTGAGGCCAGGGACCACCGGCGCCCGTCGGCTCTGGGGGTGACCTCAGTGAACCCCCCCCCACCCAAGGACCACCCCCCCCAACCTGAGACCACCCCAACCCTGGGACCACCCCCAATGTGCGACCACCTCACACCTTGAGAACCCCCCAGCCATCGGCCATTTCCCCACCCTACGACCCTTCCCTGCTCTGAAACCTCTCCGCATTGAGACGCCCCCCCCCCCTCACTGGGATGAACTCCCACCGTGGGACCCCCCATCAACCTGGGACCCCCCCATCCTCCCCCACCTGCGAGATGAGGCGAAGCAGAAGTGTGCCGGATTGCTGGGGGAGAAGTTGCGGGGGCTGTCCAGGGGGCTGCTGCCTGGGGGGGGGGACATGGAGGGGAACATAGGGATGACATAAAACCCCCTCCCCATTGTCAGCCCCCCCACCCTGCCAGTCTCCACCCACACCCAGGGAAAAAGAGCTGGGGGCATCAGGAGAGACCCCAGTGAATGAGGGGGGGGGGATTATCAGCCCTATGAAGGCTTTAGGGTGGTCCCTAAGTGGGTTTACAGGAGGAGGAGGACAATGTGTCCCACTGGAGGAGGGGAGGGGGCGGGGGGCAGCAATTTTGGAAGGATCTATGTGGCTTTTTCTGGGTAGGGGAGGCTGTGGGTCCCACAGAGGTCTGGGGGGGGGGGAGGGATTGGGGCTGAGGGGCACAATAGGTCTCAGCAAATAGGGGGGGGAACCCGTGGGCTCTGGATGGAGGGGATTTCAAGGGGGATCTGGGGGATTTCCAGGGTTGTGGGGTCCTGGGGGGGGGAGGGTCCCGGGGAGGGTTCCGGGGGGTCTCACCGATGTGTCCTGGCAGCGGTGAGTGCGGCCGTGGGAGGGTGGGGGATGTGCTGGTCAGGATCAGACTCTTCCTGTTGTTGGTACGGCAGCTGGGGGGACACGGCAGGGAGGGGGACACCGTGGGGAGGGGGGCATGAGGTGGGGTAGGATCCCTTGCACATAGAAAACATGCCCACAACAGCTCCCCCCCCCCCCCAAAAAAAAAAAAAAAAAAAAGAAGAAAGAAAACCCCCAAAAAACGGGTGGTAATGGGGTGGGGCAGGGAAAAAGGGGATGGAGGATGAGGAGGGAGGGAGGAAGGCTGAGAGATGAAGATGGATGGGGAGGGGGGGGAGATGGGGGGAGATGGAGGGGTGAGGGCTGCAGGAGAGAGGATGGAGGAGAGGATGAAGGCTAAGGATGAGGAGGGATGAAGGATGGGGTGATGAAGGCCAGGAGATGTGGATGAAGGAAGGGGTGAGGATGAGGATGGGGGGGGATGAGGGAGGAGGAGGATGAAGGAAGGATGAAGGCCGGAGGATGAAGGCAGAGGGGCAATGAAGGATGGGGAGGATGAGGAAGGCCGGAGAGGGATGAAAGCAGAGGGGGGGGGCAGGGAATGAAGGATGCGGCGGGGGGGGGGGGTTGAGGATGATGATGATGAAGGCCGACGATGGGGATGAAGGCCGCGCTACCTCTTAGTGCGGCGGAACATTGTGCCGCTGCCGCTGCCCACCGGGATCGGCATCACGGGATGGGGGGGGGTCCGGGTTGGGGGGGGTCCAGGCTGTGCCGCGGGGGGACAACGCGGCAGCGGCCGCAGCGCGCGGGGCGGGGCCGGGGCGGGGCTGTTGGTGGTGGGGGGGGGTTGATGGGGAGGGGGTGCGTTCCGTGCGCGTGCGGCCCCACCCGGCAAATGATGGAGGGGGGGAAGGGCCCGGTGGGGGGGGCGGGGGGCTCACCTGCTGCTCTTCCTCGGCAGCGGCAGCTCCTCCTGCAAAACGTGGGGGAGGGGGAGGGGGGGCAGACCCCCCCCTCCCAAAAATCAGTCCCTATAAACAACCGACCCTCCCATCCTCCTCCCCACTCCAAAATAAAAAACAGCCCTTCTGCGCCCCCCCTCCAGGATCGGGGCTGCATTGCCTTTGCCCCCTCCCCAAAGACCCCCATTCCCTTACCTGCAGCCGCCGTCGCCGGATCACGCCCGAATCGTCCATAGCGGTGCCGTTCCGGGGGGGGTCACAACGGCCCCCCCCACCCCACCCCCCCGGCCGCCCTCCGCAATCCGCCGCACGGGACCCCCCCCAGTGAAGCCCCGCCCACTGTTGCCTCCACCCACCCTTGGCCACGCCCCCAGTCCACGCCCCCAAAAGCCACGCCCGGGCGCTGTCCGTGGTGCTGAAGCGTTCGCTGTTCCCGATACACCCCCCCTCCCCACAAAATCTCCACAATAAACTTCACACCGGCAATTTGCAATTCAGTAAAGTCCCCCCCCCCCGAGTGCCCCCCCCCCCCACCGCCCCCCTAAAAAAATCTCAGTACTCCTAAGTGACGTCACTGCACTGCAAAAGCCCTAAAAACGATCCCAAAAGGAATAAGGGGATGGGGGGGGTCAGCAGTTTGCATGGACCCCCACATCGATATCCCCACGTACACTGCCCCCCCCCAACCTGCGAACTCCCCCCCCCCGGATTATGGCCATAATCCCTCCCGGATTGAGGCCATGGTGCACTCTGGGCACAGCGCCAGCGCTGGTTAATGGGATCGGGAGGTTTGGGTGTCAAAGAGATTGGGGGGTTGCAGCACCCCCATGTGTCCCCCCCCACATGCTTCAACCCCCAAATAGCCGCCCCCCAGGAGCCGACCCCTTTGTCGCTGCCCCCCCTTAAATAAAGAAACTGGGATTCTTTTTTTTTTTTTTTTTAAATGAAAAGCACAGTTCTATTGAAGGCAGGTGAGTATTACGGAAGAGGGAGGAATGGTTTATGTTTTTGGGGGGGGGAGGGGGGCAGTTCACAGCTCAGCCAGGGCCTTCAGGCTGCGCTCCTGGAAGAAGCGGTGGGGGGAGCGGCGGGGGGAGCTCCGGCTGAAGTAGGAGAGAACCGAGGGGGGGGCAGAGGGGTCCTGAGATGGGTCCTCATCGGCCCTGGGGGGGTACAGGAACATAAGGGGGGGGGGTTCTGCCCCATCGCCCCGCACTGCTGTGCACCTCCAACAGTGTGATCCTCTCTTCCCATTCAGACCCCCCGCACTGTACTGCATCCTTCAGCACCCCCCTCCCTCCATCTCACAGTCCCTTCTTCCCATCCTGTATTCCACAAGACCCAAGACTCCCACAGACCCCCCCATACCAAGTGACAGGGACCCAAGACCCCCCTGTACCAGGTAATAGGACCCCCCCAACTCCCCCCTTCCCCCATACCAAGTGACAGGGACCCAAGACCCCCCTGTACCAGGTAATAGGACCCCCCCAACTCCCCCTTTCCCCCATACCAGGTAATAGGACCCCCCCAACTCCCCCCTTCCCCCATACCAGGTGACAGGGACCCAAGACCCCCCTGTACCAGGTAATAGGACCCCCCCAACTCCCCCCTTCCCCCATACCAGGTGACGGGGACCCCCCCGTGCCGCAGCAGTTCCTGTGCTGTGCCCCAGCTGAACCGCACCAACCCTGGGAACCCAAACACGGGCTGCAGGTTCCTCCTCAGCCACTCCTTTGTTTTGGGGTCTGGGGAGTCAGAACGGGGGGGGTGAGGGGGGAAGTTAAAGGTTGCCATGACATTTTCCCCTCCCTTCCCCTTGTGACCCCCCCAGCTCCTACCATTGGGGTACCCTGAGCCGTAATCACGGTCGATGTCATCCCCCAAATCCTCTGTGAAGTTCCAACACTTCACTGCACGGTCACGGGCAACCTGGGGGGGGGAGGAGGGTATAGAAAAACTGGAGTGGGGCAAGTTGGGCTCCCTCAGGACTCCCCCCCCCCCCCCCCCCCCCCCCCCCCCCGAAAAAAAAAAAAAAAAAAGAGCATCCGCTTCAGGTCTTGGGATCAGCAAAGGGGGAGATACGGGGGAGTCAAAGTGCCAGGGAGAGTGTCAGAGTGGTGATGGTGTGGGGGGAGGAGGGGTCGCAGTGGGGGGGGGGAGGGGGTCGCAGTGTGTGTGGGGGGGTCACCTTGGCACAGATGCTGGCAGCACTGACGATGGGGAAGAGAGCATCAGCTTTGGGGCGCACGGTGATCTCCAGCCCCGGGAATCGACCCCGCAGCTTTGCTTCATATTTCTCTGCTGGCCCCACTGTGTCCAGAAACACCTGGGGGGGAGGGGGGGCACAGAGCGTGTACCCCACTCCCCCAAGAGCATCCCAGAGCCCCCAGTACTCCCCAACCCCCCCCCAGGACCCCCCCAGCATCACCCCAAAGACCTCCAAATCCCCACCCCTAAATCATCCCCCACTCTGCTCAGCCCCACTGAAGCATTTTGGGGGAAACAAAGTGGGGTCTTCACCCCCCCCAAGACTCCCCCCCACTCACCTCAGCCACCTGTACCCCATTATCCAGCACGTGCTGGATGAGCTCTGTGGCGGTGTCATGGGACAGTTCATTCAGGTTGTACTTTGCCCTGGGGATTGGGGGGGGGGCAAGGAGTCACCATGAAGGGGGGAGGGGTCACCTCCCAGCACCCCAAATTGGGGAGGGGGTGATGATGGGGCTTATAGAAGGTGGGACCCCAAAGAAGATAACGGGGTGGGGGTGGAGTATCCCAAGGGTGAGGGGAGTTGGGGGGGGGGGAAGGGGGGGCTCACCGCTGCTGCATGCAGGCTGAGATGTGCTGGGGGGGCAACACCTGCAGCGCCCACCCAAGCAGCCCCCCCGCCGCCTCCAGCAGCCCAAAGCGCCGCTCGCGCTCCGACTCCGAAAGCGTCTTCGAGTCTGAAGGGGCACAGTGGGGTGAAAGCCCCCCCCAAAGCTTCCCCTCCCTCCAGGATCCCCTAAATCCCCCCCCCCACTTCAAGACCCCCCTCTCAGAAAGAAAACCAAACCTCCCCCTCCAGGCACCCTTATATCAGGTAACATGGATCCAGGACCCCTCCAGAACACCCCCCCCCCCACCCTGAGTTCTCCCCATGCCCCCCAACCCCCCCACCCCATAACCCCACTGCCCCCCCCGGCTTCCCACCTGCCACCCCCAGCGCCTCCAGCTCCTGCAGCTGCTCCTTGGGGCAATAGCAGATCCCGTACACCATCGGGCCTGGGGGGGGAGGGAGGGGGGCACGGGGGTTGAAAACGGTGGAGGGGGGGTGAAGGAGACCCCCTTGAAATCCACCCCATAGTAAACCCCGATACAACAGAACAGCCGTCCCATATAAACTCATAGGACCCCCCCATAAGAGCACCTTCGACACAAAACCCACCCCATATAAACTCCGATGTAACAGAACCCCCCCCCCCCCACCCCCATACAAACTCCGGGATAACGCGGCCCCCCACCCCCATATAAAGCCCCCACACCACAAAGAATGGGACCCCCGCCCCCCCCCATCCAACAACATAACGGGACTTCCCCATTCAAAACCTGCACCACGTGCAACTCCCCCCCCAACCTCCTTTAACCCCCCCCCTCTCACCCAGCACCGGACCCCTCCCCGCCTCGTCCACCCCCAGCACGCAGGGGCAGCTGCGGCACGAAGGGGGGACGGGGGAGGCGAAGAGACCCCCGCCCGCAGGGTCCCGCTCCAACGCTGCCAGCGCCATCGCGGGGGGCGTGGCCTCAGAGAGGAGGCGTGGCTTCCTGGAGGGGCGTGGCCTCGTGTAGGGGGTGTGGCTTCGAGGAGGGGCGTGGTCTCGCGGAAGGGGCGTGGCCTCGGAGGGTCGTTGCCGCGCAAAGCATTCTGAGAAACGTAGTCCATGGGGTCGGGGGGGATGGTGGGGGGGGTCCTATAGCGCTGCCCGGAGTTGGGTGGGTGGGGGTTTCCCATAGGACTGCCGGACCGACCGCGTTCACAAACATCTGCGGGTGGTCTCAGAACGCGGCCCCTCCTCCAGAGCCGTCCAATATCACCTCAGGACCTCCCCCCCAAATTGCCCGACTCCCCCCACCCCCCTCCCGGCAATTCCCTAAAACCATCGCAGAACCCACCCCAGCACTCCCAAGAAGACCCCAGTTCCCTCCCCCCCACCCATCAACCCTGTGCCCACCCCCAGACCCGCTCAGCCTCATAGGGGAAACTGAGAGCCCACCCCTCCCCCCCCCCCCCGATACAAATGAACTCTGCATCCTTCCTCCAGATCCCCAAACCACCCCTGGACTCCGGAAGCCCCCCCTCCCCCCCCAGCCGGGAAGTGTCCCCCCATGGGGCGGGCGGTGCCGGGCAGCACTGGGAAGAGGAGGAGGGGTTCCCGGAACGGCCCCCCGCCTGTCCATATATGGGCATGGCTGCGTCAGTGGGGAAAGCCCCGGGCCCGCCCCCTTCCGCTGACGTCATTACGCGGGGGGGGGGAATCTCAAGGAATGGAGTCTGGGGGTTCCAGGAAGGAGAACGGGGGGAGGGGGAGTAAACCCACCCACCCCCTCATAAGCATTCAGCACAGCACAATTAACTCAATCCTTATAGTTATTAAATTAATCCGTACAAACGTACAAAAAAAAAATATAACAATAAAATGCGTCCGGGAATTATAGGGCTTCTTCGCCCCGCAGGAGGGGGGGGGGCTCCAGGCCCCCTTTGAGGTTGTCCCAGCCCCGGGGGAAGGGGCCCTGGTCCCGCAGGTCCCTTCTGGTCGGTCTTTTTAGCGAGGGGGGGCACATTTAAAGCCCCCACCCCCTATCCTTACAGCTCCCTTCTGTGCTCGTCCCCGGGTGGGGGTCCCAAAACGTCCCACCAGAGCCGCCGTCGAGTGCGGATGTCCCCTGAGGTCGCTGGAGGACCCCGGGGGGGGGGGGGAAAGGAGAGTTCTCGTAAGTCCCATCTGGAGCCGTCGGAGGAATCCCCGTAAGTGCCAACCGGAGCCGCCGCCGGGGGGGGAGTTTGGGGTCATCACCCCCAGAAATCCCATGCGAAGGGCGCCTCATGGAGGAGGGGGGGGTCTTCAGAACTCCCATCCGTTGCCGTCAGCGCGGCGGGGTCCGCATCGTGTGGAAGCACCCCCTCAAGTGCCATCTGGAGCCGCTGTGTGCGGGGGGGTCCCTTAGAAGACCCCTAAGTAGTCTCATCAGGAGCCGCCGGGGCTCTATGTGATGGGGGGAGTTTCCGTGCTCTTCGCGGGGTCCCTCACCCCGCAAGACCCCCCCCACCTCCCTTTAGAAGCCGAGCGCGGCTCCGTGCGGCAGCGGGCAGCCCGACCCCGCGTGGTCCCGCACGGAGCCCCGCAACCGCCGCACCTGAGCGCGCAGCCCGGCAGCCGCCGCCGCCAACGCGGCGTTCTGCGCCCGCAATCCCCGCACCCGCTGCTCCAACCGAGCGATCCGCTCCAGCTTCCGCCGCCGGCACCGACTCGCCGCCAACCGGTTCCTCAGCCGCCGTCTCTCCGCTTGAAGCTTTTCCGGAGACTCCGCCGCTTGGGGCTGCTCCGGTGATCCTTCCGTTGTGGGGACCGCCTGAAAGGATCCCCCCGGTGCCGCCATCCCTGGGGGGGGCTCCGGGAGGCTGACGTTGGGGGGTCCGGGGTGGTGCAGCTCATCCAGCGCCTGCGCGAAGCTCGTGGGGAAAGAGTCGCGTTCCGCCGTGGGGGGGTAGAAAAAAGTCCCCCCCCCTCCGGTGCCGCCGCCGCCACCGAAAAATCCGCCGTCGGTGCACGGTTTGAGCGCACGGAACGGTTCCGTGGGGGCCCAGCCCGCGGGCAGCATGCTGTAATCGGGCTCCGGGCGGCAGAAAGCGGCCGGGGAAGGCGGAGAACGGAAAAACGGAGGCTCCATCCGCGCGCACATGCGGCCGAACCGGCAGCGGAACCGCGCACGGAACCAGAACGGCGAACACAGAACCGAGAAGGCGGCGACGGGAATCGAACCTGTAACCCACAGTCGCCGCGCCTTATACCCGCGCAGGGCGGAAGCGCGTCCCATTGGCTGCGCAGCCTGCTGGCCACGCCCATTTAGCGGGCGAAGCCACGCCCACACGTCTGGTCACGCCCCCGAATGGGAAAGGGGCGGGGCTTATGGGGGATGGGGTGAGCGCCGTGGGGGGGGCAGGGGACACGCGTGGGGCTGAGCTTTCAGGGCAGAGCTGGGGGGGCTGCAGGGTCCTCTCAGCTGTGGTACACGGGATCCACATGGGATCTTCATGGACCGACATGGGATTGACATGGGATCCACGGAGAACTAACATATATGTGCTCCGTAAGGACCTACATGTGATGTACACGGGAGCTACATGGGATTTGCATGGGAGCTACACGGGGTTCACATAGAATCCATGCAGAACCAACATGCATGTGCTCCGTAAAGACCTACATATGATATACATGGGAGCTACATGGGATCTGTATGGGACCACATGGGATCTACACGGGATCTGCATGGGAGCTACACGGGATCTGCATGGGACCGCATGGAATCCACACATGGGACCGCATGGAATCCACTGCATGGGACCGCATGGAATCCACATGGATTTATGTGGGATTCCCATGGACCCACCCAGAATCTGCATGGGAAAATACCCCAGACCCACACGGGATCCTCATGGGATCCACATGGAGTCATACAGCCTCACCCAGCCCAGACCCTCCCCCAGGGATGGGAGTCCCAGCGTTGGGGTGGGGCACGGACGGATGTGTGTTAACGAGAACATTAACGAGCAACGTGTTTTGGCCTGCTGGGCAGCACCACCCCACAATGCATCTCCCATAGGGGCCCCATAGCAGAGTGGGGCTTTCCAGGGAGGGGGGTGGCCATCGCTCCACCCCCCCACCTTCCCCCCAAGCCTGGATTTTAGGGGATTTTGGACCCGCCTGATTTTCCCTCCCCACTTCTCTTTCCCTATAAATAGGCCCTGAGTCAGCCCTGGCCGTGACCCCCCTCCGAAAACACCACATAGGGGTGAGGGGGCTCCAAGCTGAGGGCACTGGTGCTGTGCCTGAGGGGTCCATGGGGAGGGGGGGGTCAGGGGGTTCCCAAGGTGGTGGGGGGGGGCTCAGAGCTCTGTTCCCTCCTCCCCCCCCCCCCAACAGTTCTCACTTTATGTCAGCTCCAGCTGCCACAACGGCCTCAACTGCCATCAGCTTTCGGTGCGGGGGGGGGGGGGGGGCTGGGAGGGAAGTGGGGGAACTGGGGCCTGACTGGGAGGGAAGGGGAGGGGGGCTGAGAGATGGGGGGGGAGGAATTCCCAGCATGCCCTGAGGCAGAGACAGCAAAAATATGGGGGGGGGGGGGGAAGCAATGGAACCACAGTGATGGGGGGGGGCACTGGGAGCACCGCAGGAATATATTGGGAGCACTGGGGGGGGCCTTCAGCCTTACTGGGAGCAACATCAGGATTATGCTGGGGGGGGGGGACTCTGATCCCCCCGCCCCCCAGGACCACCGCCCCCCCCTCCCCCCCTCCCCCCCTCCCCTTGGGGGTCTCCAAGCCCCAAACGTCAGGAACCGGAAGTGCCGGGGGCTGCGTTGCCATGGTGACACCACCTCCCCTCCCCTCCCCTCCCCCCCCCCGCGGTGGTGACGCACCCCGAGTCGCCGGGTTCATCGCTGACGTCATCGGGGCGGCGCAGCCAATCCCGTGCCGCGGGGGAAAAGGCGCGGCGGCCGGGGCTGAACCCTCCCCCTCACGAGGCCACGCCCTCTTCCAAGATGGCGGCGTGGGCGGAGCCGGCAGGTGGGGCCGCTCTGGTAGCGCCTCAGTGGTCCAGAAGGTCCCACAAAGGGGGCGTGGTTCGCAGGTGCGGCCGCTCTGGGCGCGGCTCGCTGACCCTGGCGGACCGGCGGCCACCATGGCGGCGGGGTCGGAGTGCTGCGGGCCTTTGCTCCCTTGGGTAAGGGGGGGCCGAGACTCCCCCCGCCACGACCCCTCCCCGGGGCTGTGTTACCCCTCGTGGTGACCTTTGACCCTTCCGCTGTCCGGGCTCTGTGACTTCCTTTGGGACCCCCTCAGCACATGGAGCCCCCCCTTTATTCCCTGTGCCCCCCCTTTGCCCTGGATCCTTCCAGCAGTGCTGATTGGGCTCTGTGTTATTTGGGGGGGGGGGGAATTGGGACCCCCAATTTTTCTGGGATGGAACCATTGGGACCCCCATTTTGGGGGAGGGAGGAATTAGTTCCCCATTATGAAGGGATCCCCCAGTTATGAAGGTTCCCAACCATGCTGGGGTGATTTGGTTTTTTTTGGGGGGGGGTGTGATGCCAACCCTCCCATGTGCCCCCCCCACAGCTGCAGACCTTTGACCCCCCCTCGCCCTGCACCTCCCCCCAGGACCTCACCACTGGGGTGACCCTGGCTCATGTCCTGCACTGCATGTGAGTAATTGGGGGGTGGGCACAGTGGGGCAATGCCATTCAGCCCTGGAGGGGAGGGGGGGGTCTGAATTTATGTGTCCTCCCCCCACCCCCCCTTTTTCCAGTGACTCCTTGTGGTTCAATGAGACGTGGCTGGGCCGCATCCAGAGTGGCACTGAGGACAACTGGAGGCTGAAGGTGGAGGGGAGGATGTTATTTGGGGGGGGGGGGCACAGCGAGAGGTGGTGATGGAAGAAGGCATGGAGGGGAACTTAGGTCTACCTAGGGGAGGGGGGGGGTGAGGATGGCGCTGGGGGTGGGAACTGTGGGAGGGTGGGTTTGATGGGGGCAGTGAGGGGCTGTTGATTGGGGAGATCTAATTTATGGGGGTGTTAATTTGGGGGGGCTTATAATGGAGTTTCCGGCTGTTTTGGGGGGAGTTAATTATAAATAGGACCCCCAGTTGATTTAGTGGGAGGGGGTGGTAAATGATAGGACCCTGGGGTATTGTGTGTGGGGGGGGAGGAGGGATGAGAAAGGGTAATTAATTATAGGGCTCTCTAATAGTTTGGGGGAGGGTAATTGTGGGGCTCCCAGCTGGAGGAGGTTGTGTTGGGGAGGGCTATTTTAAGGGACCTCATGAACTGTATTTTGGAGGACTTAATCTGGGGAGGGGTTTTGAGGGTGAGGGGCTCATTTGGGGGTGCCCGGGGGGGGGTCCCATTTTTTTTGCCCACCAGGCCAGCAACTTGCAGAAGGTGCTACAGAGCGTACTGGAATACTGGCAGGATGTGAGTGTGGGAAGCTGTGGTTTTGGGGTGGGGAGTTCCCAGGTGGGATGGGAGAGGGGTAGGGGGGGGTCTCATCCTTGGATCTGACCCATCTGTACCTCCCCCCTCCCCCCCCAGGTGCTGGGCCAGGCGGTGGCAGAGCATCACATCCCTGATGTGGTCCTGGCAGCCCAATGTGCCGACCCAGAGCAACTGGGCAAATTGGTGCGACTGGTGCTGGGCTGTGCTGTCAGCTGTGAGAGAAGGGAAGGTGGGTGGGTGTGTGGGGGGGAGGGGGTGCTGAACACCCCAAAATGTCCCACCTCCCCCTTGCACCTCATAACCTATCCGTGCCCCCCCCCAAAAAAAACCACAGAGCACATCCAACGCATCATGACCCTGGATGAGGCGGTGCAGCATGGAGTGATGACGGCCATCCAGGAGGTGTGGGGTTGGGAGGGGGGGCTCAAGGTGGGATTGGGGGTGTTGGGGATGCCCTGAGGGTACTCCCCCCCCATCCCCCCATCACCCTCCCCCTTCAACCCCGATTATTTATAATTTGTTTTGCAGCTTTTGGATAAAGAACCCCTGGAGGCGATGATGGTGGAGACGTATGAGAGCTTTGATGCTCAGGTGGGAGGGCTGGGGGGGGGGTTTGGGGTGGATGGATATAGGACAATACCTTGCAAAGGGGATGGGTCAGGTTGGCAGCTTTCAGGACAGAACTTGGGGGAGGGGTGGAGGCAGTTTGGGGATATCAAAATGACCCCCCCCAGCACTGACAGCTCCTTTTTGCCTCCCCCCACAGTCACGGCGCTATTACTTCCTAAGTGAGGAACCTGAGGATGCTGTGGGGCCCCAGCAGCGCTGCCTGGAGCTGGAGCAGCAGGTGGGTCCTAAAGCCTGAGGAGCCCCCCCCCCCTCTGTTCTGGAGTTGAGCATAGAACAGCCAAAGGGCTGGTTTGAGAGGCTGGTTTGAGAGGCTCTCTGCTGTCTCGTATGAGGGTTGAGCAGAAGCCCTACGAGTGCGGCTTGGAGGGGGTCCTGGGGGTCCTACGCTCTGAATGCTGTTGATGTGAGGCAGGTGGCGGCGCTGCTGGAGGAGAAGGGCAGCCTTGCTGAGGAGAACAGAGCGCTGCGGGAGGAGAAAGCCCAGCTGGAAGCTGACGCTGCGGGCGCTGCATCCAAGAAGCTGCAGCTGCTGCAGGCGCAGGTGGAGGAGCTGCAGGAGGAAAACTACCGGTGGGTTTCCGGATCCCAGGCGTGGGGGGGTCCACAGGGACCCCACCGGACACTGATTTTTATGACGTCTGCAGGTTGGAGAGCGGGAAGGAGGAGCTGCGGGCGCGCTGCAGCCGCTTGGAGCAGGAGGCGCGGGGGCTGCAGGCGCGGGCAGAGGAGCTCAGCAGCCTGGCTGGGGAGGCTCGGGTGCTGCGGGATGAGATGGACGCGCTCAGGTGCGCGGGGACGGGCCGACGTTTGGGTGCCGCGCACCGCCGTGCCCCAATCTGATGCCCTGCTGCGTCCCTCTCCTCACCCGGTAGGGCGTCCTCTGCCCGTGCGGGACGGCTGGAGGCGGCGGTGGAGGCGTACCGGGGCCGGGCAGCGGCGGCCGGGGCTCTGCGGCGCTGGGTGCGGGCGCTGGAGGAGCGGCACGCCGGGCAGATGCGCCGGGCCAACGCGCTGCAACTGCAGCTGGGCAGGGCGCAGGCGGGCAGGGCGCAGCTGGAGGCGGCGCGGCGGCAGGTGGGCGGGGCTTGGGGAGAGGGGCGGGGCTTACGGCTGTGGGCGGGGCTTGGGGAGGAGCGGGGCTACATGTGAGTGTAGTTAGGAGTAATGGCGTGGGCGGGGCTTGGGGTGTGGGCGGGGCTTCGGACAGAGCTGAGAAGGGGTGGCTGTGCGTCTGGGGGCGTGGCTACAGGGCTGGGGGCGGAGTCAGAGGTGCCAACCTGTGTGTGATTGGGGGTGTGGCCTCAACAGAGGCGGGGCCAGGTGGGAAGTGGGCGGGGCCTGCGCTTTGGGGGTGTGGTCAGGACGAGCCCCACCCACAGGTGGAGGAGCTGAGCGGGCAGCAGGCGGCGGCGGCCCTGCAGGCAGAGCGCTGGCAGAGGGAATGCCGCAGCCTGCAGGAGCGGTTTGAGGCACTGAGCCAGGAGAGGGAGGTGAGACCCCCCCCCAGGATCCCCCCACACACATTCCCTCTTATCTCCTGCTGATCCCTGTCCCTCCTTTCGCCCCTCAGCGGCTGCTGGAGGAGCGCGATGCTCTGCGCGAGGCCAACGAGGAGCTGCGCTGTGCTCAGGTGCAGCAGAGCTGCTTGCAGCAGGCAGGTGAGTGGGGGTCCAAGGGGGGGGGGGGGGTGCACAGATCCCGTAAGGGTCACTGGGATTTTTCTTCTGGGGGTGGGCGTTTTTCTGCCTGTTCCTTCTTCTGGAGGGTGTTGCCCCCATGGTGGCAGTGACAGCGATGCCAAGAACCCCTCTGGGGGTGCCACGTTGTCCCCCCCTCACTCAAATTAAACCTGTATTTCTCCTCTTTAGATGCGGTGCTGGATAGGAGTGCTGCCCTAGCAGGAAACCTGGCGGCTGAAATCCTCCCCGCTGAGCTCAGGTGGGTGCCTGGGGGGGTCCTCAAGCCTCAGTGCTGCCCTGCCTGCCCTTACCACCCCCCACCCTTTGCCCCCCTGCCACCCCCCAGGGAGACAGTGGCACGGCTGCAGCAGGAGAACCAGCGGCTGCAGGCCCAGGAGGCAGCACTACGGCTGCAGCGGGACCGGCTGCAGCAGCAGCTCCGCGACATTGATAGGTATGGGGGAGACAGAGGGGAGTCCTTATTGGGGGCCCCCCCTCCCTGTGTCCCCATCTCCTCTTTGAGGCCCCCCCCCTCCCTTTCCATATCCACAGGTTGGAGGCTGTGAGGGCAGCGGGGCTGCAAAGGGACCCCAACAAAGAGGTGAGCAGAGTGGGGCTGGGGGTCACCCTCCCCCCATGTCGATAAAAGAGATGGGTGTCTTTGGGCCCCACTTTTATCCCCCTAGGTCTCTAGGTGGGGGGGGCATTCAGAGCTGCCCCCCTCTTTGGGAATGCCTTATATTGGGGTTATATAGGTGGGACTGACATTGTTGCTCCCCCCACCAAGGTCACACGGGTGCTGGAGTCCCCCCACACTGCTCCTGTCCTGCGCGCCCTCAGGAACCAACTGCAGGAGAAGGATGCTCTAATCCGGCACCTGGAGGTGAGGAGGGGGCTCAGGGAGGGGGGACGGGGGGGGGCAGAACTCTGCTCACCCCCCTCCCCCTCACTTCACCCACCCTCATGGTTGCCCACCCAGAATGACTACGAGCGGAGCCGGGCGCAGCAGGAGCGCGAGGAGCGGCTGTTGGTCACGGCGTGGTACAACATGGTATGGAGGGGGGGGGAAATAGAGACAATGGGGGGCAAATAGGGTGGGGGGGAAAATAGAGAGAGTGGGGAGCAAGAATACCCCCCTGGGAGGGTCAAATACACATTGTGGGGGTGTTCCCACACTTATCTCATGTCTCCCACCCCCTTCAGGGTTTGGCATTGCAGCAGCAGACACGTGAGGAGGGGGCCCTGGGGACCCCCCCCGGGAGTGGCCCTCACTCATTCCTGGCCCAGCAGCGTTTGGCCACGGCTGCTCGCCGTGCACGGCCCCCCCACGGCCGCCCCCCCAACCGTTGACCCCACAGGCTCATCATCTGGGGGAGTCACTTGGGGCTGCCCCCTCACCCAAGCTGGGCTGGACCCATTTGTGACACTACTGATCTGCCCCCCTCCTCTTTGGGGGGGGGGCTCTGCACCCCTCTTTGGCAGAGGGGGCTTTTAGCACTTCTATTTTTGTACCCTTTCTCCCCGGGGGAGGGGGATCTCCCCGCCCCCCTCCCCAAAACCTCTTTTTCAATAAAGCCATGAGCTCAGAGTTCTTGGGCTCATTTCTTTTAAGGGATTACTTGGGAGTTCATAATGTTGAGCCCCAGCTTGGCAGAGGAGGGAGGGAGGGGGAAGGGGGGGGTGTCAGCATTTTGGGTCCCTCCCACCTACACCATCTCAACTGTGGGGTGCAGGTCCCAGCTGTGGGGTGACTCCCCTGTGACGCTTCCCAGCAGCACAGCTGTGTCCCCCCCCAGGGTGTCCCCATCTCCTTCAGTGGGTGCCCCTGGGGGGGGCTCAGCCCCGTGCCCCCCTTCACAGCCAGCGCTGTTCTTGTGGCGTAGGAGGGAGAAGTGGCAGCTGAAGGTGCCCATGGGGGGGTGTGGGGGGGGCTCAGAGGTCTCCCCGATATCCTCCAGTGGTTGAAACTGCATCTCCTCCTTTGCCAACCTGTTGGGGGGGGAGGGAGCACCCTAAAACGCACTGCAGCCTTCAGGGACCCCCCCCCCCCAGCCTGGGGTGTGGGGGGTGCAGGAGATTTTGGGCTCCGTGTTGAGGTGGGGGGGGTTCCCATGGAGTGCTGGGGGGGGCCCTCAAGGTTTATTGGGTGGTCTCTGCTTTTAGGGTCTGAGGTTGGGATGGAGGTTTAATTGGGGTCTCTGGTCTTGGGATCTCTGGGGGAGCTGTTCAGGGTCTTAGGGGGTCACTGAGGTTTATTTTGGAGGTGATCTTGGGGTTCTTGGGGGGGAGGGTCCTGGAGGGAGGAGTTGAGGTTTAATATGGGGTTTCTCATCTTGAGGTCAGGGTGGGGATTCCTCAGAGTGGGTTTGAGCTTTCTTTTGGGGGCTGTGGGTTGGATGGGGGTCAGTGTGAGGGATTCTTTAGGGGGGGTTGTTGGGGGGAGGGGACCCCACTCACGTCACATCGAAGGCAGACCCACGGAAGTTGGGCAGGCGCAGCTGGGCAGCGGTGGCAGCCGTGTAGGGCGCACGGGGGCTGGCACTGTCCCAATAACGATCCCTCTCCAGCGTTGGGACGTCCCCATAGAGCTCATCCACAGCCAGCATGGACACCTGCAGGCACTGCTGTCCCCATCTGCCCCCAACACCCCCCCCAAAGCCCCCCAGCCCATACCTGGAAGTTACGGTCGATGAGTGTGTTGGTCTCGAAGTCGTCATCGTCCTCCCCAAAGGGGTTGATGAGCTGCTCGGCCACCTGCAGCAGTGACAACCCATGGCTGCGCTGTCACCCCCCGTGCTGTCACCCCCCCCCCCCGTGCTGTCACCCACCTTAAGCCACCCCACGTAGAAGAAAAACTGCAGGAGGGTGAAGACAGGCAGCCCCAGGTCCAGCTCATGGCCCGCGTAGCCCTGGGCCGGGTCCAGGAACTGCCGCCCGATCAGACAGGTGGCAAAGAAGGCGTAGACTGCGATGGTCACCACCTGCAGGGTCAGCACTGCCCACATCACACCTCGTACTGCCATCCCCGCGTCCCTTTGTGGCCCCTCCATCCCCATCCATGTCCTCACATCCCCTCATCCTTCCATGGAACAACCTCAGGTTCTGGCTGTGTCCCCATACCCCCATCCGTGTCCTTCTGTGTCCCTCCCCATCCCCGTGTCCCTTTGTGGCCCCTCCATCCCCATCCAGGTCCTCACATCCCCTCATCCCTCCATGGGACAACCTCAGGTCCTGCCTGCGTCTCTGTGTCACCATACCCCTATCTGTGACCCTCCACATCCCCATCCCTGTGTCCCCATGTCCCCATCCCCGTCCCAATGTCCCCACATCCCCACCTGTGTGTACACCAGGGGGACGCTGATCCAGTCGTAGTGGAAGAGGAGGCTGCAGTTGGCCCGAAATCGGTTCAGCTCCTAAAAAGGAGACACAGAACGGAAGGTTTGGGATGGGGGTGAGGGGGGGTCCTTTGTGGGGTCGGGTGTGTGTGGGGGGTCTCACCTCCATCAGCAGCTTTAGGGTGCAGTCATCACGTACCCTCCCCTCGCGCCGTGCCTGCCCCGCCAGCGCCCCAAACCACACGCAGGGCACCCAAAATTTGTTGTAGGGTGAGCGCAGCGCGTCCAGCCGACGCCGCTCCTCCCGTGTCAGAAATCCTACAGGGACAGACCCCAGTGATGAGACCACCCCCATAAGGAGACCACCCCAATGATGAGACCACCCCCATGATGTCTTCCTCTCCATGATGATGACCACAACGATGTCACTCCCATGATGTCACCCCCATGACGATGTCAATCCATGACAATCTCACCCCCCCCCCCAAGATGTTGCCTCCCCAGGTGACCCCCAATATCACCTCCCCACAAATCCTACCCCCATAACATCACCCCCATGATGATGTCACCCCTGTAACATCACTGCCCCCCATCCCACCCCCAAGATGCCACCCCCATGGCACTGCCACCCCTACAACATCACTCTCCCCCATCCCACCCCCACAATATCCCATCCCCACAATCCCACCCCCAAAACACGCCCCCCCCCCCCCCCCATGGAACTGCCACCCCATAACATCACTCCTCCCCATCCCACCCCTACAATCCCGCCCCCTTTTGCCCCTCACCCGCCTCCACGAGGTGGTCGGTGGTGGGGAATCTCTTATAGACAGCCGTGCTGACGGCTCGGAGAACCAACAGAGCCGCCAGGCTGCCGTAACGCATCAAAGTTCGGCGCAGGATACGGCCCCGAGCATCCGCTCCGTGCACTCCGCATCCCACAGCCAACATCAACCCGTCCGGAGCCGGGACGCTGCGGAACTGCCCCCACCAGCGCTCCAACACCACCGCCACGTAGAAACCTATGGGAGGGGATGGGGGGTGGGCGTTGGGAATACAGGGATGGGACGCGGGGAGCAATGGGAGGGAGAGGGAAGGCTGGAAAAGGGGTCGTGGGGGTGATGTGATGGGGTGCTGGGAGGGAATGGGGCACTGGGAGCACTGGGAATGGGAACTGGGAATACTGGGAGGGAGAAGGAGGGCTGGGAAGGGGGTCGTGGGGGTGATGTGATGGGGTGCTGGGAGGGAATGGAGCACTGGGGGGACTGGGAGCACTGGGAAAGGGAGTTGGGAATACTGGGAGGGAGAAGGTGGGCAGGGAAGGGGCCGTGGAGGTAATGTGACAGAGTGCTGGGAGGGAATGGGGTCCCTGGGAGCACTGGGGGGGACTGGAAGCACTGGGAAAGGGAACTGGGAATACTGGGGGGGTTCTGACCGAGTACGAAGGCAACAGGGATGAGCTCTGCAGAACGGTCACAGTACAGAACCAGCTTCTCAAAGAGGCGCCGCTGCGGCTCCGACAGCAGAAACCTGGGGGGGAGATGAATGTGGCACCACTGCCGCCCCATATCCCCCGTGTCCCCCAGATGTCCCCATATCCTCATGTCCCACTGGCAGGCCACGCTCAGCCTCATGTTCCCACATCCCCATAGCGTCCCCCTGTCCCCATATCCCACCAGAATACCATGCTCAGCCCCGTGTCCCCATAATGTCCCCACATCCCCATGTTCCCATAATGTCCTCCTGTTCCCATGTCCCATCAGTAGACCGTGCTCAGCCCCCTGTCCCCACAATGTCCCCTTGTCCCCATAATGTTCCCACATCCCCACAATGTCCCCCTGTCCCCACAGTGTCCCCTTGTCCCCATAACGTTCCCACATCCCTATAATGTCCCCCCTGTCCCCACAATGTCCCCCTGTCCCCATGTCCCACCGGTACCCCATGCTCAGCCCCACATCCCCACGTCCCCATAATGTCCCCATGTCCCCACAATGTCCTTCTGTCCCCATATCCCACCGGTACCCCATGCTCAGCCCCACGCCCCCACAATGTCCCTATGGCCCCATATCCCCATATCCCACCGGTAGGCCATGCTCAGCCCCACATCCCGTGTCCCCATATGTCCCCCTGTCCCCATATCCCACCGGTAGGCCATGCTCAGCCCCAGATAGGCCCCCAGGAAGAGCAGCACTTCTCTGTACAGCAGCTTATAGATGCTCCCACGCCACAGCAGCAGCAGCTGCGAGAAGCCCCCAAAGCGAGCGGTGGCCACCCGTGCTGTGTACGTCACCGTCATCGTCCTGGGGACAGAACGGGGACCCCAGGGGACACCGTGAGCCATGGGACATCCACGTGGCACTGCAGGGATGCTGAAGCTTTGGGGACAGTGAAATTTGGGACGGCCAGATGCCAAAATGGGGACTTGGGAGTCATGGGGAGGTTGAAACCGTGCGGGCAGTGAAGCCCTGGGGATGGCGACCTTGGGGACATTAAATGAGGGCAGTGTGGACAGCAGAACCGTGGGGACATTGAAACCTGGGGACAGCAGAATCTTGAGGACGTCAAAACCAGGGGACAGCAGAATCTTGGGGACATCAAAATCTGGGGACAGCAGAACCATGGGGACATTGAAGTATGGGGACAGAGGAACCTTGGGGACATGAAAAAACAGGACATGGGGGAACCAAACCCCATGGCAAAATGGAGACACCAAAATCCTAGGGATGACAACACCTGCAGGACACACTTTAGGACCTGAGCACCCCAAAGCCACCCCAGCATGTTGCCCCCCCCAGCTTCCCCATATCCCCCCGTCCCTGTGCTCCCGGTGTCCCCACTCACCCCAGGACAGCTGAGCCAGGAGTGGCTGCCACCACTGCTCTGGGGCCACGTCCCCATCCCAGGGCCCTAAATACCACAGCCAGCGGGGTTGGCCCTGCCCTGGGGTGGGGGTGGGCTGTCCCCCCCTGGAGGGGGGTGGGGTGGTAGCGCCATGTCCCCATGGCCAACTCTGTGAGGTCGCAGGGACAGATCCCAGCGGGATGGGGACACGAGGACAACAGGGACACCCCCCTGTGCCTCGTTAATCCGTGCTGATTAATGAGGGTCCCCGCGTCCCTTGGGCCAGGAGCCAGCAGGTGTTGACGTCACCCCCCCCCTCCGTGCCCCCTCCTGATCCCAAAACCCTCAGAGCCCCCCCCCAGTGTCCCACGGTCCTCCCCACCCCCCACCCCCCCGATCCCAAAAACCTCAGAGCCTCCCCTCTCCTCTTCCCAAATTTATTATTTACACGAGGTCACCGCTTCTGCCATCCCCCAGATTTGGGGTGGGGGGTGAGGATGGTGTGAGCACCCGGGGGGGGGCACGGTGCTGGTCAGCCCCACGTTGTGTGGGGGGTGTATGGGGGGAGGAACAGAGCTGTCTGCTCCTCCTGGGGGGGAATAAATACCACCCGCCCCTCCCCCCGAGGGGCTACTTGGGGCCGGGGGGCTATTTGGGGCTGGGGGGCTGGTAGGGGTCCAGCAGGAGGGAGGAGAAGGTGTTGACTTTGTCGGCCCCGCGCACCTCATGGGGCAGCAGCGGCAGTTTGACGATGTGGAAATCCTCGTAGAGATCCTCCATCTATGGGAGGAGAGAAATGGTAACATCCAGACCCCCCCTTGCCCCCTCCTGGGGTTGGTGAGGGACCGAGAGCCCCAAATCCTGCAGCCAACCCCACACTGCCCCCACAAACCATGCCAACTCCCCAGATCCTTCTCCCCCAGCCCCAAACTTTGGACTGCCCCCAAACTCCCCTCTGTAAATCTCCTTTGTCTTTCTCCAAGCCTGGAGAAGACCCTATCTGCCCCTCCCCCCAAACCGACCCCCACAGCCCCTCTCCCCCTACAGCTGCGGAGAAATCCAAGCTCCAAATTCTGCCTCCCCCACTCCAAATTTTGGTCTCCCCCAAATCCTATTTTCCAACGCAAACCTTTTTTGTCCCTTCCCAAAGCACACAGTGTCCCCCGCTGTCCCCACTCCCCCCATTTTCCCCCTCCCCACCACAGCTGCCCCTCATTTCTGCCCCCCAAATCCACCCCCCTCCTCTTGGCACCTGGTCCAGGTACTTGGCCTGGATCTTGTGCCTGGCCTCGCACATCTTGCAGGGCCTCTGTGGGTCAGGGAAGACGAGTTGGTTCACCACGATGTTGTGGGTGTCGATGCGACACTTTGCCAGCTCCTGGATCAGCCTTTCTGTCTCGTACAGCGACAGGAACTCGGCGATGCACACGCAGATGAACGTCGTCTGCTCCTGTGGGGCCATCAGTGACCCCGTGTGTGTCCCCAGTGCAATCAGCTGCCCCATGCCATCCCCTTCCCAACCCCACAAATCCCATAGGAATGCTCTTGGACAAGCTGGCCTTGGTTTGGCAATATGTGCTCCATGGTATTTTCTATCCCTGTACCCTTACCCCAGCCTCGTTCCATTCGTGTCCCCCTCCACGATGTTCCCACTGCCAGGCACCCCCTGCCAAGTCCCACAACCCCAGGATTCCCATAGGAATGCATCCCCTCCCTGTCGACCCCCACTCCAGTGTCTCCTCCCTGGTGTCCCTCCATCCCACGTGTCCCCTGTGATGTCCCCAGGGTGCCCCCAACGCTGGGGATCTTGCCCAGCCCCAGGATTCCCATAGGAATGCCCACAGACTGGCTCAGCCACACCCCCTCCCTGTTGACCCCCACCCCAGTGTCCCCCTATCCCACGTGTCCCCTGTGATGTCCGCAGGGTGTCCCCACTGCCGGGGATCCCCTGCCCAGCCCCAAGGCAATAGGATTCCCATAGGAATGCAGCCAGCCCTGCTCAGCCTGTTCCCCTCCCCACATCCCCTCCCTGATGGCATTCCCTCCCAGGTGCCACCTCCTCCCCAGTGTCCCCCCCTCCCAGTGTCCTTACAGGGTCCTTGAACTGCTCGCTGACAGAGCGGATGACGGGCAGAGTCTCCTCCAGCTTGGAGGCCAGCTGGTCAGCATTCATGTCCCCCAGACCCAACATATTGCACATCTATGGATGGAGAACAGCTCGGAGATCACCACGGCATCCCCACAGCACCATCCATAGGGTCCCCAAAGCTCCAGCCACACGACCCCCACGCTGCCACCCACCAGGACCCCCCATCCCCCTCCCCAAGCTCTCACCTGAGAGATGAAGGGGCTGATCTGATTCTTGATCTGCATCAGCCGCCCCAGGCCTCGTTCCACGATGGTGGGGAAGTTGAGCAACCGCAGCGTGTGCCCGGTGGGCGCCGTGTCAAAAACCACCACCGAGAAATTCATTCCCTTCACCAACCTGCAGGGCCGAGGGGGGAGCTCAGAGGGGCCACTTGTGGGGTGCTGAGCCCACAGCTCACCCCAAACTCACCTCATCACCTCGGCGTAGCTCATGGCCTCATCGATGCCGGGGAAGGCGCTCATGGCCTCCTGCATCATCTTCTTGCCCATGCTCAGCATGTTGTCCTCCTCAAAGAACTCATCGGGGAGTTCTGCCACTCCCAGGCTGGGGTCGATCTCCTGGGGGGTGTGCTGTTCAGGGGGGGCTCCGTGGAGAGGGGCTTTTGGGGTGGGGGTCCCACAGGGTGGGGGACGCGTGGAGTGGGGGTACCGTAGGGCTGGGGTCCCGCAGGGTGGGGCTCCCATCAGGTGGGGATTTAATGAGATGGGGGTCATGTAAGGTGGGGATCCCACAGAGAGAGGATTACTGTGGGGTGGGGGTGACCCCCCTGCAGCCTCACCATGGCGAAGAGGTTGTCGTAGCCCTTCACTTTGGTGGGGACTTTGGAGAACTTCTGGTCGAAGGCGTCGGAGATGTTGTGTGCGGGGTCGGTGGAGATGATGAGGACGCTCTCACGAACCTTGGACAGCTGCACGGCCAGGCTGCAGCTGCGGGGCGGTGGTGACGGGGGGGGGCAGCCCACAGACCCCCACCCCACAGCAACTCCCACCCCACAGCGACCTCCATCCCACGCTGGCCCCCACCCCACAGCAACCCACCACATATGTATCCCACCCAGCGACCCCTACCCTACAGCGTCCCCCACCCCACAGTGACCCCCCACCACACAGTGCTCTCCATCCCACACGGACCCCCCCACACGGGATCCCCACCGCATACGAACCCCACCCCACGACGACCCCCACCTCACACTAATCCCTACCCCTCGGTGTCCCTCACGCCACAGTCAGATCTCCCACCCCATAGGACCCCCCCAGCCCACAGGGCCCCCTCCCCCCCCCGCCTTGAGGCCCTCAGCGCCGCTCCCCCGCTCGGACCAGGCCCCACACCCCCCCCACCTGCACGTAGTTTTGCCCACGCCGCCTTTCCCCCCCACGAAGATCCATTTGAGGCTCCGCTGCTCGATGATGTTTGCCAGCGTAGGCTCCAGCGGCTCCACGTCGGGCGCATCCTCGAACTCCTCCGCCTCCGGCCCCCATCCACCCGCCGCCGCCATCTTCCCCCTACGCCGCCGCCAGCACTCCCGCTGCGCTGATTGGCTACCGCTCCCCCACCCTTCCACACCTCCGCACTCGGATTGGGCGGTAGGCCCGTCAATCCGCGGAGAGGCGGGGTAATGCCGCGGGTTGCCGGGCAACGCCATCCCATCAGCCCCCGCGCAGGGTGCTGACGTCATCACGCGTCGCCGCGCATTTCCCGGCGTGCCCCGCGGCGGCGGCGGAGGGGGAAGAAGATGGAGGCGCACGGCGATGAGGGGGAGGCCCCGTCGCCGCCTCCCGGGCCCGGCGGCGGTGTGAACGTCTTCGCCAATGACGGCAGCTTCCTGGAGCTGTTCAAACGGAAGATGGAGGCGGAACAGCAGCGGGAACGCGAAGCGGCGGCCGCGGCAGAGGCTACCGGAGGGGCCGGGCCTGGCCCGCACCGCTCGGCCGATGGGGCGAAGAGGAGCGGCGGCGCTCTGGGCTTCGTAAGGACGTGGGGGGCCGCGGCCTCCCCCTGCCCTCCTCCCCGCCCGGGTGCGGCCTCCTCAGAGTCCCTTCCTGAGGGAGGGCCTCGGGCCCCGGTATCACGGGGGTCCTTTGAGGGATGCGGTGACCGCTGGGGCCCTGTGAGCCAAAGTGGGAGGGGGCTTCGGGGTGGAACTGAGCCCATCTCAGCCCTTTTCTTCGGGAGAATCCCGGGCCCGTTTCACAGACAGACTTTCCTGAGAGTCCTGTGGGGCTTTGGTGGGTGCTGCGGCCCTTTGAACCGAAGGAATGCTCGGGGAGGGGGGCACTGAAACCCTCAGTCCTCAAAGAAGCGGGGTGACCCCAATGCCTCTGTACCCCAAAGGGGATTTTTTGGGCTCCTCCCAGCGTTGCCAGCCCCCTTCCCTGAGAAGCTGCCTGTCCGTGGGATGGGATGGATGGACAGAGGGATGCGGCGGCCCTGACGGACGGCCCTCCGGTTCCGTTGTGCAGGGGGTGATGCTGTCCCCGCGTGCGTAACGCTGGCAGTCTTCTGTCCCTTCACCAGGTGGGCAGGAGGCGAGGGGGAAACAAACTGGCCCTGAAGACCGGCGTGGTGGCAAAGAAGCAAAAGACCGACGAGGAGGTAAGGATGGGGGGGAGTGGGGCTGTGACCCCCCACCCCCATCACCTCGGGGCGCCTGTGTGGAATGGGGGATCCCACTCTCTGCTGGGATTTTGGCCCTGTTCCTGAAGCCACGGGGACAAACAGCCACCATTGGGTCCACCCTACCTCATCCCACCAGGGCTGTGCACTCTGCTCTCATTTCCCCCCCGTTGAAGTTCTCGCAGTGCTTCCCTCTCCCAATCCTCTCCAATGCTTCCAGTTTCTCGGTCCTTTTGCACCCCAGTACCCCCATTTCTCCCTTCCCAGAGCTCCCAGTTCTCCCCCCATACGCTCCAGTTCAGTTTCCCAGTGCTCCCTATTCCCCCTCATTATTTTTTTTTCCCCCCTTTTCTCAGGTTTTGACGAGTAAAGGCGATGCCTGGGCCAAATACATGGCAGAGGTGAAGAAGTACAAAGCACATCAGTGCAGTGATGACGACAAAACGCGGCCCCTGGTGAAATAACCACCCCACTCCCAGGACATAATTACTGTACATAATTAATTATTTAAGGGCACAGGCGGCTCCTTCCCGGCGTTTTTATATGTACAAATATATATATCCCCACTGCACCCCAGGACTCTGCCGCCTGTGATGCCTTGGGGGGGGGGTGGGGTGGGGGGCACAGCCCCCTGCCCGCTGCTCACCCCCTCTGCAGGACCCTCACAGCCACGTTCCCCCCCCTTCCCCCTACCCGACTCCGTTTTGGGGTTAAAAGTGGAGAATTGGGGGAGGCTGAGGGGAGAGGTGCTGCTGTTGCTTCATTAAAGATCTCGGAGGTTTTGGAGAGTGTGGTGGTGTTTTTGGGCTGGGGGCTGTGCTGTGGTTTTCCTGCCGAGCTCAGCACTTCTGCTGTCACCATCAGTTTGTGGTTTTGGGGTTCTGATGGTGGGAGGTGATGCCCAAACCTCATTGTGCCCCCTGGAAGCAGTGTCCAAATCCTTTTAGGGGAGGTGGGATGGGGTGATGTTGAGGTTCTCCTCTCCCGGTGCCCCCAGTTTTGTGCCCCCAGTTTCCCACCCCTAACGCAACCTTGTTCCCTTCTCCCAGTGGCTCCAGTTCCCCTGGAGTTCCCCACTTCTCCCCTCCCACTGAAACCAGTTTCCCCATTTGCTGCTCTCCCAGTGCTCCCCGTTCCCTTACTTCACCCATCCCAGTTCTGTCAGTACACCTCAGTCTCTCTTCCCAGTTCTCCCAGTTCCCTCCTCCCACAGCTCCCAGTCCAGCGCTGTAGAACCGGGACGGCGCAGGGCGGGGCCCGAGAGGTGGGAAATGTAGTCCGGAAGTTGAGCGATGCGCTGTGCGCATGCGCAACACCACTTCCGATATAGACCCCCACCTCTTCCGGTATAGACGCAGCCCCTTCCGGTATAAACCCCGCCGCCAGACGCAGGCAGCCCCTCGCGCTCTCACGTGGTCACGTGGTGCGGCGTACGGTGGCCGGCGTGGGTCAGTGCCCGCGTGCCGCGATCCGCGGGCAGCGCCCGGTGCCCCCAGGCCGAGCTCAGCCCTCCGCCCCGGCGCCCCCCCCCGGGCTCGGGAGCGACCCCCGGGAGGTACGGGAAGGAGCGGGGGGGGAGAACGGAGCTTGAGGGGGTGGAAGTGGGCCTGGAACGGGGAAAGGGGCGTGAGGAGGGGGGGGAAGGGGGTCTGTGGGGGTGGGAGGGGCCTGGGGGGGGGGAGTGGGGCCTAAGGGGGGGAGATGGGGGTGGGGGGCGGATCTGGGCCTGGGGGGGGAGTGGGGCCTAAGGAGGGGGGGTGGAGGAGGATCGGGGGGAAGGAAGGGGGGTCGGGGGGGAAATGGGGCGGTCCGGGGGGGTAAATGGGGCTGGGGGGGAAATAGGGCAAGGAGGAGAGGTGGGGGGGTAATGGGGGGTAATTGGGGTCTTATAGGGGTGAAATGAGGGTGGGGGGTTTCGTTGGGAAGTGGTGCTTTAAGGGGGTTCTGAGTGGAGAATTGGGGGAGGATGGGGGTCAACTGGGGGGGCTTTGGGGGTTTGTAGGGGGCCGAGGGAAGGGAATGGGGGGTATCTGCGGATTAATGGGGCTGGGGGGGAAGGGGGGAAACTGTGGGGAGGAGGGGGATTAATTGGGTTTAGTTAATTAAATTAATTAATTAATTGGGGGGGCAGAAACGGGGCCTGGAAGGGGGAGAATGGGGTGTGGGGGAGGAGGAATTGGGGGCAAGGGGGCTGGGAAAGCGGGGAGATGGAAGAGAATGTTGGGGGGTAACTGGGACCGGGAGGGGGGGGGGGATCCGGGGTGGTCATTGGTGCTGTGGGGGGAATGAGGAGAAGGAGAAAAAGTGGGTGGAAGAATTGGGGTTAATTGGGGTCTGGGGGGCACGGGGGGGGTTTAATGCCACCCCCACACCTGAGGTTTCCCCCCAACCCCCCAGGGCCACCGCCATGGACTGGCAGCCGGATGAGCAGGGATTGCAGCAGGTGCTGCAGCTGCTGAAGGACTCGCAGTCCCCCAACACGGCCACGCAGCGCGTCGTGCAGGACGTATCTGCGGATCTGTGGGGCTGCAGTGGGGTCAGCTGGGGGGGGGCGAAAGGGGAGCGTGGGGGGGGTTGAGGTGGGTGGTAGTCCCTGTTCTGCTCCATCTCTTCCCGTCCCTCACCCCGTTCTTGTCCTTTCTTGTCCCAACCTGCTCTGCTCTCTGTCCCTTCCTGTTTTGTCCCTGTTCTTATCCTGTTCCCATCCCATCATCTCATCCCCATCCCTGACCCCATCCTTATCCCATCCCTGGCCCCAATCCCCATCCCCAACTTTGTCCCATCCCTGACCCCATCCTTGTCCCATCCCAAATCCCTGATCCCATCCTTGTCCCATCCCCATCCCTGACCCCATCTTTATCCCATCCTTGTCCCATCCCCATCCTTGACCCCAATCCCTGACCCCATCCTTATTCCGTCCCAATCCCTTATCCCATTTCCTTCCTGCCCCATTCTCTCCCTTCCCTGTCCCATTTCCCCTTCACCCCAGTCCTTTTCCTATTACTTTCCTCTCCCAATCTGTGTCTCATCGTGTCCCCATCCCAGTCCTTATTTCTGTCCTTGTCCCATCCCACACCTCTCCATTCTTTTTCTGGTCCCCTCCCTTTCCCAATTCCTGTTCCATCTCACCTCTGTGCTGTCCCCATACTTTTCCTTGTCCTATCCCATATCAACCCCTGTCCCCATCTGGGTCCATCTGTCCTGCTTTATGCTCTGCCCCCTTCGTGTCCCCACGTCTGTCTGTTTGTCCCCATCCTGTTCCAAACCTTATCCTTCCTCCTCCTGCCCCAATCTGCGTCCCAGCCCCCCGTTCCCATCCTTAACCCCACACCACAGAAACTGAAGCAGCTCAACCAATTCCCCGACTTCAACAACTACCTGATCTTCGTTCTGACCCGCCTCAAATCCGAAGGTGTGTTTGCACCCGGGAGGATGAGGGGGGTGTGGGGGCTGACGGAGCTCACTCAGAGCCCCCCCCCCACCCCAAAACCCACCCACTGACCCCCCCCCAGATGAACCCACGCGGTCGCTGAGCGGCCTGATCCTAAAGAACAACGTCAAGGCTCACTATCAGAGCTTCCCCCCCCCTGTGGCCGAGTTCATCAAGCAGGAATGCCTCAACAACATCGGCGACGCCTCATCCCTCATCCGCGCCACCATCGGTGAGGGGGGGGGAGGAAAGGAAAAACCCCACCCCAAACCCACATCCTGACCCCCCCTTCTCCCCAGCCTGGGAGCTCACTGTGCCCCCCCCCCCCTCCTTATAGGTATCCTCATCACCACCATCGCTTCCAAAGGGGAGCTGCAGATGTGGCCGGAGCTGCTCCCACAGCTCTGCAACCTGCTCAACTCCGAGGACTACAACACGTGCGAGGTGTGGGGCTGGGGGTTGGGGCTGGGGGTGGGGGATTCCGTGTGGGGCTGGGGGGGTCCTGGAGGGTGCTGACTCCCCGTCCGTGGGCACGCAGGGGGCGTTTGGGGCGCTGCAGAAGATCTGTGAGGATTCCTCGGAGCTCCTGGACAGCGATGCGCTCAACCGGCCGCTCAACGTCATGATCCCCAAATTCCTGCAGTTCTTCAAGCACTGCAGCCCTAAAATCAGGTGTGAGAGCGGCAGATTTGGGGAGGAAAAAAAACCAAAATTGAGTTTGGAGGGGCTGGGAGGGACAGGACAGGACTTGGCTCCAGCTGGGGACATGATAAGGGTTAGAGGTAAGGGTGCTGTGGGGAGGTTTAATGTGTTGGAATGGGAGGTGCTGCTTTCATGCCCCCACTACTGGGTTTGATTCACTTTTCTCCCCATTCTTAGACGGACCCAGGCTGAGCAGCCCCCCCTCGTTGTATCCTTGTCCCCTCCCATTCTCTGTGTCCCCAAACCCCACTGGGACCCACTTGATTCCCCCCATTTCCCCCCCCATAACACCCTGGGATTTGGGGTCTCTCCATCCCAGGTGAACACGAGAAGGGAAAATGAGCATTTGGGGTCTGGGGGTGCAACGAGGGGACCCTTCCAGTTCCTTCATTAGTTAATGAGTCCATAACAATCTGTGCCCCCCCCCCTTTTCCCCCCCCCCCTCCAACCAGGTCCCATGCCATCGCCTGCGTCAATCAGTTCATCATGGACCGCGCTCAGGCGCTGATGGAGAACATCGACACCTTCATTGAGGTGGGGGTGGGGAAAACTGGGCTGGGGAGGGTACAGTGGGCTGGGGGAGGGGATGCTGTGTTCAATTTGCCCCCCCCCCCCAGCACCTCTTTGCTCTGGCTGTGGATGAGGACCCCGAAGTGAGGAAGAACGTCTGCCGAGCTCTGGTGATGCTCCTGGAGGTCCGCATCGACCGCCTCATCCCCCACATGCACAGCATCATCCAGGTGGGTGGGGGTGGTTTTGGGGAGGGTGTAGGTGGGGGGGGGGGGGGAGGGGGGCAGCTCTGGGGGCTGAAATTTCCCTCTTCCCCCCCCTCAGTATATGCTGCAGCGGACGCAGGACAGCGATGAGAACGTGGCCTTGGAGGCGTGCGAGTTCTGGCTGACGCTGGCAGAGCAGCCCATCTGCAAGGAGGTGCTGACGTCCCATCTGGTGCAGTGAGTGTGTGTGGGGGGGTCCCATCCCCCTGAACCCCCCCCCCTCTCCCCCAGAGACCCCCAGAGCCCCTCAGCACCTCGTTTCGCCCCCCGTCCCCCTCTCCTCCACCACCTGCAGGCTCATCCCCATCCTGGTGAACGGCATGAAGTATTCCGAGATCGACATCATCCTCCTTAAGGTGAGAGGTGTGGGGTTGGGAGGGGGGTTGGGGGCAGCCCCCCAGCCCAGTGCTGGGACTTACAGCCCCCCCGTGCTGCTACTGGTTTAACTGGGAGCACTGGGAGCTGTGTGGACGTCCCGGAGGTGATGACAGACCTACAGCTGATGGCAGTGATGGCTGCTGTGTTCGTACTGCCTGATCCGGGGGTCCCCCCACTGCCACGGCGCTGTCCCCACAAGGGGGGGGGCGTCCCCCCGTGTCCCCCAAATATCCCCCCAGTGACCCCAAGGTGGCCCGGTAACCCCACAATAACCCCATGTCCCTCAAATATCCCCTTGATATCCCTTCTTATGCCCCCACAATGGCCCTGTGACAGCCCTACATCCTTCCTGATGACCTTATGTCCCCATAATGACCCCGTGACAGCCCCATGTCCCCGTAGTATCTCCCCTGGCATCCCCCCTTTATGCCCCTACAGTGGCCCTATGACCATCCGACATCCTTCCTGAGGACCTTACGTCCCCATAGTGACCCCACAACAACCCATGTCCCCCAAATATCCCCCCAAGATGGCTCAGTAGCTGCATAGCAACTCCTTATCCCCCAAACATCCCCTCGGTATCCCCCCTTTATGCCCCCACAGTGGCTCTGTGACAGCCCTGCATCCCTCCTCATGACTTCTCCCCCCCCCAACCCACCATGGGGCTGACCCCCACTTTTCCCCCCCCCACCCAGGGTGACGTGGAGGAGGACGAGGCCATCCCTGACAGTGAGCAGGACATCAAACCACGCTTCCACAAATCCCGCACGGTGACTCTGCAGCACGAGGAGGAGCGGCCGCCCGACCCCGAGGATGGGGAGGACGAGGACGACGACGACACTTTGTCCGACTGGAACCTCAGTATGGGGGGGCTGCTGTCCGTCTGTCCTCGCCGGGGTGTCTGTCTGACCCCAATCTCCCTGCCCTTTGGGGGTCTCGGTCCGTCCCCCACCCCGTGGCGGCGGATGGGGGATGTTGAAGGGGATGGGGTGTCATTTTGGGGCGTCCATCCGTCCCCACAGCCTTTGCTGGTGGAGGGGATGAGGGATGAGAACAAGGAGGGAAACCCCAAAGCCTTCATCGTGTTCGTACCCACAGACCCTCCTCTGATGGCGCAGTGGGGCGTGAAGATGGCGAGGGAGTCTTTGGGGTGCCATTATCAGGTGTTAATTAATGGGGTGATTGCTGTCCCCATAGGGAAGTGCTCGGCGGCCGCCCTGGATGTTTTGGCCAACGTCTTTCGGGAAGAGCTGCTGCCCCACCTGCTGCCCCTGCTGAAGGAGCTGCTCTTCCACCCCGAATGGGTCATCAAGGAGTCGGGCATTTTGGTGCTGGGCGCCATTGCTGAAGGTCGGAAGGGTCTCTCAGCCCCAGACTCCCCTCCAAACCACCCCAATAGAGTGGGGGTCTCACCCTGCTGTGCCTCCAGGCTGCATGCAGGGCATGGTTGGGGGGTCTCTCAGCCCCAAACCACCCCAATAGAGTGGGGGTCTCACCCTGCTGTGCCCCCAGGCTGCATGCAGGGCATGGTGCCCTACCTACCGGAGCTGATCCCACACCTGATCCGCTGCCTGGCTGACAAGAAGGCCTTGGTTCGCTCCATTGCCTGCTGGACGCTGAGCCGCTACGCGCACTGGGTTGTGGGGCAGCCCCCCGACCTCTACCTGAAGCCCCTCATGACTGAGCTGCTCAAACGTATCCTGGACAGCAACAAAAGGGTGCAGGAGGCGGCCTGCAGGTGAACCCCGGGGACCCCAAATCCCCCTCAACCCCCTTTTTTTTTTTTCTTTGGGGGGGAGGAGAGGGGGGTGATGACAGTTTGTGATGCGTTGAGTTCGCTGTGATGCTGCTGTATTCGTACTGTCTGACCCCAACATCCCCACAACGACCCCATGTCCCCCAAATAGCCCCCCTTTATGCCCCCACAATGGCCCTGTGACTGCCCTACATCCCTCTTAATGACCTTATGTCTCCATAGTGACCCCACAGCAACCCTGTGTCCCCCAAATATCCCCTCCCAGTGACCTCATGGTGCCTCATTAACACCACGACAGCCCCATGTCCCCCAAATACCCCCCTGCCATCCTCCTTTATGCCCTCCGATGGCCCCGTGACAGCCCTACATCCTTCCTAGTGATCTTATGTCCCCATAGTGACCCCATGACAGCCCCACGTTCCTCTCACATTCCCCCTACTGACCCCCCGACAGCCCTCTGATCCCCCAGTGACCCCACGATGGCCCCGTGTCCCCCCCAGCGACCCTCTGACAACCCCACATCCCTCCCCACGACCCCATGATGGCCCCACATCACCCCTAGGGGGCAACCATCTCAGCCTTATGGGGCCACTGACTCTGCCCCCCATATCCCAGCGCCTTCGCCACGCTGGAGGAGGAGGCGTGCACCGAGCTGGTCCCATATCTCAGCTTCATCCTGGACACGTTGGTGTTTGCCTTTGGGAAATACCAGCACAAGAATCTGCTCATCCTCTACGATGCCATCGGGACTTTGGCCGACTCTGTGGGGCATCACCTCAACCAGCCGGTACGCTGTGGGGGTTTGGTCTTTTGTTGGCCCTTTTTTGGTCCTTTTCTGCCCTATTTTTATTGCCCGGGATCAGTGATGATGTTGCACAACAGACATTCGAATCCTGAACTGCTGTGTGGATCCCAATGGTCTGATGGTCCCTGGGCTGAGTGGGGAGCAGCCCCATATCTCCCCTGCCCCCAGTATCCCTCCTAATAACCCCATGGTGGTTTTATGTCCCCCACGAAGGCCCCACGTCCCCCCAGTGACCCTGTGTGACCCCTCCAATGACTTTGTGATAACCCCATGTCCCATTTCATGACCCCACGATTGCCCTCTGTGTCCCCACTGACCCCATGACAACCCCATGTCCTCCTTAATGACCCCATGACTGCCCTGTGCGCCCCTTCATGACCCCATGACAACCCCACGTCCCCATTTCGTCCCTCCTGAAGACCCCACGATGTTCCTGTGTTCCCCATAATGACTCCACGATGGCCCCGTACCTCCGTAACAGTGCCACCCCCACCCCATGGTGTTGTCCTCTCCCTTCCCCACCCCAGGAGTACATCCAGAAGCTGATGCCCCCCCTTATCCAGAAGTGGAACGAGCTGAAAGATGAGGACAAGGATCTCTTCCCACTGCTGGAGGTGCGCTGCGGCGGGGGGAGAATGCAGGTCAGACCCCCCCCCACGCCAGGAAATGCCCCCACCCCACACACAGTGCCTCCCTTTCCCCCTTAGTGCCTCTCCTCCGTGGCCACAGCCCTGCAGAGCGGCTTCCTGCCCTACTGTGAGCCCGTCTACCAGCGCTGCGTCACGTTGGTGCAGAAGACATTGGCTCAGGCCATGGTGAGAGGCAGCCCCGTGCTCCTGGGGTGGGTTGTTTGGGATTTTGGGGAAGGGGGGGGGGTGACAGGCTGCTGTTCCCCCTCAGATGTACAACCAGCACCCCGATCAGTACGAGGCACCCGATAAGGACTTCATGATCGTGGCACTGGATCTGCTGAGCGGGCTGGCAGAGGGGCTGGGCTGCCACGTGGAGCAGTTGGTGGCCCGCAGCAACATCATGACGCTGCTTTTCCAGTGCATGCAGGTGAGGGGGCGGGAGGGGGGGGCAGCCCTTGAGACCCCCACCCTGAATTTAGGGCCACATCCTCATGGGGAATGCAATGTCCCAATGCAGGACACCATGCCTGAGGTACGGCAGAGCTCCTTCGCCCTTCTTGGAGACCTCACCAAAGCCTGCTTTGTGCACGTCAAACCCTGCATCGGTGTGTAGCGGGGCTGGGGGGGCCCCCAGGTCTTAGAAACCCCCCCGTGAAAGAATGGGGACACCGTCCAAAAATGGGGTGGGGGGGACCCAACCTTAACCCTGCATCCTCCCCCTCCCCCCAGCTGAGTTCATGCCCATCCTGGGTACCAACCTCAATCCCGAGTTCATCTCCGTCTGCAACAACGCCACGTGGGCCATTGGGGAGATCTGCATGCAGATGGGTGAGTGCCCCCTCCTGGACCCCCCACCCCCACCCCCGGGACTTCTCCCCCCCGCTTCCTAAACTTGACACCCCCTCCCCTCCTCACCCCCTTTTTGGCAGGGGCGGAGATGCAGCCCTACGTCCAGATGGTGCTGAACAATCTGGTGGAGATCATCAACCGCCCCAACACCCCCAAAACGCTGCTGGAGAACACAGGTGAAGGGCTGGGGGGGAGGGGGCAGAGGGGGGCTGGGGGGTTAATTTGGGTAAGGGGCGGGGGGAGGAGGAAGGTTGCCATGTCCCAGAGCTGTTCCCAAAACTGTCCCCCCCCCTTCATCCAACAGCCATCACCATCGGGCGTTTGGGCTTCGTCTGCCCGCAGGAGGTGGCCCCGATGCTGCAGCAGTTCATCCGCCCCTGGTGAGTATTATGGGGTGTGTGTGTGTGGGGGGGGGGTTATGGCTCCTCCCCGTGTTCCCCAGTGAGGTCTGACCCCCCCCTCCCCACCCCCCAGGTGCACCTCCCTGCGCAACATCCGTGACAACGAGGAGAAGGACTCTGCGTTCCGTGGGATCTGTGTGATGATCGGGGTGAACCCCGGCGGTGTCGTGCAGGTTTGGGGGGGGGTTTCCATTATTTCACCTCATTTCCCCTCCTCCCACCCCCCGTCTTCTTCTGACCAGTTTTATACCCTCCTCGCCCCCCCCCTCCTCCAGGATTTCATCTTCTTCTGCGACGCGGTGGCATCGTGGGTGAGCCCCAAGGACGACCTGAGGGACATGTTCTATAAGGTCAGTGGGATTTGGGGGCGGTGTGAATGTCCCCCCCCTCCACACACACACAATTTATTGACACCCCCCCCTCATTTATTGACCCCCTCCTCAGATCCTGCACGGCTTCAAGGACCAGGTGGGTGAGGACAACTGGCACCAATTCTCAGAGCAGTTCCCTCCGCTGCTCAAGGATCGCCTGGCGGCGTTCTATGGGGTGTAAGGCGGACGCAGGCACCGGGACCAGGTGGGGCATGGAGGAGTTTCCCCCCCCCCCACAAAAGAAACCTCCATCCTCCCCCCACGACCACCCACCCCATGAACCCCAAAAACCCCTGCCTCCCCCTTTCCTCACCGCTCCCCGGGTCCTTTTGGGGTACGGATGGATGCTCCGCACCTAAAAAATCCCCCCACCCCCCAAAAATCCTACGGACTCCTCAGGCTGCCCAGTCCCTGAATGACCCCCGCAATTCCTGAGACCCCCCCCCTTTTCTTTGCAGGTCAGCGGCGCTGTCAGGACGGCAGTCGGAGCAGATGGCCCCCGGGGGGAGGGGGGGGGTCGGGAGGAGCCCCCCCGGGCCCAGCCCCAGCCACTGCGGGGGGGCCCCAGATCTGTACCCCCCCTCCTCGGGGGGTGGGGGGAGGGGAGGCAGTGGGGGGGTGGGGGGTGGTCGGGGCCCCCCCCCGAGGTAGGTTTTGGGGTGGAAAACGCAAAAATTGGAGCAAAAAGGGGCCAACGCGGGGTGTCCCCCCCTTCTTTTTTCCTCTCTACGCTGCCCCCCCCCCTTCCAACGCATGGCGCCCCTCCCCCACGTAGGGACACGTAGAGACCCCCTGAGGTGGGGGGGGCGGTGGTCGATGCCCCCTCCCCGCGTTTTTTGCCCGTTTTGTTCCGTTTTTTACCGTTTACAAAAGGGGGGGGGGCGGGGGCGGGAGGGAGGAGGAGGACGGGAGGGGCGCTGGGGGGGGGCGCTGGGAGGGGGGACCCGGGGAGGGGGCGGGCCCTGGTGTCGGGGGGAGGGGGTTCCCACCTTCCCCCTTATTTCCTTCTCGGCAATGAATTTCCTTCATCATCCGCGCGGCTCTGAGCTCTTCATTACGCGGCGGGGGGGTGGGGGGTGGGGGTGGGGTGGACGTGCAGTGCTGGGGGGGGGGGGGGGGGCGGCGGCTTGGAGGGCATCGTTTCCTCAATGGCGCGGCAATAGGACGGCCGCACGTGGCCGCTTTCCGGCGCTTTCTGATGACGCACCGGGCTGCTGTCTTGTTTCTTCCGTCGGCTTCGGGTGACGTCAGTGGGCGCCGCTTCCGGGTTCCGTTTTAGGGGCGGCGCGCGTTGATGACGTAGTCATCGCGGCGCCTTCTGATGACGTCAGTGGGCGGTAGCCCCGGAAGCGCATCTCCCTGTGGTCGTGGAGACGGGGACGCGGCGGGGCCGGGCCCGGTACCGGGACGTGGGGGTGGGTCGGAAACCGAACCGGGGAGGGGCGGGGGGTCGTGGTGTGGGAACCGGGCGGCGCGAGGGCGGCTTCGGGCTGCGGTAACGAATGTCGGGGCGCTGCGGTAACGGGGATCGAGGACCGGGCCCGGGGTTCGGCCCGTTTCTGGCCCGGTTCCGGTGACCCCGCGCTCCCCCGCAGCCATGGAGGAGCCCCCCGCCGCCGACCCCCGCGCTCAGGAGTTCGCCGATCGCCTGCGGGGCCCCGCGAGCTCCCCGGACCCCGAACCCGAACCCCCCCCGGCTCCGGATCCCCCCCCGGTGTCCGTTCCTCCGCCCCTCCCGGCCCCGAGGCGGCCGTCACCCACCGGAGGGGTTCCGGGCGGGGGGCTGCTGGCGCTGCCGCTGGAGCTGCTGCTGCGGATCTGCGGGTTCCTCGCGGCACGGGAGGTGCGGGCGGTGCTGCCCCGCGTCTGCCGGGCGCTGCGGGACGTGTCCCGCGATGCTGTGGCGTGGAGGGTCCGGTTGCGGCGGAGGGCGAGGGGGGTGCTGCCAGTGCTGGAAGGTGAGGGGGGTTACGGGGCGGGGGTTTATGGGGTGGGAGGGGTTTGGGGGGGCTGCGTGTGCTGGAAGGTGAGGATGGGGGGGTGGGAGGGGGTCTGCCTGTGCAGGTAGGTGGGGGGAGGGGCTGAAGGGTTGTAGGGAGTGGAGTTGGGGAGGTTTGGGGGGTTTATGGGGTGGGGGTTATGGGGAGGTTCTGTCTGTGCTGGAAGGTGAGGGGGGGTTGTGTGGGGGGATTATGGGGTGGGTGGTTATGGGGGGGATCTGCCTGTGCTGGAAGGTGGGGGGGAGGGGGGTGATGAGGGGGTTGGACCGTGCTGGAATGTGGCTGTGAGGGGCTTATGGGGAGTATGGGGGGGGCAGGAAGGTGACCCCCATACAGTTGGAGGGGAGGAGTGGGGCACTGTGGGGATGTGGGGGCCCCCTCCCACCTCCTTGTGGCCCACTGGAGACCCCCTGCCCCCCTCTATTTCCCCACGTTGACCCACCCCACATATATTATTTCCCCCCCCCCATATATATTATCCCCACCCCACAGAGAAGGACTTTGACCCCGCGGCCGCCTGTGTGGAGCTGGAGGAGCACCTGCAACGCTGGGGGGGTGGGGGGGCTGCCATGCGCCATTTCTCCCTCGACCGCGGCCACTTTGCCTCGGTGGACACCGTCCTCCTCCTGCAGGTTTGGAGGGGGGGGCACGGCCCTAAATGTATGTGTGGGGGGGGAGGGGTGTGGGGGGTCACCTCAAGGGTGGTCCCCCTCCCTCCCTCCCCCTCCTTTATTCCTTTCTTCATCCATAGGGGGGGACCCTCTGTGTTTCGGGTGCCCGTGACCGCACGGTGAATCTGTGGGATCTACGGCACCTGGGGGGGGCACAAAGCGGCCCTGCAGTGAAAGCTTTGGGCAGCGAGCCGGGGGGGACACACAAGGTGGGATATAGGATATAACCCCCCCCGCCCCCCCTTCCCCCAGCCCTGGAACCTCCATTCGTTTTTCCCCTTTGGAACCTTTTTGCCCCGTTAGGACCAACCCCTGTTGCTCCTCTGGGTAGATTTGGGTTCCTCGTTGCCCCCCCTCATGGGGGTGTTTTGTGGACCCTTTTGTGACCCCCCCCCCCCACACTCATCTCCTGCAGGGCTGGGTTTGGTGTTTGGCTGCCGCTGGGACCACGCTGTGCTCAGGCTCATGGGACAGCACTGTGAAACTGTGGGACCTGGAGGCAGAAGGGCAGCAGTGTGGGGAGATCAGGTGGGGCTGGGAGCACCGGGAAGAGAGAATTAGGGTTTTTTGGGGGGGGTCACGCTCACCTTTTTCTCCCCCCCTCCCCCCCATACAGGGAGAGGGCAGCAGTGCTGTGCCTCTCCTTCTGCCCCGATGCCATCATCACAGGAACCTACGACAAAACAGTGGCTGCGTACGACCCGCGGGGTGAGTCCTGCCCCACACATATGGGGCTGCAGCAGCACTTGGGGGTCAGGGCTCTCACCCCTTCCCCCCCCACACACACCCCACAGCAGCCCCCCAGGCCCCGGTGCGATCCTACAAACCCCACAGCAGTGCAGTGCTGGCGTTGGCAGCTGACGATCGCCTCATCATATCCGGGAGTGAAGACCGAACCCTCGTGGTCATCGACCGCCGTGCTGACGGAGTCCTGCAGCGCCTGCAGGTGGGGCTGACCCCCCCGAAAAGCGTGGGGCTGACCCCCCCAAAAAGCGTGGGGCTGAGGGTTCCATTCCCCTCCAACCATTCACGGTTTGGGGTCTGAGAATCGACGTTTCAAGGCTGGGTTTGGGAGTGGGGGTTTGGGGTGTAGCACTGTTGCCCCCCCACGCTCCCCACTTTTTCTCCCCACACCGCTCACCCCATAACGCCGCGTTTTGCCCCATAGCTGCAGCATTACCTCCTCTCCATGTCGTATCGGGGGACGCAGCTCTGGGCTGGGGACAACCAGGGCCGAGTCCACGTCTTCGGGAACAGCGAGGGCCGCTTCCGGGCAGAGCGGGTATAGGGCCGTCTATAGGGCCATATATAGGGCTGGGGGGGGGTGAGGTTGTCTTTGGGGTTCTAACCCTCCCCTCACTGCCCCCATTGCAGCGCTTTGATGTAGGGCACCGCCTGCAGATCACAGGGCTGTGGCAGAACGAAGGATCTTTGTACACCACCTCCACTGACCGCACCATGCGGGTGAGGGACCCCAACCTCATGTGGTGACCCCCCGCCCCCCAATGCACTGGGATTATGGGGTTGGGGTACATGGGGCCTACGTGGTGCCCTCCCCCCATATCTTCATGGGGAGGAGGAGGAAATGGCACCTCTGTTACAGATCCACGTCCCCACGGATCCGCCCCGCACCATCTGCTCCTGGACACACGACGATGTTCTCAATGGGGTAAGGGGGGAGGTGGGGGGGGCCCCACACATTTCCCTTCTTGGATCCCCCATTCCTCCCCATCCCCCCCCATTTCCTCCCCAGATCAGCGTGGAGGGCGATGTGGTGGCGGCCGCCTCCGGGGGTCTCTCAGTGGAGGTGTGGAAGTTCGGAGGCTGAGTGTGGCTGTGTGACCCCCCCCAGGAATGGGGGCTCTGCCCCTCAACCCCAACCCATGGCTGGAGGTGGGACCCCCCCCGAGGGCAGAGGGGTCCCCAAGGGCACAGAGCGGCCCTTTGTGCGAGAATTAAAGGGATTTGGCTGGAGGTGCGTGGCTGTGTTGTATCTGGAAACACGGGAGGGGGTGGGATGCTGTGGGTTTGGGGTCAGGGCTTGGAATTATGGGGGTTAGGAGCGGGGTTTTTGCCGTAGTGCGTCGGGATTTGGGGTTTCAGTGTTCGGGACTTAGAAAGAGCTTTCTGTGGTTTGACGCTTCGCTGTCTGGCGGCTTTTGTTCCTCAGCGGCCACTATTCCCTCTTCAAGATGGCGGCGCTCAGCCGTACGTCCGTGCCGTACAACAAGATGGCGGCGCTCCGCCGTCCATCCGTACAACAAGATGGCGTCACGCGGCCATCCGGCGCCGCCACCGCGCAGGGCGGGGGGGGGGGGGGGGGGGGGGGGGGGGGGGGGGGGGGCGGCCCAAGATGGCGGCGCCCATGGGGCCCACGGAGCTCAGCGGCCCCGCGGAGGAGCCCCCACCGGGGGAGGCCCCGGCCGCCGCCCTCCGCGCGGTGCTGAAGCGCAGCGCTCCGCTCCCCTCGCAGACCCTCCCGGTGCGCGGTTACGACTTCGCGGACGGCCCGGATCCAGGCGCGGTGCTGCGTTCGTTCCTCACCACCGGCTTCCAGGCCACGAGCTTCGCGCGGGCGGTCGCTGAGATCCGCCGAATGGTGGGGGCGGGGGGGGTCGTAACGACTGCAGGGAGCGGGGGGCTATGGGGGAGGGGTCATTAAGGGGGTCGTAACGACGGTATGGTGGGGGGGAGCTATGGGGGGGCCTTGGGGGGGTCGAACGACTGCACGGTGGGGGTGGCGGGTCGTGGGGGGCTACGAGAGTCGGGGGGGTCCTGGGGGGTATCGCCCCCCCCCGCCCTTACCGGGTCCATCCCTGCAGATCTCTGCCAAAATGGAGCCTCTGAGCGCGGCGGAGCGCAGCCGGGCTGAGCTGGGGGGGGCCGGGGGGGCGGCTTCGGGCTGCACCATTTTCCTGGGCTTCACCTCCAACCTCATCAGCTCCGGGGTGAGGGAGAGCATCCGCTTCCTCGTGCAGCACCGCATGGTAGGGGGCAGGGGGGGCCCTGGGGGGGTCCTGGGGTACAGAGATACGATACAGGGTTATGAGGGGGGTCCTCGCTGTGTTGAACTTGTCCCCCTTCAAGCATCGGAGGAGTAAAGAAATCCTGGGGGGGGTCCGGGGGGCCTCAGGGGGGTACCAGGGTACAGAGATGTGATACAGAGTTATGGGGGGGTTCTCATTGTGTTAACCCCCCAACCCTCGGGGTGGTAGTGGGGTCCTGGGGGCACCCTGGAGCAGTGTGTAATGGTATGGGGGGGATTGGGGGGGGCGGGGGGTCCCTCTTATGTTCCTTTCTGATGTGGGTGGGGGATCCTGGGGGTCCCCGAGGTGTCCCAATGTCCCCAGGGTTGTCCTGTGCGATTCCTCTGTGCTGCCCCCAATTCTTTGGGGTTCCGCCCTTTCTGGTTCTTTGGGGGGGGGGGTTGGGTCTCGATGCTGTTTCTGAGGGTCTCTGAGACCCCCCCCCCTCCGGCAGGTGGACGTGGTGGTGACAACGGCGGGCGGCGTGGAGGAGGATCTCATCAAATGCCTGGCACCCACCTACGTGGGGGACTTCAGCCTGAAGGGCCGGGAGCTGCGCCAGAACGGCATCAACCGGTGTGGGGGGCACCCAGGGGGGGCAGTGAGGGGGGATAGTGGGGGGCACGGGGGGGTCTGAGCACAATCCTCCCCCTTTTCCCCTCCCCCCTTCCCCAGGATTGGAAACCTGTTGGTGCCCAATGATAACTACTGCAAGTTTGAGGATTGGCTGATGCCCATCTTGGATCAGATGGTGGAGGAGCAGGAGACACAGGTGGGGGAGGGAGGGGGGAATATGGGGGGGGTGGGGGCATTTGGGGGGAGGGGGCATTTTGGGGGAGAATGTGGGGTCACCAAGGGGGGGTGGGATCAGCTGGGGGGAGGATGTGGAGTCATCTGGGGGGGCATGGGTCATTCGGGGTGGGGGAGGGAGGGTCACTTGGGAGGGTCTGGGGGGGGGGTCAGCTGGTGGGGGGATGTGGGGCCACTGAGGGGGGGGGGGTCACTTGGGGGGCATTGTAGGTCACCTTTGGGGGGATGTGGAGTCACTTGGGGGTCCCACAGGGCGTGAGGTGGACGCCATCACGGATGATTGCACGTTTGGGGAAGGAAATCAACAACCCCGAGTCAGTGTGCTACTGGGCTCAGAAGGTATGGGGCATCCCTGGGGGGGGGGGTTCCCCATGCTGCCCCCCCCCCCGGTGTCACCACCCCCCCCTCCCCAGAATGACATCCCAGTGCTGAGCCCGGCGCTCACCGATGGCTCCTTGGGGGATATGATCTTCTTCCACTCCTACAAACACCCAGGCTTGGTGCTGGACATTGTGGAAGGTGAGTTTGTCCCCACGGGGGGGGGGGGGGACGGGGGCAGCAGGACCCCCCCTCCCCCAATGACAGCTGTACCTCCCCCCCACCCAGACCTGAGGCTCATCAACACAAGAGCTATCTTCGCCCGGAAGACGGGGATGATCATCCTGGGGGGAGGATTGGTGAAGCACCACATCGCCAACGCCAACCTCATGGTGAGGGTGGGGGCTGTGGGGGTCAGCGGGGAAGGGGGGGGCAATAGGGACCCTCTGCCCTCATTCTGCCCCCCCTCCCCACAGAGGAATGGCGCTGATTTCTCAGTGTATGTGAACACAGCACAGGAGTTTGATGGGTCTGACTCCGGGGCGCAGCCGGATGAGGCCGTGTCGTGGGGGAAGATCCGAATGGATGCCACACCGGTGAAGGTGGGGGCACAGGGGGGCATTTTTGGAGGACTGGGGGGGGGACACGAGGGTCTCTCACCCCTCTCCTGCTGCAGGTCTATGCTGATGCCTCGCTGGTTTTTCCGCTGCTGGTGGCGGAGACGTTTGCACAGAGAGCAGCCGACTTCCCAGTGCCGACAGAGGGGGACTGAGCTGCCTGTGAGGAGGGGGGGGTAACACCCCCTGGGGGGGCTGAGCCTACAGCTGGGGGGGGTCAGGACCCTCACTCTGGGGTGTTGAGCACCCCCCCTGGGCAGGCAGGGCTCTGGTATTGTCCCTCCATCCCCACAACCCATCTATCCATCCCTGCGCTTCTATTTATTTTGGCATCAATAAAGCACTGCGGTGTCTCCCAGCTGCAGGGTTTATTTTTGGGGGTCCTGGGGGGCACGGAGGAGACTCCCCCCCCTCCCCCGAGTTGTCACGTGGTTGTGGAGTCCCCTTCAAAGCCGTCCTCACGCCACAGCTGCACACAGCCCTCGGTGGCAGCCAGCAGGCAGGGCAGGGTGGGATGGAAGGCGATGGACTGCACCACTCCGCGCCCGACGGGCAGCGTCAGCGCCAGGGAGCCCTGTGGGGAGGGGGGGAAATATGTGGGGTGGGGGGCGAGGTGGCAGGGCAGGGGGAGGTGTATGGGGGTGGGGGGGGCTAACCTCCACCAGGTCCCAGAAGTAGACATTGCCATCCTCGGAGGCGCTGCCCACGTGCGTGTCCTGCTCGCTCAGCACACAGTCCAGGCGGTACGATGTGCTGCGGTGCCCGGTGTACCTGCAGGGTGGGAGGGGGGTCAGAAGGGGTCTTATGTGACTCCAACCCCTCCTGTAGCCCCCCGAACCCCTTCCATGACCCCCCTCAACATCCCCCCCCCCAGCTCTCACTCGCCCAGCATCTCGCCCGTCTCCTTATCCAGCAGGCGCAGCGTGGAATCCAGGCTAGCAGCCAGCACGCACTGCCCATCCTTGCTGAAGCAGACACTGGTGATGGGGCCTGAAAGAAGTGTGGGGGGGGGGATTTTGGGTGTTCCCCCCCTCGCCCCCATTGCTTTGTGTCCTCCAATCTCCCTCCAGTCGCCCTCCCCATCACTCACTCCCCACGTAGTCAGAGTAGAGCTGCCCCACACGCAGATCGTAGCGTCGCACGCGGCCGTCCACAGAGCTGTGGGGATTTGGGGAGGGGGGATTTAGCATCGGGGGGGGGTCTCAGTCCCCACCCCTGTGGTTTCTGTCCCCCCCCCCTCACCCTGTCAGGATTTCACTGGCTGACAGCTTCAGGCTGGAGATGCCATCCTTGGCCTCATCCAACACCTGCACGGGGTCGGGGCGGCGCGAGCGGCAGTCCCAGCAGCGCACTGTGGAGTCGATGGAGCCTAAAGGAGAGGGGGGGAGATCAGATTGAACCCCCGGGGGGGGGTGAGGGGATGTCAGGATGGCGGGACAGCGGTGGTCTCTCCTCACCAGACACAATGATGGTGGCCTCCTCGTTGAACTGCACACAGTTGACTTTCTGCAGGAGGCACGTAGGGTGGGTGCTGTGGGTTGGGTGCCGTGGGCAGGGAGGGGTCCCATCCCACTGCACCCCCCCATAACACTCACCCCTGCATGTCCGCGGTACCTGCGGACTACTTGCCCACTGGCCACATCCCACAGCACCACAGCCTTGTCAGAGCCACAGGAGCAGATCTGGCTGTTATCAAAAGATCTGCGGAGGTCACAGACACCCCCGTCAGGCTCTGGGGTGGCTCCCTGCGGGGTGGGTGGGGTCCCGTTTCTTTTCCCCCTCCCACTTACCCGGCGGCGTCCAACACCTCGTAGCCGTGGCCCTGGTAGCTGCGCAGCGCTGTGCCCTTGTGTGGGTTCCACAGCTTTAAGGTCTTATCGCTGCCGCACGTCAGGCAGTAATTGCCGTCCACTGCGTGTGGGCACCCCGAGAACGGCCGTGTGAGGGACGGGGGGGCCGCCGCGTCCACCCGCCGCACCGCCGGGATGGGAACGGAGCCTCCCCCGTCTCGCTCCCAGCGCCGTTTCCGCTCTCACCGTTGAAGCGCACGGCGCGCACTGCTCCCTGCCCGCACTCGATGGTCCGCACGTGCTTCCGGGGCAGCTCGGGTCGGGCGGGCCGAGGTCGCGGGAACGCCATGGCTGTACCGGGATGGAACGCACACTGCAGGTGGCGGTGGCGGAAGTTCAAATAACCGCGCCGGAAGCTGGCTGCCGGACACTTCCGATGAACACCGGAAGTTTGTGGCTAAGCTGAAGGATACTTCCGGCTGCAACACAGGAAGTTCACATCTGGGCATCCTCAGTAGCAGCGCCGGAAGCGGGCTGAAGGATACTTCCGGCAACCACCGGAAGTTTACACCTGCGCACTCCCAGTAACGGCGCCGGAAGTGAGTGCTGACCACCCGCAATGGCGGACCCGCGGCGGCCCGCGCGGGTTACGCGGTGAGAAGGAGGGGGCACCGGGGGGGGGTTCGGGTCAGGGCTCCCCTTCCCCGCTCACGGCCCCGCCCGCAGGTACAAGCCGCCCACCACCGAGAGCAACCCGGCGCTGGAGGACCCCACGCCGGACTACATGAACCTGCTGGGCATGGTGTTCAGCATGTGCGGGCTGATGCTCAAGGTGCGGCACCGGGCTGGTGGGGAGGGGGGGAAATGAACCGGGAGGGAGCTACGGAACCGGGCAGGGCTGCAGGGTGAGAAAATCAGGACCTAGGCTATACGGGGAACGAGCCGGTGAGACTCGGGGGAAGTGGGGAGAATTAGAAGCAGCACTGGGATGGGGGGGATCGGCACCAGGACCGGGCCAATGGGAGAGTTGAGAGCTGGGAGGGCTGGGGAGGGAGAATCGGGGCTAAAATAAAACTGGGACTCCCTGGGGGGGATCCATCAGGGCCAGGATTCGACTGGGAAGGAGCTACTGAGGCCAGCACTGCATCGAATGGTGCACAGGAATCAAGACTGGTCCAGGAAGGAAATACCCGGAACACACTGAGCTGTGGGAGGATGCTGGGGGGCACCAAGGTGGGAATGGGAGGCATTGGGGTGGGAATGGGGCACTGAGATGGGACTGGGGTTGTTGGGACCAGGCAGGGTTGAGAGGGCACCGAGAAGGACCTGCCAGGCCTGCCATCGATCTGGGGGAGTTGCTGTCACCATTCCTACCATTTGGGGTCTGTTGGGATTCTCACGGGCGTCCCCTCCTGGTGCTGCAGCTGAAGTGGTGCGCCTGGATCGCTGTCTACTGCTCCTTCATCAGCTTCGCCAACTCACGCAGCTCTGAGGACACAAAACAGATGATGAGCAGCTTCATGTGAGCACTGAGGATGGGGAGGTGGGGCAGGGAGGGCACACTGGGAAGTTTCCTTGCCCTGACGCTGCTTTCCTTCCCCACAGGCTCTCCATCTCGGCCGTGGTGATGTCCTACCTGCAGAACCCACAGCCCATGTCCCCTCCGTGGTGACAAAAAGGGCTCCTGCTTCGGGGCTGTGACAATAAACGGGCGGCTGTGGGGGCTGAGCTGCTGTCGTTGTGGGTTCACCTACCTCCAAGGGTTCGGCTCTGCTGCAAAGGGAATGAGGCCATTCTGGGAGGTTTGGGGGGAGCTGAAGGGATCACAAAAAGGGGGGATCCGTGGGGCTGAGGGACACCCGGGCCCAGAGGCGGTGCCTGCTGCGCTCCTCGCTGCGCGCTCTGCTCAGTTCTTTCAGCTTCTGTGAGAAGCCTCGTTTCATGACAACTCGGCACCCTATTGGGGAAGGATGTTGTCAGTCTAGTTTCCCCACCAATCGCCTGCTGGCGGGGGTGGGGTTTTGGGATCTGAGGAGAAGCGCTTCGAGCCTCGCAGTAACTCGACGCCCCATTGGAGGAGAAGACGGACCTCTCCGCCAATCGCGTGCCTACAGGGGCGGGGTGAGGAGCTGTGAGGAGAATCGTTTCCCGCCTCAAAGTTTCCCGACGCCCCATTGGAGGAGAGAGTTGTCAGTCTCGCTCTGCCAATCGCGTGCCGGCGGGGGCGGGGTTTGGAGAACCGTTGATAACGGAAAACCGTAGGGTGTCGCACTGACACCGCCTACAACGAATCAGAGCGGGGCGCGGTGCCGCTCTGGCCGCCTATTGGCTCTCCTTCGCCGAGTAGGCGGGGCGGAACGAAGGGTCGCCCCTCCCCCCACCCTCGGGTCACGTGAGCAAGCGGTCACATGATCTCGCGCTCGAACGGCATGGCGGCGGTCCGGGCGGTGCTGCTGCTGTGGGCGGCGGCGGCGGCGGCCGCGGGCTGCGGGTATCAGGTGGGGGGGGGCACTGGGATGGGAATGGGGGCAGCGAGGTGGGATTGGGCGGCACTGAGGTGGGATTGGGGGCACTGAGGAAGGAATGGGGGGCATTGGGATGGGATTGGGGGCACCGAGGTGGGATTGAGGGGCATTGGGGTGGAAATAGGGGCGCTGAGGTGGGATTGGGGGGCACTGGGATGGGATTGGGGGCACCGAGGTGGGAATGGGGGCAGCGAGGTGGGATTGGGGGGCACTGGGATGGGATTGGGAGGCACTGAAGTGGGATTGGGAGGCACTGAAGTGAGATTGGGGGGCACGGGGATGGGAATGGGGGCACTGGGATGGGTATGGGGGCACTGAGGTGGGAATGGGGGGCATTGGGATGGGATTTGGGGCACTGAGGTGGGATTGGGGGGCATTGGGGTGAGAATTGGGGCATTGGTATCGAAATGGGGGGCATTGAGGTGGGAATTGGGGTGTTGGGATAGGATCGGGGGCACCAAGGTGGGAATGGGGGCATTGGGATGGAACTGGGGGGCATTGGGATGGGATTGGGGGCACTGGGGAGGGGGGGTCCCTGCTGCCACTGCGCTGTGCCCCGCTTTGTCCCCGCCCCCATTTGTGGTCACAGCCGGATTTATGGGTTCTGCTTTTCTCTCCCCGCCCCCCAACGCATGGTTTCCACTGGACATGTGTGGCAGGGAGGTGTTTTTTTTGGGGGGGGGGGAGGTTTTGGGGGTGTCACAGTCCCATATGTGTTCCCTCCTCCCCCTTCTACCTGCAGTCCTGCCCCCCCACACGCCCTGGCTTCCTGAACGTGCACCTCGTGCCCCACACACACGACGATGTGGGCTGGCTGAAAACAGTGGATCAGTATTACTATGGCGGTGTGTGACCCCCCCCCAGGGCTGCCCCCCTCCCCATATCCCTAAAATATCCCTGAGGCCACCACTCCCCCCTCCCCCCATGTCCCAGACGATCCGTAGGCGTTCTGAAAGCCATCGCTCCCCCCACAACGTCCCCAAGGTCACCACTTCCATGTGTCCCCAAAGCCCTTCTTAGGGGGGGGTGAAGACCCCTTTTATAGGGACAGCACACGGATTGGGTGTCCCTGAGCCCATATGGGGCGGGGGGATCCATTCTCAACTCCCTCCACTCCCCATATATCCCCAGTATCCCCCCCCCCCCGCCCATGTCCCCAAAGCCACCACCCCCTTCATGTGTCCCCAAAACCCCTCTTGGGGGGGGCCAAGACCACCTCCATGGGGACACCACATGGATGGGGGGTCCCTAAGTCCCTACAGGGTGGGGGGATCCGTCCTCAACCCCCCCACACCCCACATATCCCCAGAACTACCATCCCACACGTTCCCAAAGCCACCACTTCCTCTGTGTCCCCAAAGCTTCTCTTAGGGGGGAGCGAAGCCCATCTCTATGGGGACACCACGTAGATGGGGGGTCCCTGAACCCCTATGGGGTGGGGGACCCATCCTCAATCCCACACACGCCCCACATGTCCCCAAAATTCTCCTCCCTCTCATGTCCCCAAAGCCATTCTTAGGGGGGAGCGAAGCCCATCTCTATGGGGACACCACGTGGATGGGGGGTCCCTGAGCCGTATGAGTGGGGGTCTCATCCTGTCCAAACCCCCTCCCCGCAGTGCACAACGACATGCAGCACGCTGGGGTTCAGTACATCCTGGACTCGGTGGTGGCCCAGCTGCTGGCTGAGCCCAGGAGGCGGTTTGTGTACGCAGAGGTGGCCTTCATGGAGAGGTGGTGGAGGGAGCAGAAGGAGGAGATGCGGAGAGCAGTGCGGGCGTTGGTGGAGGAGGGTGAGGGGGGGGGCCGTGGGGGGGCTGTGGGGTCATTGGGGGTGTGGGGGGATATGGGGGTGTGGAGAGGTGTGGGGACGTGGGGGGCATTGGGGGATTCGGGGATGGTGGGGGGGTGGGGGGACATTGGGGCACGAGGAGCATTGGGTGCTATGGGGGTGGTGGGGGATGTGGGGATGTTGTGGGGTGGGGGGACATTGGGGGCACGGGGGGTATTGGGAGGGGTGTTGGGGGATATGGGGATGGTGTGGGGTGGGGGGACATTGGGGCACGAGGAGCGTTGGGTGCTATGGGGGTGGTGGGGGATGTGGGGATGTTGTGGGGTGGGGGGACATTGGGGGCACGGGGGATATTGGGAGGGGCATTAGGGGATATGGGGGTGTTGGGGACACGGGGGTGATTTTGGGGGTTCTTTGGGGGGGGTCTTGGGGAAATGGGAGTGGACCTGAGGGGGTGCATGGGGACATGGGGGGGATTTTAGGGGGTGCTGAGAAAATAGGGGTGTATGGGGAGATGGGGGGTTCTTTGTGGGGTCCTGAGGAAATGGGATGGGGTTTGGGGTATGTGGGGGAACAGAGGGGGCTGTGGGTGCACAGGGGGGGTTGTGGGTTTACCCCCTGACCCCCCCTCCCGTTTTCCCCCCCCAATGCAGGCCGGCTGGAGCTGGTGGGGGGCGGGTGGTGTATGGGGGATGAGGGGGCTGCGCATTACAGCCCCTCCCTGGAGCAGCTCTCGTTGGGGCGCCGCTTCCTGCGGGGGGCTTTGGGGCCCTGTGGACTCCCCCGCGTTGCCTGGCAGATCGACCCCTTTGGGCACTCACGGCAAATGGCCGCCATCTTCGCACAGGTGGGGACCCCTCTTGAGCCCCCCAAATCCCCCCCAGCACGCCCATATCCCCCCAAAGCACCCCTGCATCCCCCCCCAGGGCGGGGAACCCCCAGAGCCCCGTATACCCTCACTACCCCCCATATCCTCTTCTTTGGGTTGGGGACCCCCAGCACCCCAGTATTCCCTGCAGGCCCCCACATAGCCCCAGCACCCCCAGATCCCACCCCCCAGCACCCAATAAACCCCCCAGCACCCCAATAAGCCCCCAGCACCTTCATATCCCCCCCCATTCCCCCGGATCCCCCCAACAGCCCCACATCCCCCCCCAACACCCCCAATATGCCTCCCAGGATCCCAATAACCCCCCAACACCCCTAATATCCCCCCAGCACCCCCAAATCCTCCCCAATATGCCCCCCAACCCCCCCATGTCCCCCCCAGCACTCTCATATCTCTTCCAACACCCCCAATGTTGCCCCACAGCACCCCCATACCTCCCCCAATGCTCCCATAACACCCCCTAGCACCCCCAGATCCCCCCAGCACCCCAATATCCCCCCCCAGCACCCCCATATCCCCCCTCCCCCCCCAGATGGGGTACGATGGGCTGTTCCTGGGCCGCGTGGACTACCAGGACAAGGCAGCCCGAGAGGAGCACCAGGAGATGGAGCTCATCTGGAGGGCGGGGGGGGGCAGCGACCCCTCCCTTGACAGCGACATCTTCACTGGTGGGACCCCCCCTCCCCCCCTATGGCCTTCCTGGGGTCCCCGGGGGGGTCCCTGTCTCCCTGTCTCCTTCCTGGTGCTGTCAGCACCCCGTTGGTGCTGCCTTCTTCATGGTTGTGTTGTTCCCATCCCCATCCCCATCCCCATCCTTGGGGTCACCCCAGTCCTATAATTGGGGCCACCCCCATTCTCATCCATGGGGTCACACTGGTCCCGTTCTTGGAGTCACCCCAGTTCCTCAGATCATCCTAACCCCAACCACATATTTGGGGTCATCCCATCCCTATTCTTGGGGTCATTCCAACCCCATCCGAGTTCTTGGGGTCACCCCATCCCCATTCTTGGGGTCACCCCAACCAGATCCCTGTTCCTGGGGCCATCTCAACTCCAATCACATTTTTGGGGTCACCACATCCCTATCCTTGGGGTCATCCAGTCCCTATCTTTGGGGTCACCCCATCCTCATCCTTAGGGTCACCCCATCTTTAGAGTCATCCTGACGCCATTCCTTGCTTCTGAAGTTGACCCCCATCACTTTCCCCCAACTCCCCACTGATGACACCATTTGTCCCCTCCCCCTTTCCCCTCCCCCCCCCCCCAGGAATCCTCCCCAACGTCTACAACCCCCCCCCGGGGTTCTGCTGGGATCAGCTTTGCACTGACCCCCCCGTGGTGGATGGGGAGAGCACTGAGAACAACGTGAATGCCACGGTGACCTCGTTCCTAAAGATAGCTGCTGAGCAGGTGGGGGGGGTGGGAGAGGGGGTTGGGGGGGGGATGTGGGTTGTGGGGGTGTTGGGGGGTGGGGGATGGGAGGTGGGAGATGGGATGGGGGGGGATGTGGGTTGTGGGGGTGTTGGGGGGTGGGGGATGGGAGGTGGGAGATGGGATGGGGGGGGATGTGGGTTGTGGGGGTGTTGGGGGGTGGGAAATGGGGGGTGGGAGATGGGATGGGGGGGGAGGTGGGTTGTGGGGGGTGGTGGGGGGGGGGGGGATGGGAGGTGGGAGATGGGATGGGGGGGGGAGGGGGGGTGTGGGGGTGTTGGGGGGTGGGAGAGGAGGGTGGGAGATGGGATGGGGGGGGATGTGGGTTGTGGGGGTGTTGGGGGGTGGGAGAGGGGATGGGATGGGGGGGGATGTGGGTTGTGGGGGTGTTGGGGGGTGGGAAATGGGGGGTGGGAGATGGGATGGGGGGGATGTGGGTTGTGGGGGTGTTGGGGAGTGGGAGATGGGTGGGAGATGGGATGGAGGAGTGGGAGGTGGGGGGTGTGGGTGTAGGAGGTTGGGGGGGTATGGGGATGAGACGGGGGGTGAGGGGTGGTGGGGAGATGGGGGGTGGGGGGGTGTGGGGATGGGATGTTAGGGCTGTTGGGGAGTGTGGGGTGGGGATGGGGGGGTGTGGGGTATGGGGCGTGGGAGATGGGGGGTGGAGGGATGTAGGGTGGAGGGATGTGGGGAGGGGGGGGACAGGGGGCACGAGGGGATGGGGTGATCCCAAGGACGGGGGCCGTGGGGTGGGGATGGGGTGGTGGGATTGTGGGGGTGCAGGGCTGGGGCGAATGGGGGGGGATGGGAAGGTGTTGGGATGGGGGGGTGGGGGTTGCAGGGATGGGACCGGGGGTTTGTGGGGGGATGGGGGATGGATGGATGGGGGATGTGGGGCTGTGGGGTGGGGGCTGTGGGGGGGTCCATCCCGCTGTCCCCATCACGGCGCTGCCCGCAGGCCCGGCGGTTCCGCACGAATCACATCGTGATGACCATGGGCTCCGACTTCCACTATGAGAACGCCTTGCTGTGGTTCAAGAACATGGACAGACTCATCGACCACGTCAACGCCAGGGTGGGCACAGCCGGACCCGCTGCGTGTCCCCACGGCGTCCCATGGCGTCCCCATTGCTGTGTCCCCCGATGCAGTGTCCCCCACTATCAGTCTCCCTATTTGAGGTGTCCCCAGCCTCTGTCCCCATTGCGTTCCCATTATGCTGTCTCTATTTGAGATGTCCTTGTTACGGTGTCTCTAATCTTTGTCCCTATTGTGGCGTTCCCCCACTACAATGCTTCTATTTGAGGTGTCCCCATTGTGTCCCCATTGTTGTGTCCCCCGTTGTGGCGTCCCCATTGCGGTGTCCCTATTTGAGGTGTCCCCATTGTGGTGTCCCCCACTGCTGTGTCCCCATTGCTGTGTCCCCATTGTGTCCCCCATTGTGGTGTCCCTATTTGAGGTGTCCCCATTGTGGTGTCCCCACTGTGGTGTCCCTATTTGAGATGTCCCCACTGTGGTGTCCCCCATTGCTGCGAACCCATTGTATTCCCATTGCTGTATCCCCATTGTTGTGTCCCCCATTGTGGTTGTCCCTATTTGAGGTGTCCCCACTGTGGTGTCCCTATTTGAGGTGTCCCCACTGTGGCGTCCCCCATTGCTGCGAACCTATTGTATTCCCATTGCTGTATCCCCATTGTTGTGTCCCCCATTGTGGTTGTCCCTATTTGAGGTGTCCCCATTGTGGTGTCCCCCATTGTGGTGTCCCTATTTGAGGTGTCCCCATTGTGGTGTCCCCACTGTGGTGTCCCTATTTGAGATGTCCCCACTGTGGTGTCCCCCATTGCTGCGAACCCATTGTATTCCCATTGCTGTATCCCCATTGTTGTGTCCCTCATTGTGGTGTCCCTATTTGAGGTGTCCCCACTGTGGTGTCCCCCACTGCTGTGTCCCTGTTGTGTCCCCCATTGCGGTGTCCGTATTTGAGGCGTCCCCATTGCTGTGTCCCCATTGCAGTGTCCCTGTTTGAGGGGTCCCCATTGCTGTGTCCCCCATTGCAGTGTCCCCATCCTCTGTCCCCATTGTGGCGTCCCCCATTGCTGTGACCCCATTGTTGTGTCCCCACTGCGGTGTCCGCACTGTGGCGTCCAAACTGGGGTGTCCCCACTGCTGACCCCAGCCTGTGCCCCCAGCAAAGCAATGGCAGCCGGGTCCACGTTCTGTATTCCACGCCGTCGTGTTACCTGTGGGAGCTGCACCGTGCAAACCTGAGCTGGTGAGGGGAGAGGGAGGGAGGGAGGGAGGCTGGAGTGGGGAGATGGGAGCGAGGGAGGGATGGGGAGATGAGCGGAGGGATGGAGGGATGGACCAAGGGAAGGAGGAATGGGGGGATGGATGGAAGAATGGATGGAGAGATGGAGGGAGGGAGGAAGGGAGGGGGAGAGAGATGGAGGAAGTAAAGGGAGAGGGGGATGGAGGGAGGGATGAAGGGAGGGATGGAGGGAGGGATGGAGGAAGTGAAGGGATGGAGAGAGAAAAGAAGGGGTGAAGGGATGGAGGAGTGGAGAAGGAGAGATGGAGGGGTGGATGTAGAAAAGGAGGGATGGAGGAAAGGACGGATAGAGAAATGAGCGGATGGATGGGGGGAGGGAAGGGCGGAGGGATGGATGGAGAAATGGAAGGGAGGGATGGACGGACAGACGGACAGCCGGCCGTTCCCACAGGCCCGTGAAGACGGACGATTTCTTCCCCTACTCGGACGGCCCCCACCAGTTCTGGACGGGGTTCTTCAGCAGCCGGCCCAGCCTGAAGCGCTACGAGCGTCTGAGCAGCAACTTCCTGCAGGTGGGACCTGGAGAGAGACCCCAGAGAGACCCCAGAGAGACCCCCTGGGGGCACCCCAGCCTCTGGGACCCCCCCCCCCAACCACCGCTCCATCTCCCCACAGATCTGCAGCCAACTGGAGGCTCTGGTGGGGTCGGCTGCACGCAATGGGCCCTATGGGACCGGGGACAGCGCTGCGCTCCGTGAGTGGGGATGTGGGGACAGCACTGTGCCCCCATTGTGCCCCCAGCCCCACCATTGTGCCCCCAGCCCCGCCATTGTGCCCCCAGCCCCACCATTGTGCCCCCAGCCCCGCCATTGTGCCCCCAGCCCCACCATTCTGCCCTCAACCCCACTGCTGTGCCTTTCAACCTCACCATTGTGCCCTTAACCCCAAATCCCAACTCCACCGTTGTGCCTCCAACCCCAACCCCACTGCTGTGCCCCCACCCCCCCGTTTTGCCCCCAACCCCACTGTTGTGCCTCCAGCTCCGCCACTGTGCCCCCAACCCCAAATCCCAACCCCACCGTGGTGCCTCCAACCCCACTGTTTTGCCCCCAACCCCACTGCTGTGCCCCCAGCCCCAATTCCACTGTTGTACCCCCAACCACACCATTTTGCCCCCAACCCCAAATCCCAATCTCACCATGGTGCCCCCAGCCCCACCATTTTGCCCCCAACCCCAAATCCCAACCCCACCATGGTGCCCCCACCCCCCCCTTGTGCCCCCAGCTCCACCATAGTGCCCCCAACCCCACTGTTGTGCCCCCAGCTCCACCATTTTGCCCCCAACCCCAAATCCCAACCCCACCATGGTGCCCCCACCCCCCCCTTGTGCCTCCAACCCCAACCCCACTTTTGTGCCCCCAACCCCACCATAGTGCCCCCAACCCCAAATCCCAACCCCAGCGTGGTGACCCACCCCCCCCTTGTGCCTCCAACCCCAACCCCCTTGTTGTGCCCCCAACCCCACTGTTGTGCCCCCAGCCCCACCATTTTGCCCCCAACCCCAAATCCCAACCCCACCGTGGTGCCCCCACCCCCCCTTGTGCCTCCAACCCCAACCCCACTTTTGTGCCCCCAACCCCACCGTTGTGCCTCCAACTCCAGCCCCACCATTGTGCCCCCAACCCCAAATCCCAACCCCACCATAGGGCCCCCCCCGTTGTGCCTCCAACCCCAACCCCACCGTTGTGCCCCCAGCCCCACCATTGTGCCCCCAACCCCAAATCCCAACCCCACCATAGTGCGCCCCCCTTGTGCCTCCAACCCCAACCCCCCCGTTGTGCCTCCAACCCCAACCCCATTGTTGTGCCCCCAACCCCACTGTTGTGCCCCCACCCCCCCCTTGTGCCTCCAACCCCCTTGTTGTGCCCCCAGCCCCACCGTTGTGCCCCCAACCCCAAATCCCAACCCCAGCGTGGTGCCCCCACCCCCCATAGGGGCAGCCGTGGCCGTGATGCAGCACCACGACGCCGTCAGCGGGACGGAGCGGCAGCACGTGGCCAACGACTACGCCAGGCAGCTGGCGGGGGGCTGGGCGGCGTGCCAGGTGTGGGGCAGGATGCAGGGGGCACAGGGTGGCGCTCAGGGGTTTGGGAGGGGGCCGTCTGTGACCCCCACATCTCCCCCCCCCTCCTCCCGCAGGTCCTGGTGGCCAACGCGCTGTCCGTGCTGGGGGGCAGCAAGGAGAGCTTTGTCTTCTGCGAGGCGTTGAACGTCAGCGTCTGCCCCATAACTGAGGCGGCCGAGAGCGTGAGGATGGGGGGCAGCGGGTGGTGGGGGGACGTCCGTCTGTCCCTCTGTCCCCGCGTCCGTCTGTTGCTCTGTTCTTTTGTCTCTCTCTCTTTCTGTTTTTCTCTCCCAACGTCCCTCAGTCCTTTTGTTTCTCTGTCCCTTTGTCTTTCTGTACCTCTGTGCCTCTGTCTCCACATCCCCCTGTCCTTCTGTTTCTCTATGTTTCTGTTCCTCTGTCCTTCTGTCCTTGTGTTTCTCTGTCCTTCTGTCCTTGTGTTTCTCTGTCCTTGTGTTCCTCTGTCCTTCTGTGCCTCTGTCCTTGTGTTCCGCTTTCTGTTCCTCTGTCCTTCTGTCCTTGTGTTCCTCTGTCCTTCTGTCCCTCTGTGTTTGTCTTCCTCTGTCTTTCTGTCCTTCTGTCTTTCTGTCCCTCTATTTTTCTGTCTTGTCTTTCTGCTCCCCTGTCCCCCTGTCCTTCTGTTCCTCTGTCTCTCTGTCTCTCCACCCTTCTGTTCCCCTGTCCTTCTGTTTCTGTATCTTCCTGTCCCTCTGTCCCTCCATCCCCACGTCCGTCTGTCCCGCAGTTCTCCGTCATCCTTTACAATCCTCTGCCACGTCGCATCCTTTGGCCCATCCGCCTTCCGGTCAATGGGACGTCCTACGCCGTGACAGACCCCGATGGCCAGGCGGTGCCCAGTGTGGTGAGCCCCCTCCCCACCCCCCCACCCCACATCTCCCCCCTTCCCACCCCATATCTCACATCTCCCCATTGATCCACCCTTCAGCTCGTCCCCGTCTCCCCCTCCACCCGCCGGCTCCGGCGGCCCCAAGATGGCGGCGGGGCTCGGGAGCTCCTCTTCCAGGCGTCGGCGCCCGCTGTGGGGTTCAGCGCCTTTGGGGTGACGCGGCTGAGTGACACCGAGACCCCCCCGAGCCCCCCGAAACCAGAGCGGCCCTACGAGATTGAGAATGAGGTGGGAATCCCCCATGTGGAGTTGGTTGGGTCAGCGCAGTGAGCTCAACTCAATGGGGTTTGGCTCAACTCAATGGGGTTTGGCTCAACTCAATGGGGTTTGGCTCAACTCAATGGGATTGGGTCAACCCAAGTGGGTTTGGCTCAACTCAATGGGTTTGGGTCAACCCAACTGGGTTTGGGTCAACTCAGTGGGATTTGGGTCAACTCAATGGGATTGGGTCAACCCAACTGGGATTGATGGCTCAACCCAACGGGGTTGGGTCAATCCAATGGGATTTGGGTCAACTCCGTGGGGTTGGGTCAACCCAACCCAAATCAGCTGGGTTTGGTGGCTCAATCCAATGGGGTTTGACTCAACCCAATGGGATTTGGGTCAACTTAACTGGGATTGGCTGAACTCAGTGGGATTGGGTCAACCTAACTGGGGTTGGTGGCTCAACCCAATGGGGTTTGGGTCAGCTCAACTGGGACGGCTCAACCCAACCCCTCCAGCCCCACCCCAAGGCAGCACTGCCAACATTTGGGTTCTGTCCATCCCACCCCACAGCATCTCCGCGTCCTTTTTGACCCCATTACCGGGCTGATGAGCGAGATCCAGAACCTGGAGCAGGGCATCGTGCTGCCCGTCACGCAGAGCTTCTATTGGTGAGCACCGACACGGGGCGCGGGGGGGGGGGGCCTTCATCACCTCCCCCATCCTCATCCTCCTCCTCCTGGCCCCATAGGTACAACGCCAGCATTGGGAACGAGGACAGCTCGCAGGCGTCGGGCGCCTACATCTTCCGTCCCAACAGCTCCCACCCCATTCCCGTTGTGGGGTCGGGGCGAGTCAGCACCTCTGTGGTGAAGGTGGGTGGGGGGTGTCCCCATGGGATGGGGGTGTTCCTATGGGTTGGGGGTGTCCCCGTGGCTTTGGGGTGTCCCCATGGGTTGGAGATGTTCCTATGAGTTGGGAGCATCCCCATGGTGGTGTTTGGGGTGTCCCATATCTGTGGAGTGTGCCTGTGGTTGTGGGGTGTCCCCGTGGCTTTGGGGTGTTCCTATGGGTTGTGGGGTGTCCCATTGGGTTGGAGGTGTTCCTATGGGTTGGCGGTGTCCCTGTGGCTTTGGGGTGTCCCCATGGGATGGAGGTGTTCCTATGGGTTGGGGGTGTCCCCATGGTGGGGTTTGGGGTGTCCCATGGTTGTGGGGTGTCCCCATGAGTTGGGGGTGTTCCTATGGGTTGGGGGTGTCCCCATGGGTTGGAGATGTTCCTATGGGTTGGGAGCATCCCCATAGTGGGGTTTGGGGTGCCCCATGGTTGTGGGGTGTCCCCATGGTTGTGGGGTGTCCCCATGGGTTGGGGGTGTTCCTATGGGTTGGGGGTGTCCCCGTGGCTTTGGGGGTGTTTTTATGGCTTGGAGGTATCCCCATGGCTGTGGGGTGTCTCCGTGGGGGGTGTTTGGGGTACCCCATACCTGGGGGTGCCCTGTGGCTGTGGAGCATCCCAATGGTTGTGGGGTGAACCCACGGGCAATTCTGGGGCGTCCCATACCTGGGGGTGTCTCCACGGGTTGGTGTCCCCATGGCTTGGGGGTGCCCCATTACCTGGGGGGTGTCCCCGTGCGTTGGAGGTGTCCCCATGGGGGGCGTTCGGGTCCCCCCATGGCCCACCCCCCGTCTGCCCCCCCAGACCCCCCAGCTGCAGGAGCTGCAGCAGCGTTTCTCGCCGTGGTGCTGGCAGGCGGTGCGGCTGCACGCGGGGCGGCGCTTCGTGGAGCTGGAATGGACGGTGGGCCCCATCCCTGTGGAGTGAGTGGGGGGGGGTCGTTGGAAGGGGGGGGGTTATGGGGTCACGGGATCCCCCTCACGACCACCCCAACCCCCCCCCATCCTTATAGGGACGGATGGGGGAAGGAGGTCATCAGCCGCTTCGACACCGCGCTGCGCACCGGCGGCCGCTTCTACACCGACTCCAATGGGAGGCAGATCCTGGAGCGACGGTGGGACCCCAAACCCCCCCCCAAAAAAACCCCATTATCCCCTATAGAACCCCCATAGCCTCTCCCCAAAAAACATCCCCTATGGAACCCCCGTTGCCCCCCCAAAAAGCCTCATTATCCCCTATAGAACCCCCACGTCCCCCCAGAAAGCCCCATTGCCCCCATAAAAAGCCCCACTATCCCCTATAGAATCCCCATTGCCCCCCCCAAAAAGCCCCAGTGCTCCCCCTCTAGAACCCCCGTTTCCCCCCCCCCCCAGGACCCCCATTCCCTTCTAGAACCCCCATTCACCCCTTTCACCCCCTTTTTATCCCCCCCCCCCCAGGCGTAATTATCGCCCCACGTGGAACCTGACCCAAACAGAACCCGTTGCTGGCAATTATTACCCCGTTAACACCCGGATCTTCATTAAGGTGCCAAATTAGGGGGTGGGTTTGGGCTGAGGGGAAAATGGGGGTCCTGGGGGCGGGGAAGTGGGGGTTCCAGAGGGGGGGGATGTGGGCTCCAGAGTGGGAAATGGGGATTGAGAAGGGGAAATGGGGATTCCAAAGGGAGGAATGGGGGTCCCTGGGGGGGAAATGGGGTCCAGAGGGTGAATGGAGTTTCAAGGGGGGGAAATAGGGGTAAATAGGGGGGAATGGGGGTCCACGAGGGGGGCTTTGGGGTCGGGCTGCCGTGGGGCGGCGCTGATGGCCCCATTCATCCCCATAGGACGACAAAGTGCAGCTGACGGTGCTGACCGATCGCTCTCAGGGCGGCTCCAGCATCACCGACGGCTCGGTGGAGCTGATGGTGCGTCGTGTGGGGCGGCGATGTGGGGCACAGTTGGGGGCTTCACCCCATAACCGCCCCCCCCCAATTAAAGGTTCACCGGCGGCTGCTCTACGACGACAACCGCGGCGTCGGAGAAGCGCTGCTGGAGGGCGGCCGCCAGGGGGCGCTGGTGCGCGGGACGCACCGCGTTCTGTTGGAGCGCCCCCAAGTGGCCGCCGACGGGCATCGACTGATGGCGCAGGAAATGGCGGCGGAGCCCCACGTGATCCTGTCGGCTTCCGGGACCCCCAACGTGCAGGAGGTGGGATGGAGACTCTCCCCTCTTCCCCCCCCCCCCCGTGACCCCCAGCCTATGGAGGGGTCCCCGTTGTGCCCCCCCCCCCACCCCTCCGTGATCCCCAACCTATGGGGTAGTGATGGGGGGTCCTCATTGTGCCCCCCCTCTGTGACCCCCAGCCTATTGGGGGTATTGGGGGGGTCCCCATTGTGCCTCCCCATGAACCCCCTATGGGGGGTCCCCATTGTGCCACCCCCCCCCCCGAGGTCCCCTCAACCTATGGGGGGGTGATGGGGGGCTCCCCATTGTGCCCCCCCACCTCCCCTCTTGGGGTCCTCATTCTGCCCCCCCTCCACGTGACCCCTAACCTGTGGGGGGTCCCCATTGTTCCCCCCCCTCTTGGGGTCCCCCCAACCTACGGGGGGTGATGGGGGGTCCCCACTGTGCCCCCCCCCCCGTGACTCCCAACCTATGGGGGGTGATGGGAGGGGTCCCCGTTATGCCCCCCACTCTCCCTGCTTTCCCCCTCCTGGGGTCCCTCTGTGACCCCCAACCTACGGAGTGCGACCCCTCCTAGGATCCCCCCAATCTATTGGGACGGGGTATTGGGGGGGGTCCCCGCTGTGCCCCCCTCCACCCCTCCCCCGCCTCTGAGGGTCTCCGTTCCTCCCCCAGTTCTCGGCGCTGCGCTCAGTGCTGCCCCCCAGCGTCCACCTGCTGACACTGTCAGCGAGCGGCGACGGGGAAACGGAGCTGCTGCTGCGCCTGGAGCATCAGTTTGAGAGCGGGGAGAGCAGGAACGGATCCCAGCCCGTCAGCATCGACCTGCTGGTGAGACCCCTGTGGGGCGGAGACCCCCCCAGCGAGACCCCGCTATGGGGCAGAGACCCCCAGTGACGCCCCACTGTGGGGCAGGGACCCATCGGTGAGACCCCGCTATGGGGCAGAGACCCCCCACTATGGGGCACAGACGCCCCCATGAGACCCCGCTGTGGGGTGGAGACCCCTCGGTGAGACTCCGTTAGGGGGCAGAGACCCCCATGCAGCAGAACTGCGTGGCTTGGGGGGTCTCAGGATGGAACTGAGCCCCCCTCCCCACTCTGTGGGACCGAACCCCCCAATTACCGGTCCCAGCTCTGACCCCCTCCTCAGGGCCAACTTATGGGGCTGCCCCCTAACCACCTCCCCCCCCTCCCCCCCCCAGAACCTTTTCTCCCCCTTCTCCATCACTGAGCTGCAGGAGCTGAATTTGGGGGCCGATGCCCCCCTGGATTCCATTTCCCGATTGCGTTGGAACCCATCCACAGGTATGAAGGGGGGGGTGGGGGGGCTCAGGAGGGGGGTTGGGGGTCCTCAATCTCCTCTTTAACCCTTTTGTTCCCCCCCCCCAGGATCCCCCCACCGCCGCCGCCGCCCCCCACCGTTGGACCCCCGCCGGGTGATGCTGCGCCCAATGCAGATCCGCACCTTTTTGGCCACGGTGCAACGCTGAGTTCTGCTCATTGGAGGGGGGGGGGGTCCATTTCTGTGCCCCCCCCCCAAATAAACCACAATGAAACCTCAAAGCTTTGACTTCATTTAATCGGAGGGGGGGCAGGGCTGGGGGGGCTCCTCCTCGTGAGAATAACGGCACTGAGACCCCAATGGGCAGCAGCCCTATAATGGGGGGGGGCAGAATGGTCAGTGGAGGGGGGGGTTAAACGACCTCCCTCCCCCCATCATGGTGCCCCCCCCCCCATATTTACCTCTTTGAAGCGTTTGCATTGGAACTGTTTCAGATCCCCCCCCACTTTTTGCTGCTTCCTTTTGTTCTGCAGCCGCTGCCGCTTTTCCTGCAGGGAGGGGGAAATCCCACCGCTGGGGGGGGGAGGGGGCGGGGAGGGGGGGCATGGGGTCAGAGCAGCGCCCCCCTCCCATCTCCATCAATATGGCCCTACAGGGCCCCATAGCCCCCCCGTCACCCCCCCCATTATCACGCCCCCCCAACCATCGCAGTCTCCCAATCCCTCCCACCATTCACCCCCCCCACTATCACAGCCCCCATAATAGCAGACCCCTCCCCCCAAATAACAGACCCCCTGCCCACCATCTCAACCCCACCCCAATGGACCCCCCCATCTTCCCCCTCCTTTGCCCCCCCATCTTCCCCCCTCCCATCTTCCCCCCCATCTTCCCCATCCCTTGCCCCCCATCTTCCCCCCCCCCCATCTTCCCCCTCCCTTGCCCCCGCCCCCCCATCTCAGCCCCCCCCCAATCCCCCCCCTCACCCCACTTTGGCCCGTGCTTTGGGACCCCAAAACGCTTCGGGGTTTTCGGGGAAGCGCTTCAGGCCGCGCCTCCTGGAATTGGGGTTGGCGTCGGGGCGGACCTCAAAAGACGCCTTCACCCTATGGGATTTGGGGGGTCATTTCAGGGTAGGGGGGGGGCACCAGGACCCCCCCACACACCCCATAGATGTGGGGCCATACGTGGGTTCTGTGGCCAGGATCCGTGCGGCCGCGCTGCCGTCTGTGAGGCGTTCGGGTTTTATGGGGTGCTGCTGTACCTTTAAGAGGGGGGTAATGGGGTCGGATGGGGGGTTATGGGGGGGTTTATGGGGTTTTTTGTCCCCACCCCCACCCCCACCTTACCCAGCAGCGCATGATGTCCCATAGCACCGATGGGGGGGCGTCCGTCTTCACGGCGTTCCTACAGGCGTGGGACAGGGAGACGCGGTGCCCCAAATGCAGCAGGGCGGACCTATGGGGGGGGAGCGACCCCAAAAAGTGACATGGACCCCATGGGGGGGGTGTGGGCCCTATAGAGGGGATGTAGGACCCATAGGAGAAATATGGACTCCATAGGAGGGGTGTGGAACCCATAGGAGAGATAAGGACCCCATAAGGGAGATGTGGGCCCCATAAGGGGGAGTGTGGGACCCATAGGGGGGATGTTGGCCCCATAGGGGAGCCATGGGCCCTATAGGGATTGTGTGGGCCCCATAAGAGGGATGGGGACCCTATAGGGGGATGGGGACCCCACAGGGGGATGTGGGCCCCATAAAGGGTTGCAGACACCCCCAAAATGGGCCACTGTGGGGCACAAAAGGGGATGAAGGGGACTGGGGGGTTTTGGGGTCCCCCACTGGGAAGGGGGGGGGGGCTTTGGGGGTCGCCCATTGCCCTGGGAGGGGTTTGGGGGGTCCTTCATGGTGGGGGTGGTTGGGGGGGGCACTGGGGTCACCCAATTATACTGGGGGGGGTTTGGGGGTCTCCCATCGCAACGAGGGGGTTATTTAGGGTCCTCCCTCCTATGGGGGGTTTTTGGGGTCCCCCACCGCAATGGGGGGGTTATTTGGGGTCCCCCCCTCCTATGGGGGGGTCGTGGCCCCACCTGAGCTGCAGCAGGGACGGCGTGTTGCAGCGCAGGGTGCTGCTGAGCCCATCCAACGTGTAATACAGGGGGACGTCGGGGAGCTCCTGGACCCATCAAGGTTTGGGGTGAGAGTGGGGCCCCTCACCCACGGCCCCGTCCCCATTGCCCCCATTGACCCCAATATCCCCATTAGCCCCATTGCACCCCATTGCCCCCAATGTCCCCATTGTCTCCATTTACCCCATTGCCCCCCACCCAAATCCCCATTCCCTTCTTTGTCCCCAATGTCCCCATATTCCCTATTCCCCCCCCTTGCCCCTATTCCCCCCCATCACCCCCACTGTCCCCACTGACCCCAATGCCCCCCATCACCCCCCATTGCCTCCCACCCACATCCCCATTGCCCCCCATTGCCCCCCACTGCCCCCATGTCCCCATTGCCCCCCATTACTCCCACTGCCCCCCATTAACCCCATTACCCCCATGTCCCCATTGCCCCCCCATCCCCATTGCCCCCCATTACTCCCACTACCCCCCATTAACCCCAACGTCCCCATTTCCCCCATTAACCCAATTAACCCCAACGTCCCCATTCCCCCCATTAATCCCATTAACCCCATTGCCCCTATTCCCCCCCCATTGCCAGCCCCCCCCCACCTCTGTGATCACACTCAGGACCCCCATCATCCTCCCCTCAGTCCGGAACCTTCCTGGGCTCCTCTCCAAGGCCTCCAGCAGCCGCCCCACAAACGGGACGTCGTGCAGCGGGTCGGCCCATATGGGGCCGCCGATCTGTGGGGTGGGAGAGGATGGATGGGTTGGGGGGGGGTGGGGGGCACCCGAGAAGTGTGTGTGTGTGTGTGGGGGGGGAGATGAGGAGGGTGGGACCCCCACCTGGTGCCGCTGTTGGCAGAACTCACACGTGGGGCCCACGGGAGGCCCCATGGCTACCCCATATTTGAACCTAAAAGCGGGGGGCAGAGGAGTGAGCGGCACCACAGACCCCATAGGAACATCCTGAGCCCCCCCCCGGGACACCCCCAACCTCACACACCACCCTCAGCCCCACAGAACCCCCACAGAACCTTCTGAGCCTCATAGAACACCCCCCCAGCCCCACAGAACCCCCCCAGCCCCATAAGACCCTTTCCCATGGGAGGGGGGGCTCTGCCCCACGTGACGACCCCAGCCCCATAGAACTCCCCCAGGTCCCCAGCCCCACATACCTCTCCCCACGTGGCGCCGCTCTGCCCCTCGTGACCCCCCCAGCCCCACATGACCCCCCAGCCCCATAAGACCCCCCCTAGCCCCACATACTCTCTCAGCCCCATAAGACCTCCCCCAGACCCACATACCCCTCCAGCCCCATAAGACCCCCCCCAGCCTCATAAGACCCCCATCAGCCCCACAAGCCCCCCCCACTCTCTCAGCCCCATAAGACCCCCCCCAGCCCCACATACCCCCCTTAGCCCCACAATCCCCCCCCCCTCCCCACAAGACCCCCCCCCCAGCCCCACATACCCCCCTTAGCCCCATAAGACCCCCGCCAGCCCCACAAGCATACCCCGGCCAGCCCCACAAGACCCCCGCCAGCCCCACATAATCCCCAGCCCCACAAGACCCCCCCCCCAGCCCCACATACCCCCCCCCATGCGGGGTCGCTCTCCCCATCCGCTGCAGGTGATGCGTCCCACATCCCACGCAGTGAAACACCAACGCCTGTTTGCTATGGGGGGAGGGGGGGGGGGGCGGTGAGAAACACAACAAAAACCCACGTATAGCACACCTATGGGGCACGGGGGGGGGGTCAGCACCCCATAACCCCCCCCCCCCCACCTCCACACCTGGCTGCTGCCTTGGCTTTCAGCTGCCCCACGAAGACGCGGACGAAGACGCGGACGTAGAAATCAGCGCTGATGGACAGCAGGGGGAGGATGGAGCGGCGGTGGCAGCTGGCACGGAGCTGAATGCAGTGCAGGACGATGCGGAGAGCCTGGGGGGGGGGGCATAAATTGGAGGGGGGGGGCACAAAGTGTGTGTTGGGGAGGGGGGGTCCCATAAACCCACCCCTAATTCAGCCCCAGCATCTGCCAATGGATCCCATCGCTGTGGGTCGGGGGTGGGGGGGGTCAGGTGGGGTCCTGGGGGGGTCCTGTTGCTATGGGGGGGCACAACTTGGGGGGGGGCCATAACATGGGGGGCCCACGACATGGGGGGGGTCCCATAAACCCACCCCCAATTCAGCCCCAGCATCTGCCGATGGCTCCCATCGCTGTGGGTTGGGGGTGGGGGGGGTCAGGTGGGGTCCTGGGGGCTCCTGTTCCTATGGGAGGGGGCACAACTTGGGGGGGGGGGGCACGAAAAGGGAAGGGGGGGGGTCTCATAAACCCACCCCCAATTCAGCCCCAGCATCGGCCAATGGCTCCCATTGGGTTGGGGGTGCTGTGGGGGGTCAGGTGGGGGGGGGGGGCTTATGGGAGGGGGCAAAAATTGGGGGGGGGGGGCACGAAAAGGGAAGGGGGGGTCTCATAAACCCACCCCCAATTCAGCCCCAGCATCTGCCAATGGCTCCCATTGCTGTGGGTCTGGGGGGGGTTCAGGTGGAATGGGAGGGGGGAGGTCCTGGGGGGGGGGGGGGTCTCGTTGCTATGGGGGGGGAGGCAGCACAAATGGGGACCCCCCACAAAAACCCACCCCCACCCCATTTCCCCCCCTCCCCCAGACCTATAGCATAAAGCAACGGGAGCCATCGGCACAACGCTACTGGGGAGGGGGGGGGGTTTAGGAAATATATGGGATTCTGTGCCCTATTCTGTGCCCCCCCCCCCCAAATTTTGTGCCCCCCAACCCCCCCCCCACTCACCATCTCGTGGCAGAACCCCCCCTTGATGGACACGGCCCCGTATTTCCCATAGCAGGCCTCAGGGCTGTTCCCAGCCAGCACGGCTGTGTCGGTGCAGGTCACACACAGCAGCCCTATGGACGGGGGGGGGGACATCCCATAATAACCCCCCCCCCCCATAATAACCACCCACACAACACCTCCCTACAATACCCACCCCACAATGCCCCCCCCCATCCCAGAGAAACATCCCATAATATCCCCCCACAACACTCCCCTATTGGAGTCCCTATAGCTCTATGCCCCCCCCCATATAGGGCTCACAATCCCACTGTGCCCCCCCCCGACTTTTAAACCCCCCCCAACCGTAACACCCCCCCATAACCCCCCCCCACCATAACCCCCTCCATTATACAGACCCCCCCCCCAAAAAAACCCCATCCCATATTAATACCCCCCCCCATAACTCCTCCATTATGGCCCCCTCCCCAAAAAATAACCCCCCCCCCCATAACACAGCCCTATGGGGTCCCTCTGGTCTGTCCCCCCCCCCATATTGGGGTCCTACCCTTCCCGTGCCCCTCCCCATGACTCCCCCCAAAGGAACATCCCATAATACCCCCCCCATTTTAACCCCCCCACCTTAATACCCCCTTATGCATCCCTATGGCTCCGTGCCCCCCCATATACGGGTACCACCCTCCCTGTGCCCCCCCCCCCCAATAACACCCCACCATTGGATTTCTATGCCTCTATGCCCCCCCCATTATGGGGTCCCACCCTCACTGTTCCCCCCCCCCATTTTTAACCCCCCCCCCATAACAACATCCCATAATAACCCCCCATTACAACACCCCCCCATAACACCCCCCTATGGGTCCCTATGGCTCTGTGCCCCCCCCATATACGGGTCTGACCCTCCCTGTGCCCCCCCCCATTTATTAACCCCCCCCCAAAGGAACATCCCATAATAACCCCCCATTACAACACCCCCCCATAACACCCCCCTATGGGTCCCTATGGCTCCGTGCTCCCCCATTATGGGGTCCCACCCTCCCTGTGCCCCCCCCCCCATTTATTAACCCCCCCCCAAAAGCACATCCCATAATAACCCCCCCCTCACCCCCGTCGCTCAGCGCCTGCACGGCCGCATCCAGGAACGGCGCCGGGCTCCCATAAGGATCCAAATCGATGGCGTCAAACAGCGACCGCTGGGCGGCGCTGCGGTACAGCAGGAGGCTGGGGGGGGAGGGGGGGTTAAAATGGGGGGGGGGCACAGGAAGGTGGGACCCCTTAATGGGGGGGGGGGGGGGGACACGGCGCCATTGGGATCTCAATGGGGGTGCTATGGGGGGGGGGCACAGTGGGATTGGGACCCCATAATGGGGGGGACACAGAGGCATAGGGACCCATAGGGGAATATTTGGGGGGGGGAGTGTCAAAATGGGGGGGGCGTAGTGGGATTGGGTACCCTATGGGGGGGGCACAGAGTCAGAGACCCCATTGGGGGGGGTTTAAAATGGGGGGGACACAGGGAGGTGGGACCCCTTAATGGGGGGGGGCACAGAGCCATAGGGATCTCAATGGGGGTGCTATGGGGGGGGCACAGTGGGATTGGGACCCCATAATGGGGGGGGCACAGAGGCATAGGGACCCATAGGGGAATATTTGGGGGGGGGGGTGTCAAAATGGGGGGGGGCCCCGTGGGATTGGGTCCCCTATGGGGGGGGCACAGAGTCACTTACCCCATTGGGGGGGGGTTTAAAATGGGGGGGACACAGGGAGGTGGGACCCCTTAATGGGGGGGGCACGGAGCCATAGAGACCCCAATGGAAGGATATTGGGGGGGGGGGGGTGTTTCAAAATGGGGGGGGGCACAGTGGAATTTGGAACCCAATGGGGGGAGCACAGAGTCGAGACCCCATTGGGGGGGTATTATGGGGGGGGATTTAAAATGGGGGGGGCACAGGGAGGGTGGGACTCCTTAATTGAGGGGGGGGCCACGGAGCCATAGGGATCTCAATGGGGGTGCTATGGGGGGGGCACAGTGGGATTGGGACCCCATAATGGGGGGGCACAGAGCCATAGGGACCCATAGGAGAATATTTGGGGGGGGGTGTCAAAATGGGGGGGGGCACAGTGGGATTGGGTCCCCTATGGGGGGGGCACAGAGTCAGAGACCCCATTGGGGGGAATTATGGGGGGGGATTTAAAATGGGGGGGGGCGCAGGGAGGGTGGGACCCCTTAATGGGGGGGGGCACGGAGCCATAGGGACCCCAATGGGGAAGCATTATGGTGGGGGGTTTGAAATGGGGGGGGAGGAGTTATGGTAGGGGGAGAGTGTTATTATGGGATGCCTCACTGGGGGGGGCTTATTATGGGATGTCCTTTGGGGGCGTATTATTATAGGCTATCCCTCTGGGGGGGTATTATGGGATGTCTGTTAGGAGGGGGGGGGGGATTACTATTATGTGTTTTTCCTTTGGGATTACATTATTATGGGCTGTCCCTTTGGGGGTGTATTACTATGGGATGTCCCTCGGGGGGTGCACTATTATGGGATGTCCTTTGCGGGGGGGGTTTGTTATGGGCTGTCCCTTTTGGGGGTGCAGTATTATGGGCTGTCCTTTGCGGGGGGGGGGGTTATTATGGGCTGCTCCTCTGGGGGGGGGGGGGAGGTTGTTATTATGGGTTGTGTCTTTGGGGGTGTATTACTATGGGATGGCCCTTTGGGGGTGCACTATTATGAGATGTCCTTTGTGGGGGGGGAGGGAGGATTATTATGGGCTGTTCCTCTGGGGGGGGGGGGTTATTACGGGTTGTCCCTTTGGGGGTGCACTATCATGGGATGTCTTTTGTGGGTGGGGTGCATTATTACAGGCTGTCCCTTCGGGGGCGGGGGTTATTATGGGCTGTCTCTTTTGGGGGGGGGGGGGGGGGTCTCACCTGGCGTCCTCCTGGTTCGGCTCCACGGCCCCCCCCGCCCCGTTGCGGCCCACGCTGCGCTGCAGGATCTCAATGGCGCGGGGGCTGCAATCGTTGGCCACCACCGAATCCAACCCCGGCACCTCCAGTGCAAAGCGCAGCGAGCGCAGCCCTGAGGCAGCCAGAGCTTCCAGGACACGAAGCCCACCCTAAGGGAGGGGGGGCACAGGAATTGGGGGGGGGGCAGTGAGACACGGAGCCACGCTGGTCTGTTTCCTAGGGGTTGTAATATGGGGGGAGGTGGGGGTTGGGAGACACAGTGGGGGGAGAGGGGGGCACAAATCGATGGGGAAACCAATGGGGGGCATTGAGGGGGGGACACAGATCAACGGGGAACCCAATCAGGGGGTGGGGGGCGCACAAATCAATGGGGAAATCAATGGGGGGGGAGGAAATCAATGGAGAAAGCAATGGGGGGGGGGGCACAAATCAATGGGGAAAACAATGGGGGGCTTTGTGGGGGGGCACAGATCAATGGAGAAACCAATGGGGGGTTGCAAAAATCAATGGGGAAATCAACTGGGGGGGGGGAGGGAGCACAAATCAATGGGGAAACGAATGGGGGGCTTTGTGGGGGAGCACAAATCAATAGGGAAAGCAATGGGGGAGAGGAATCAATGGGGAAAACAATGGGGGGGGGCACAAATCAATGGGGGGCTTTGTGGGGGGGGCACAGATCAATGGGGAAAGCAATGGGGGGCTTTTGGGGGTCACAGACCCAATTATTGGACCCCCCCCTGCCCCCCATACAGTAGGAGCACAATATCGATATTGTGGGAGCGGGGGGGGGGACACAACATATGGGTGTGTGGCAATAAGGGTGGGGTGGGGGGGTCCCAGCTGTGATTTTTGGGGTGCCCCCCCCCCAGCTCACCTCACAGCGCTGCCCCGGCACCGCCAGCCGCACCGCAGTGTCTCCTGAAGGGGGGGGGTCCTCCCCGGGTAGAAGCACTGCAAAACATTGAAGGGGGGGGAGAGGTGGGGGGTTGGGTTGTACCCCGCAGATCGCCCCCCCCCCCCCCCCTCAACAAATGGGGTATGGACCCCCCCCACCGCCCCCAGTACCATGAATGCCTTTGGGCTGCAGCTGCATGCGGGCGAATTCTGTCAGAACAGCACAGCTGTGGGGGGGGGGGGGAAGGGGGTTACGGGGGGGGGGTCCGAGACACCCCCAGGACACCCCCCCTAAGGTAACCCCAAAGAGCCCTGCGACCCTTCAGAGCCCCCCATGGGACCCCACAGGACCCCATTACAACCCCTATAACCCCCATAGGACCACCCGTAATCCCTATGGGACCCCCCACAAGAGCCCATAGGACACCATATAACCCCCCAGGACCCCCCCAGGACCCCTCATACCCCCCATAGGACCCCCCAGAAGCCCATAGGACACCATATAACCCCGCAAGATGCCCTATTATCCCCCATAGGACCCCCACTGGAGCCCATAGGACACCATATAACCCTCCAGGACCCCCCATATCCCCCATAGGACCCCCCAGGAGCCTACAGGACACCATAAAACACCATATAACCCCCCAGGACCCCCCCAGGAGCCCATAGGACACCATATAACCCTCCAGGACCCCCCAAGTCCCCCACAGGACCCCCCCAGGAGCCCACAGGACACCATAGAACACCATATAACCCCCCCAGGACCCCACCAGGAGCCCATAGGACACCATATTACCCCCCAGGAGCCCGTAGGACACCATATAAACCCCCGGGACCCCCCATTATTCCCCATAGGACCCCCCAGGAGCCCATAGGACACCATATAACCCCCAGGTCCCCCACCCCCCCCCTCACGTGAGGTCGCGATTGAACTCCTGCACGGGGTTATAAAACACTTCGTTGCCGCTCGGGAAGGCCACGGTGGCGCGGCCCTCCGTGATCAGCACCTCCCCGGGTCCGGGGGGGTCCTCAGCTACTGCCGGGGGGGTCTCCGCAGCCGGGGGGGGTCCGGGGGTCGCGGAGCCGTTGGGAGATCCTCCATCCATGGCGGGGGGGCGCGCCGAGAAGGCCCTACACAGCGATCTGAAGGGGAAAACTACACCGGGGGGGGGGTTAAACCGATTTTTTTTTTTGAGGGGGTGCAACACGTGGTGCGCCCGCAGCCCCACCCCCCACCGGCCACGCCCCATTCAGGCCCCGCCCACTCCGCCTCACCCGCCCGCACCGCGCCGCGCATCCTCCGCGCCGAAACCCCCTCACGCGGGCGCCGCCATCTTGGCGGAAGTCACGCGGCGCGAACGCAGACGGCGGCCGGCGAGGGATAAAAAGCTCCGCGCCCTCCCCTTCTTCCCTCAAAACCACCCGCCTCGAGTTGGGGTCTGGGAGGCGGCGCTCGGTTTACTCGTCGCTCGGCTCGCGCTGCCTGCCGCGCATGCGCGTCGCGCACCGCCGGTGCCGCTCGGCGCTCGATTAGCCTCGCCTGGCGCACAATGAATGGCCGCTGAGCGCCGCGGGGACGGGGACGGGCGGCGGCGGCTGCGGGAGCGGCGCTGTGACCGTGGGGGGCACCGGTAAGGGAGGGGCTGAGCCCCCCCAAACCCCCTCCCCAGGGTCGGCTGTGCCCTCCCCCACAACCTCGGGCCTGGTCCCCCCCCTGAGGCCTAGCCGCCCCCCCGAGGCCTTTACCCCCCCCCCCCCGTAGGCCCTGCCCTCCCCCCAGCCCCCCCCCACACACCGCGGGTCTCGCCCCCCCCCCTTTTCCCTCCCCCTCCTCCCCTTATTGCCCCTCCCGTACAGATTCGGGGTCCCCTCCCCCCCCCCATTATGGGCCCCCCTCGTCATGAGGTCCCCCTCCGCCCCCCCCCCACAACAGGGGATGCCCCCAAAGGGTCTCTCTTTTAGGGTGGGTTTTGCATAATTGGGTTCCCCCCCCCCATACGGCTGCCCCAAAAGTGGGGACTCTTCTGACCCCCCCCCCCCCCCCGTGGGGTCCCCCCTCAATTCCATGTCCCCATCCCCACATCCTGTATCTGTGTCCCCTCTCTTCCCCCCATGTGTGTGGGTCTGTCCCTGTTCCCACATGCTGCATCTGTCCCCCCAGTGTCCCCCTCTATTCACCCCATATCCATGGGTCTGTCCCTATCCCCACACCCCCTATCTGCATCCCTAATGTCTCCTTCCCTCCCCCCCCCAAACTTCTGGCTTTGTCTCCACCTCTCCACCCCATATCTGTGTCCCCGTTGTCTCTTCTCCTCCCCCCATGTCTCTGGGTTTGTCCCCTTCTCTATGTCCCATATCTGTGCCCCCAATGTTCCTTCTTCTGTCTCTGTATTTCTGGGTCTGTCCCCATTTCTACCCCCCATATCTGCATCCCCGTTATCCCCTCTGCTCCCCCCATATCTTTGGGTCTGTCCCCATTTCTACCCCCCATATCTGCATCCCCGTTATCCCCTCTGCTCCCCCCATATCTTTGGGTCTGTCCCCATCCCCACACCCCATATCCACATCCCCATTATCCTGTCTATTTTCTCCCATGTATTTGGGTCTGTCCCTGTTTCCGTATCCTTTATGTGTGCCCCTAATTTTCCCTCTTCTCCCCCCATATCTCTGGTTCTGTCCCCTTCTATATATCCTGTATCTGTGCCCCCAGTGTCCCCTCTCCTCCCCCCATATCTCTGTCTCTGTCCCCATTTCCACACCCCATATCTGCATCTCCAGTGTGTCCTTTCCTACCCCGCCCCCCGTATCTCTGTCCCCATTACCCCTTCTACTCCTCACGTTCTCTCTCTCTCTGTGCCCCACATCCACACCCCCAACCCCTCCCTCCACCCCCCAACCCCCCTCCTAACATCTCCCCATCCTCCTCAGGCCCCCCCTCGCCCCCCGCCATGGCTCAGACGTTGCAGATGGAGATCCCCAACTTCGGCAACAGCATCCTGGAGTGCCTCAACGAGCAGCGGCTGCAGGGCTTGTACTGCGACGTCTCGGTGGTGGTGAAGGGTCACGCCTTCAAAGCCCACCGTGCCGTTTTGGCTGCCAGCAGCTCCTATTTCCGGGACCTTTTCAACAGCAGCAAAAGCTCGGTGGTGGAACTGCCTGCCGCCGTTCAGCCCCAATCCTTCCAGCAGATCCTCAGCTTCTGTTACACCGGGAGGCTCAGCATGAACGTGGGCGATCAGTTCCTGCTGATGTACACCGCGGGCTTCCTGCAGATCCAGGAGATCATGGAGAAGGGGACCGAGTTCTTCCTGAAGGTCAGCTCACCCAGCTGCGACTCGCAGGGGCTGCATGGGGAGGAAGCACCGTCCTCAGAGCCGCAGAGCCCCGTAGCTCAGACCTCCTCGTGGTCCTCCGGGGGGGCGGCCGCCGCTCTGCCGTTGGTATCGAGGGTGAAAACGGAGCAGGGAGAACCCGACGGGGTGCAGTGCACCATTGTGGTCAAACGGCTGTGGGACGGCGGCTCCAAGGACGGGGGGAACGGCAGCAGGAAGATGGCCAAGTTCTCCACCCCAAAAAGCGGGAGGCAGCAGCAGCAGCAGCAGCAGGGAGCGGGGATGGCAGCCAGCACTGCAGACCAAACCAGCCCTGGTGGAACTTCCAGCGCCTACACCAGCGACAGCCCCGGATCCTTCCACAACGAGGAGGATGAGGAGGAGGACGGAGGGGAGGAAGGCTCGGATGAGCAGTACCGCCAGATCTGCAATATGTACGCCATGTACAGCATGATGAACGTGGGGCAGGCAGGTGAGGCCCCGCCCACCAGGGGGCGTGGTTATGGGTGGCCACGCCCATTTGAGGTGGGGTCAAGACAAAGCCCCGCCCACTGTGTTGTCAGGGTGGGGTCCGTTGGCTGTGTGGCCACGCCCATTGGGAGGGGCCGAACCAAAGCCCCACCCACTTAGCGTCAGAGAGATCCCATTGGCTGTGGGTGACCACGCCCACTGGGTGGGGCTAAAACAAGCCCCCGCCCACTGGTGTTGTCATGGCAACCAATTGGCTGGGTGGGGCCAACCCGGAAGCTCCGCCCATTGGGTGGGGTCTGTCTAAAGCTCCGCCCATTGGTGGTGTTGGAGGGGGGGGTCCGTTGGCTGTGTGGCCACGCCCATTGGGAGGGGCCAACCCGAAGCCCCACCCACTGGATGTCGTCAGGGAGGTCCTATTGGCTGTGGATGGCCACGCCCACTGGGTGGGGCTAAAAGCAGGAAGCTCCGCCTAATGAATGTCGTCAATGGAGCCCATTGGCTGGGGTGGGGCCAACCCGGAAGCCCCGCCCACTGGGTGTGGAGCACCCAATGGATGTGTGTGGCCACGCCCACTGGGTGGAGCTGACCTCCCAAAGCTCCGCCCATTCGGTTGGGCTAATCCCCAAGCTCCGCCCACTAAGTGTCATCTAGGGTTGCTCCAATTGGCTGTAATTAGCCACGCCCATTGGGTGGCACCTGGATGAAGCTCCGCCCACTGTGCGTCAGCCACGGGGCTATTGGCAGTTGGGGGTGTGGTCAAGTGAAGGCCACGCCCACCGCGTGTGATTGGTGGGGCGTGCCCTCTGGGCGTGGTCACTGTGAGGCTCCGCCCAGTGGGCGTGGTCAATGGGGGGGGCAGCGGGGTCATAGTGGGGCTGTGGGCAATTGGGGTCATTGGGGGGGGGCAGTGGAGTCTCATCTGGGTGTGGCTTTGTGGGCGCGGCCTGGTGAAGCCCCTCCTCCATGCGGGCGTGGCCTGGCGAAGCCCCTCCCCCCACGGTTTGGCTGTGGGGCTGTGACCATCGCTGTCTGTCCTTCACGTTCCCCATTCTAACACATCTTCTGCCCCCCCCTCTTCTGTTCCATGCCCCCATCACTGGACCCCCATCCCTCCCCGCGCCCCCCCTCATGCCCCCCTCCTGTCCCCCTCTCTCTCCCCCTTTTCCCTCCCCAAAATCTCCTTCCCATCCTCCTCTTCCCGCCCCCCCATGCCTCCCTCCTGTCCTCCCCATCCCCTCCATCCCCTTCGTCCTACCCCCCATCCCTCCCAATCTCCTCCCTACGTCCCTTTCTGTCCCCCCCATCCCCTCCATCCTCCCCCCACGTCCCCCCCACCATCCCCTCCCATCCCTTCCTGTTCCCCACTCCCCATCCCTCCTCTCTGTCCCCCCCATTTTCCCCCCGACCCCTTCTGTCCCCCTCCCATCCCCTCTTGTCCCTCCCCATCTCCCCTATGTCCCCCCCCCGCCCCCCTGCCCCCCATAGGCACTGATAAGGTGGAGGCCCTCCCCGATCAGCCCCCCCCGGAGTCTCGCAGCCGCCTTCGGGTCCGCCAGGATTTGGCCTCGCTGCCTGCAGAGCTCATCAACCAAATTGGGAACCGCTGCCACCCCAAACTGTACGACGAGGGGGATCCGGCCGAGAAACTGGAATTGGTCATCGGTACGGGGGGGTGGGGGGGTGGGGGGGGCTGGGAAGGGGTTATGGGGTGTGGGGTTGGGAGGAGGGAGTGTGTGGGGCTGTGGGGTGTGGGGTATGGGGGTGGGAGGGGGTTATGCGGTGGGGATGTGGGACTGGGAGGGAGGATGTGGAAGCAGGAGGGGGTGGGGGCTGCGTTAGGATGTGATGTGGAGACAGAGATGTGGGATGGGGATGGGGGAGTTGGGAGGGGGTGGGTGAGAATAGGATGGGGGGATGTGGGTCAGAATGGGACGGGGGGTGGAGGTGGGGAGAAAGGGGGACAGTTGGAGGGAGGACATCGACCCCACCCCCACCTCATCTGCCCCACTCCATTCCCCCCCCCAATCTACCCCCCTCACCTCATCTACCTCCCACATCTGGCCCCCACCCCATCTGCCCACCCCCTCCTGTCTGTCCCCCCCCATCTGTCCCTTCCTCATCTGCCCTCCCCACCCCACGTACCCCCACCACACCTCATCTGCCCCCCCAACTCCATTCCCCCTCCAATCTGCACCCCCCCACACCCCATCTCCCCCCCTTAATCCACCTGCTCCCTCATCTGCCCCTCACACCCCATCTACCCCCATCCACCCCAACCTGCATCCCCCCAAAAATACCCCCCCACCTGCCCCCCCACTCCATCTACCCCATCCACCCCAACCTGCCCCCTCAAATCTTCCCCCCCCACCACATCTAACCCCCCCCAATCTGCCCCCCCCAACCCCATCTGCCCTTTCCTCACCCCGTCTGCTCTCCCTCTCTCTCCATCTACCCCATCCAACCCAACCTGCCCCCCCCCCCAAATCTGCCCCCCCCCACACCCTCCCCACCCCATCTACCCCCCCCAAACCTCATCTGCCCCCCCTCTTCTCCCCCCCATAGGCACCAACGTTTACATCACGCGGGCTCAGCTCATGAACTGCCACGTCAGCGCTGGGACGCGGCACAAAGTTCTGCTCCGGCGGCTGCTGGCATCTTTCTTTGACCGGTGAGACCCCCAAGAACCCCCCCCAGACCCCCCCCCAATATTTGGGGGTCTCTCTGTGACGCCCCCCTCCCCCTCCCTCAAACTGTGGCTCTGTAGGAACACTTTGGCCAACAGCTGCGGGACGGGGATCCGTTCATCTTCCAATGCTCCCAGTAGGAAACCTTTGGACAGCCGAGTGCTGCATGCAGTGAAATGTGAGTGGGGGGCTGGGAAAAGGGGGGGGGGACACCCCAAAAGTGGGGGTCCTGAAGTTTGGGGGGGTCTGGGGGGGGAGTTTAGAAATGGGGGAGGTGGTGGGGTTGGAATGAGGGGGTGGGAAAAAAGGGATACTGAGGGGTGGGGGGGGGGGGGCTGGGGGTGGGACACCCCCAAATAGGGGATGGGGACAGGTGGGGTTGTAGGGGATGGGAGAGCCCCAAATAGGGGGATGGGAGACCCTAAAAAGGGAATGGGAGACCCTAAAACAGGGATGAGAGGGGACAGGTGGAGCTGTAGGTAGTGGGAGGCACCAAAAACAGGATGGGAGACCCTAAAAAGGGGGATGGGGGGGGACGGACAGGTGGGGCTGCAGGGGATGGGTGACCCACAAAAAGGGGTTTGGGGGGACACCAGGGGATTGGGGAGACCCCAAAAGGCTGGAAGGGGGAGCAGGGGTTTGGGAGGACCCCAGGGGGGTGGGGAGACACCCCAGCTTATAGGGGGACCCCACAGGACTGGAGGGGGGGCGGGAGGGGTTATGGGGAACCCCAAAAAGAGGTGAGTGTGGGTAAGAACTGAGACTTGAGAAGACCCCAGAAGTACACAGCATGGATCCCCCCCCTCCTTGTGACCCCCGTCTATTTTCCATCTCCTCCCACCCCATCCCCCCCCTCCTTTCCCCTGACTCCCCCCAACCCCCCAACTCCTGTTTATTTTCCCATCCCCCCCTCCCTCTTTGTGCTCCCTCCATTTCCCAATCGTATTCCACCTTTCTTCCTTGTAACCCCCCCACCATTTTCTCATCCAATTCTCCCTCCTTGTGACCCCCCCCCTTTTCCCACCCCCCTCCTTCCTTGTGTCCCTATCTCTATTTTCCCATCCTACTCCTTCCTCCCTCCCTCCTTGTAACCACCCCCCCTTTTCCCACTCCCCCTCCCTCCTTTTGACCCTCCCTCTCTTTCCTCACCCCCCCCCTCCCTCCTTGTGACCCCCCCCTTTATTTCTCACACCCCTCCTCACCTCGTGACCCCCCCCCTCTACTCTCCCCCCCCCAGTTTACTGCCAGAACTTCGCCCCCAACTTCAAGGAGAGCGAGATGAACGCCATAGCAGCCGACATGTGCACCAACGCCCGCCGCGTGGTCCGCAAGAGCTGGATGCCCAAACTGAAACTGCTGACGGTCGACAACGACGGCCCCCCCTTCCCCCCCTTTATGGGAGACCCCTCCAAAATGGAGGCCGACCTGATGGGGGGGGGTGGGGAACCCCCCTTCGAACCCGGAGCCCATGAAACGGAGGGGGGGGCGCAGGGGGAGGGGTTGCAGTGATGGATCCCAGCCCTAAAAATCAACCTGGTTGGGGTAAGGGGGATCCCTGTGTTGGGGAACCCCCCACCCCCCCCCACCCCCAGTGTTGGGACCTGTAGGGGCGCAGAGGAGCCCGGACTTGAGGGGGGACCCCAAACCTGAATGGGAGCCCCAAACTTGAGGTGGGACCCCAAACCCATGTGGGGACCCCAAACCTGAGTAGGTTGCCTTCTATATTGGGACCCTCCTGGGTGTTGGGACTCCCCCCCCCCCCTCCACCCCCAATCTTGGGACCCATAGGGGTGCAGAGGACCCCAAACTTGACTGGGGACTCCAAACCTGAGTAGGGGCTGCCTTCCATATTGGGACCCTCCTGGGTATATAGGGACCCCCCCCTCTGTTACCCCCAGTGTTGGGACCCATAGGGGTGCAGAGGACCCCAAATCAGAGTGGGGACACCAAACCCAAGTGGGGGCTAACCCCCCTCTCTTTAGGACCTCCTCCCCCCCATATTGGAACCCTCCTGGGTGTAAGGACTCCCCCCCCCCAGTGTTGAGACCCATAGGGGTGCAGAGGACCCCAAACCCGATTGGGGGCTGCCCCCCCATTGATGTGGAGCCCCCCGATTTGGAGGCCCCTCCCCATGTTGGTCCCCATAGGGGCAGCGGACCTCCCCAGCCCCATTGGGCCCCCCCCACGCTGATATAGGGCTTCCCAGTGTTGGGGACTCGCCCCTGGGGTAGGGACCTATAGTGCCCCCCCCCTTCCCCACCCCCTGATAGAGGGCCCTTTCCTGTGTTGGGGCCACCCCCAATTTGCCCCCCCCGGGGGCAGATACCCCCCTCAAATACACACTGGTTTTGGGGTGTAGGGGTGGGAGGGGGGCTGTACCCCCAGGACTATGGGGGGGGGTCTGGATGCTGCTGGAAAGGGGGGGGAGGTGGGGTCCTGCTCCCCCCCCCCCCCACAAATGGGGTCACACATCTCTGGCCCCCCCCCACCCCCATTTCCGCATGTGTCCCCCCTGTGTGTTCTTCCCCTCCCCCCAATAGGGATGAACATTGCCCCCCCCCCCCCCCCGGTCCTGGCATCACTGTGGATGCCTGCATGTGTCCCCCCGTCCCCCCCAGGACCCCCCGTTTCCTCCCCTTCCCCCCGGGGTCAGAGTCTCTCCCATTGACCGCATATGTGTGTGTAAATCCCCCCCCCAATATCCCCCATCCCAATATCTCTCCCATTTGCCCCCCCCCCCCCCCCCCAGTGTCGTCACCCCCCTGTGTGCCCCCATTGTTCCCAATCCCCCCTCCCCCATGGTGGCAGTAATGGGGTTGTGTTCCTCTCCCCCCCCTTAAATGGGAGACGGGAGGGGGGAGGCTCAGTTACTGGGGGGGGCACAGTGGGGTCCTATCAGGGGTGTATGGGGAGGGGGGGGGGAAGGAGGGACCCCCCCTCGTTAGGGTGTTGAACCCCAGATGGGGAAACTGAGGCACAGTGCCCTATGGGGTGGGCTGAGGTTGAACCCAGGTTTCTGCCCCCCCCCCCTCCCCATCCCCTGCCCTCCCCCAGGTCTCCTGACGTTTGGTCAAGTGCCTTACCCCCCCCCCCCCCCCAAATCCCCTCCCCATCCCCTCCTCTGTGCCAAACACTCCCATCTCCTCACCCCCTCCCTGGGGCGGGGGAGGGGCGACAGGGACCCCCCCCCCCCCCCCCCCAGAAAAACTCCCTGTGCCCCCCCATGGACACCTCTCCCCCCAACCCCCCCATATGATGAATTGCACCGATCTGAGCCCCACTGTGCCCCCCCCCCCCCCCCCCAGAGCTCCCCCCCCCCCCCCCCCCCCCTTCACGGCCCTTTTTCTCCTCTTTTTGACCCAACAGCTGTACAGAACAGGGGAGCGCTAGGCAGCATGGATCCCCCCCCAGGCGTAGCGCTTCCCATGCCCCCCCCCGCCCCCCCCCGGGCGCTGAAGTGCCAAGAGCCCCCACCCCCCATGACCTCCCCCCCCCCCCCCCCCCCCCAAATCGCTGGAGAATTGCACATGGACTGTGAGGAGCGGAACTGCAGAGCTGTTAATAAGGAGTAAATAAACACTGAGGTTTGTAACGGCCGCGTGCTGAGGGGGGGGGCGGGGGGGGGCTGCGGTGCACGGCGCTGGTGCAAGGCAAGGCACAATACTGGTGCAAAGCCTGGTGCTGGTGCAAGGCAAGGCACAGTACTGGTGCAAAGCCTGGTGCTGGTGCAAGGCCAGGCACGATAGTGCTGCAAGGCAAGACGTGATGCTGGTGCAAGGCCTGGCAGTGGTGCAAGGCCTGGTGCTCGTGCAAGGTGCAGCGATTGTGCACGACAGCTCCTGGTGCAGCTCACAACGCTCGTGCAAAGCCCTCGTGGTGCGCCGCGCCGCAGCCACGTGCTCCCGCAGTGGGCGTGGCCGCGCGGTCCCACGCCCCCCCCCGCCCCTTTTCCTTATATGGTCCGGCGGATGTTCCTCCGCCCCGCCCTGCGATGCCCATATATGGGCGTGTGAAAAAAACGCGCTGCGCACTCAGTCACGTGCTCCCGCAGTGGGCGTGGCGATGCGGCTCCTAGCCCCGCCCCCTTCCCTTATATGGGCCGGTGGAAATTCCTCTGCCCTGCCCTGCGATGCCCATATATGGGCATGGGAAAAAAGCGGTGGAAGAAAGGGGGAATCGCCCCCCCCCCCCCTCCCCCCCCCGCCCGTTACTGCGGGGACCCCCCCGTGTCCTGGAACCCCCCCCCCACATCTAAGACCCCCACCCACCCACCCCCTGCTCAGCGCTGCACTGTGTGTGGGGGGGGGGGGGCGCACGCGGGGCGGGGCTCTGCGGCGGTGGGCGTGGCCTCGGGCCTGTGGGCGTGGTCTCGCGGTGGGCGTGGCCTGCCGCTGGTGGGCGTGGTCTCGCGCTGCGGCCCCGCGCCCCCCCCCCCCCCCCCCCGCGCGTTAAGGACCAGAAGGGTTCGATCCAAAATTCCTCTTTTTTTTAATTCATTTCTGGGGGTTTTGGGTGCATTTTTTTTCCTTTTTTTTTTTTCTCCTTTTTTTTTTCTTTTTTTTGTCTTTTTTTTTCTGTCCTTTTTTTTTTTTTGTCTTTTTTTCTCTTTTTTATTTCCCGTATTTTCGATTCATGCAATGGCGGCCGCCCGCTCCGCCCCTCCGCCCCTTCGTGGCCCCCCCGCGGCTCCTCCAGATGATAAAACTCATCCATAGCCCCGGGCTATGCGGGGGGTAGGGGTTCCCCACGCGCTCTGTCGCGGCGCCAATCGCGATATGACCGCGCCTATCGCGATATACCCGTGCTCTATCGCGGCACAGAGGCGACGATCGCAGCGCGGCTGCGCTCTGTTGCGAGACGGAGTCGCCCGTCGTCGCGCGGTGGCGCTCTATCGCGACGTAACGGCGCTCTATTGCGATGTAACTGCGCCTATCGCGGCGCGGAGGCGCCCACCGCAACGTGGCAGCGCTCTGTCGCGATACGGAGGCGCCCGTAGCGACGTGGCGGTGCTTTATCGTGACGTAACCGTCCTCTGCTCGCGATATAAATGCGCTCTATCGCGATTTGGCCGCACCTATCGTGATATAACTCTGCCTATCGCAGCGCGGAGGCACGCAGCGCGTCGTGGAGGTCCCTATCGTGACGCGGCAGTGCCCTATCGCGACATAACCATGCTCTATCGCGACGTAACCGCGCTCTATCGCGATTCAGACGCGCTCCGTTAGCAGCAGTCGTCGTCCGTTTCGCTGTAGGGGTCGCGGAGTCTCTGTCGGCCGCCGCCCCCCCCCGCCCCCCCCGGTCCGTGCCCGTTCGGCAGCCGCCGCCCCGGCCGGGGGGGAGACGGCCCCATAGAACGGGTGGGGGGGCCGCGGCCGTCGGGGTGGGGGGGAGGCGGTTCCGGAGCTCGGGGGGGTTCGGACCAACGGGAGGAGGATGGGGGGGGAGGGGGACGGCGAGCCGGGGGGGGGCGGCGGTGGGGGGCGGCGGGGGAATAGGAGATGTGGGGCCGTGGGGTGGACGGGGTGGGCGGCAGCTGGCGGCGGGCGCGGCGGGGGGTGCTGGTCCCGGAGGTGGAGAGAACGGGGCTTCCGCTGACAGAACTGCTGCCCTGCGCGGGGGGAGAGACGGCGTCAAATGGGGGGGGGAGGGGGGGGCACGGGGAGAGCCAGGGGGGGATGGGGGTAAAGTGGGGACAAAGGGAGACGGCGATGGGCGGGGGTACAGACGTGTGGGGGGGGACGGCAGAGCCACCGGGGGAGGGAACAGCCGTGGGGGGGGAGTATGGATATAGGGGGGGCACAGCTATGGGGGGGCACAGCCATTGGGGGGGGCACAGCAATTACAGGCACAGCCATGGGGAGGCACAGCTATGGGGGGGGGCACAAACACGGGGGGGGGCACAGCTATGGCGGAGGCGAAGCCATGGGGGGGGCACAGCGATTAGAGGCACAGCTATGGGGAGGCACAGCTACGGGGGGGGCACAGCTATGGGAGGCACAGCCATGGGGGGGGGAGGAGGGGGGCACAGCAATTAAGAGGCACAGCCATGGGGGGGGATACAGCTATGGGGGGCCCCCCCGGAGCGCTTACCTGGGGGGGGGCACCCCTCAGCCGAGCGCAGCGCAGCCAAAGCGGAAACAGAAAGTGAATGAGGACCCCCCCCCCTCGGGGCAGCAAGCGGGGAGCTGGGGGGGGGGGCAAAGCATTGCCACAAGCATCCCCGCCCCCCCCCCCCCAAAAAAAAAAAAAAATAATAAAATAAAGAACATCTGTTATGCGTTGGGGGGCGAGGGAAGGGGGGCTGGAGATTTTTTTACTGGGAGGAGGGGCCAAAGCATCACTGTGACGCCCCCCCACCCCCCAAAGGACCCCCCCCAAATGGCCCCTCACCCTCCATTGATGGAAGGATAGGATTTGATTTTATCAGGGCTGGGGGGGGGGGGTTCCTTACAGGCAGAAGGGGGGGGGGCAAAACATCACTGTGATCCCACCCCCCCCATCTCCTATCCTTCATTGATGGAAGGATGGGATTTGATTTTATTTTGGGGGGGGGGGGTCCCTTATAGGCAGAAGGGGGGGGGGACAAAGCATCACAGTGACCCCCCCCACCCTCCAAATGACCCCCCCACACACAAAGGACCCCCCCCCAGTCTTCCTCTTTCCACGGAGGAGTGGAAAGTTGAAATTTTTAAAATTATTATTATATTTTTTTGGGGGGGGGGGGGAGGGGGGGGTCCCTTATAGGCGGAGTGGGGAGCGCCGTAACTGGGGGGGGGGCGCGGGGGGGGCAGCACCAACCTGGCGGGGGGGGGCCACGCGGTCGCGACCTTCGCTGGGGGAGCGGGAGGACCAACGACGGTCGTGGGATCGGGGTCGCCCCCCATAGTCGGGGGGGTCCCGGGGGGGTCCACGTTCTTTGTGTTCCGGGGGGGCCCCACGATGGTGGTGGTGGTGATGGTGGTGATGCCGGTGCCGGCGGTCTTTGGGGCGGCCGCGTTCGGGGTCCCGTTCCTTTGGGGGGGGGGGCAGCTCCCCTGATTGAGTGGTGATGCTGAGATCCGTGCCCAGACCTGGGGGGGGGGGGGGGTGGGCCAGTAAGGGGGGGGAGGGACCTGATGATTGGTCCCCACCCAATGACCCCAAGAGAGACCCCGCAAAGGGGCAATGCCACCCATGGGGACCCAAGGACCCCAAAGGGGACAGCCAACGATGGGGTGATGCCACCCATGGGGACCCAACGACCTCAAAGGACACCAAAAGGGACCCAACGATGGGGACCCAACGACCCGAGGAGGGACCCAAAAAAGGGACAGTGCCACCCATCGGGACCTGGTGACCCCAGGAGACTCCAAGAGGGACCCAAAGATGGGATGATGCCACCCATGGGGACCCAATGATCCCAAGGGAGACCCCACAAAGGGGCAATGCCACCCACGGGGACTCAACAACCCCAGGGGACATCAAGAGGGACCCAAAGATGGGACGATACCACCCATGGGGACCCAATGACCCCAAAGGACACCAAGAGGGACGCAATGATGGGAACCCAACGACCCCAGGGGACACCCAATGATGGGGTGATGCCACTCATGACCCCAGGACGGACCCAATGATGGGGCAGTGCCACCCACGGGGACATGGTGACCCCTGGGGACACCAAGAGGGACCCAAAGATGGGGTGATGCCACCCATGGGGACCCAATGACCCCAAGGGAGACCCCACAAAGGGGCAATGCCACCCATGGAGACCCAATGATCCCAAGGGGTCAGCCAATGATGGGGTGATGCCACCCATGGGGACCCAACGACCCCAAAGGACACCAAAAGGGACCCAACGATGGGGACCCAACGACCCCAGGAGGGACCCAATGAAGGGATGATGCCACCCATGGGGGCATGATGACCCCTGGGGACACCAAGAGGGACCCAACGATGGGGTGATGTCACCCATGGGGACCCAACGACCCCAAAGGACACCAAGAGGGACGCAGTGATGGGAACCCAACGACCCCAGGGGACACCCAACGATGGGGTGATGCCACCCACGACGACCCGACGATCCCATTGCCCCCCACCCCGCACCGAGGGGTCGCTTCCCCCACTGCCGCCCCCTCCCCTACTCCCACCTGTGTCCCCGTCGGTGTGACGACCCCCGGAGCGCTCGGAGCTGCGGTGGCCGCGGTGGCCCCTCCTGGCGTGGTGCCTCTGCCCGCCGTCGGGGGCGATGCGCTCCAAAGAGAATTCATCCAAACGAACCGAGCGGCCCCGACCGGAGCCCAGCGTGGAGGCGGAGCGGCGGATGGGGCTGTCCGGGATGGTCTGCGGGGAGGGGGCGGGGGGGGCGGGGGGAGGCGGTGATGAGACCGCGGGTGGGGGCTGGGGGGGGGGTTGGAGGGGGCTTGGGGGGCGGGAGGGGGGTCTCCTCCTGGCTCCCACCCACAGCGCTGCTCTGAGCATCGGCTGCGGTGCCAACGCTGCTGCCGGGATAACGGAGCGTCGTGGGGGGTTGGGGGGAGGGGAGGTGGGATTGGGGTGGGGGTGGGATTGGGGTGGGGGTGGGGGCAGGGTGGGACTGGGGTGGGGATGGGGCCGGGATTGGGATGGGATGGATACGGGGTTGGGATGGGGTTGGGGTTGGGGAGGGGAGGGGAAAGGGATGGGGTGAGATTGGGATTGGGAGGGGATGGATATGGGGTTGGGTTGGGGTTGGGGTTGGGGTTGGAATGGGGAGGGGATTGAGGTGGGGTTGGGATTGGAATTGAGACAGGGATGGAGAGGGATTGGGTTGCAGACAGGAGGGGGATGGGATTGGGATTGGGGTGGGGACTGGGATGGGATTGGGGTTGGGATGGGGGTGGAAAGGCAATGGGATGGGGATTGGGGTGGGAATAGGATGGGATTGGGGGGTGGGGACTGGGATGGGGGATGGGAAATCCTGGGATGGGATTGGGTCTGGATGCTGAGACGTCCTCATGGGGGGTGGATGATGGGAGGGGATGGGATGGGACAGACGGGGATGGGAACTCCTGGGTAGATGTAGGATACAGTAGACGGGATGGATGATGGGGCGGAGGGACAGACGGACAGCAGAGGGTGATGCGTGGCAGTCGATGGGATTAGAGTTTCCCATGGGGGGAAGGGGATGGGGGGGTGGGGACAGACGGACAGATCGGG